>PYHW01010798.1:3197499-3310900 GCA_013186435.1 Turdus rufiventris | reverse complement strand
GATAACAGAAGGGCGGGGTTTCCATCATAGACAGGCGGGAGATGCGGCCAATCGGAACAAAAGAGAGAGAGGCTGGGATTGAAGCGTCTCGCCAATGCTGGGCCGGCGAGGGCTGGCAGCGCCGTTGCGGGAGGCGGGGGCGCTTTAACCTCTGCGGCGGGGGCGGCGTGCGCGGGGGCCGGAGCCGCCCCGGGAGGGTCCCCGCCGTGGCGCGGCGTCACCTGCGTTAACGCGCTGCGCCGCGCGGGCCCGCGGCTGCGTGGGAGCACGGCTGAGATGGCCCGAGGAGGCGGTGGGACAGCGGGGACATGTCCTGGCCGAGGCTGGCTGCGGTGCGGCCGCGGCCCTCCCTCCCTCCTTTCCTCCGTCCGTCCGTCCCCGCCGGCCGCCGCGGGTGCCGGGCGGGGAGCAGCGCTGCCGCTCCGCGCTGGAGCCGTGGACGCGCCGGGCTGCATCGCGCAGGCTTGTAAAGAAATTAATAAAGATATTGTTGTTACGCTGTGACAGCCGGTCTAGCCGGAGCTGTGCGACACAAAGCCGCTGAGCTTACCTAAATATTTCGTAGAGAACTTAAAAGGTATTTCACTGCGGCGAAGGTTATTTCTGCTTAGAAATCTCGAATTATTCAGGTGGAAGATGAAAACGTTGTAAGATGCGGGGGGATGGGGAATTGTCTGTGCACAAGGAAAGCATTTTTACTGTTTGGCTCTTTGCTATTTATTGACCCGTTACCTTTGAAAAAAAAAAAATAAAGTCTTAAAGCGCTGTAATTGTGACAGTAGTGGTCAGTACTGGAGCATCAATTCCGTACAAATTTAGGAACGTGTTTATTGCGTTACACCACGCTCTGTGCTAAATTCGTATTGATGTGTGTGTGTGCGCGGCATGGCTGCTGACTCGATTCCTCCTAATGCACGAGCTTAAAACCTGGCTGTTTGTGGATGAAATCCAATTTCCATTCTAAGCTCCCTGGGAGACAGCCTGAGTTTTAGTAATCACTTACCATTAATACTGCCCCAAACAATTTTTAATACTTAAAATACACATATCATGTATAATATATAGCACATCACCCCTGCTTATAAATTACAAGTCAGATAGGTAATGCATCACAGGATATTAAACCGTACACACACTAACATCTAAACAGGCTCCTGCCCAAATGCATTCACAAATTAAGAACTCAATCCAGCACTGTTGATGGGAAACTTTCAATGACTTCTTTGGGAATTGTGTCCCAGGAATGTGATGTCTATCCTCCTTGCCAGCAGATGAAATAGATGCACAGATTCAGTAACAATTTGATAGCATATATGGTCAGAAAAATGATTGTATAAAAATGGAACTTTCTTACTCATCATATACCCCTTGTATCTAAGATACTCTGACTCATAATTGCTTAGTTTACTGACTGAAATAAAATTCTAGACTTCTGTTACCTTGGCAGTTGCTGACACAATTATGGTACAGCAAACTGGGGACTGGTTCTAGCTCTTCCATTTTCTTTACTAAGTTACAGCCAAAGAATGTTGTTAGTATTTAAGCCAGAAAGAGCACGGTATGACTTGTAAATCTCAGGTCCAGTTTGTAGGGTCATCAGTCCTAAGAGGCGTCTTTTTATTTGTAAACCAAGCAAATGTCTTTCAGAAACTTTTGAAGACAAAAATAAAACCACAATGTTCGAATTAAGCCGTCTTGAGTCAATTTCCGCAGTGGAACTGGATAAATTATAACACTGCTTTCTTTATCTCGCTGACTATGTCCCATTCATCTGTAGCAACATTGAAACAAACAATTCTCTGGTTTTCAGACCACATCTGTTTTACTGTGCCCCCTGCACCAATTTTAATTATGTGACAGATCTGATTGGATTCAGCACCTGCAAGTCCTCCCCTTGGGATCTCCAATTAGCTTATAAAACATTTACTTGATTGCATTCTCAAAACAAAAGTATTGTTTCATCCTAACAACAGAAATATTAAAGTGTAGAATAAAAAAAAGTTTTAATGTGATAAGCGTCTATGTTGTTTGTGTATCTAGCTTCCATAAGCTTAGAGGAAAAAGTGGTAATCCTGAAACCTAATTTCCTCAGACTCAGCAGATGTCTGTCCTGTGTTAGCCTGTTTCTTTACTGACAGCTGTTTCACAAGTGCCTCCCCCCGTCTCTACAGAATGCCTTTTGTTTAATGATTTCCCTCCACATTATCTCCCATCCCACTTAGGCAAGCTTTTCAACTTTTCTATTAGTTTTAGAAGGTTTTATTAGTTTCAAGACAGGCTTTTTTTTTGAAGAAGTTAGCTTTAACTACATAACTAGTCTCCCAGCTAGTTTCTTAGTAACAGTTCTATTTAACTAAGCGGATAGCTGTGCGTAACCAACATTCCCACAAATACCGATTTAACATTAAGGAAAGTTTTAATTATTACAGCTATGCTTCAGAATATGCGCTTTTTACTCCTTATTTAATTGCTTGGAGCAGTGATAATGAAGGTCTAAGGGGGAATATCACATAAAGCGCAGCCCTCTAGTGGCAGAGGTCACTTGGAGTTTAAAGCAAGCTGGGTCTTTGTCATGGGTGGGGGCAGTGAAAGGAACAGCCTTTAACAAAATGCAGGCAACTGGCCTGCATTGTTCATGGTCTGAAGCATGAGGGAAAATAGTTGTGGTGGTCTGTAATACCACCTTGCTCCCTCTCGGTTGTAATATCTGTGCAGATAGTACTGATGGAAAAATTTTTAAAGTGTGTATCAGTAGAGGTCTCCTTTTGTTTCCAAATCTGTAATCTATCGTTCATCTTTTCTGTTTTCAGCCAGCTCCAGACTGGCATGCCTGACCAGAGATTTTTCAAGCAGTTGTGGGATCTTGACTTCTTTCCTGTCTGAGTCCTATCCTACCATATAATGTATTCTGTAACTTCAGCAAGAGTTTGTTCAGAGATGACATGGAGTACAAATTCCATTTGCCAGCTTTATTTCTAAAATCATTCTCAGCTGGTGGAGATATGGATGGTAGCATTCAAATTAATCTCTCCCACAGACATGAAACCTATGCTTAGAATTGAAAGGGATTAGGAACTGGGAGAAATTAAGCATATATATTAACAAATAGAAATCTGCATAGTAACTCAGGTGAAGTTTTAGTAAACGTCACTTAATCTGATAAAGTCTACTTTGTGGAACAAGACTCAGTCTCCTGTTTCTTTTAGAGGTGATGGATAGTTCCCATCTGACTAACAGAATGAAGAGTTCATTTTTCCCCTTATGGGAAATATGACAGAGTCCAATAATCATTAGATGAATGATACCTCTTAAACATCCCGGCTAGGTAAAAGAAAACAGATTCCGTCTTTCTCCAAAAGGACTGCCAGCTTTTCATTCCTGGATGGTTGTTGTGACTCCTGTAAACTTTGGCTTCACTAAAATTACAGTTAGTGATGAACTCAGAAGATTCTTTCAAGTCTTTAACATCCATCTTCTGTTTGTGGAACTTTTTTCCTCCAATAATCTACCAGTTAATCTATTATTATGGTTGATTAAGTTATCAAATTGTTGCTTGTTTAAATACTGTAGAATTTGTTCATCAGTAAATATTTTTTAATTTCAATGGAACTTCTCCAAGATTCCACCAATATTAGCCTGAAAAAAATCAAGCCCAGCATTTGGGAAAAAAGTTGAACACATATTAGACAGAAAATGACCTGATTATCTGTTTTTCCGCATTTGCATTGCTTTTATTATCTGCATTAAACGGTATGTACTGCTGAACTAAAACCCAAGTGTTGGTAGTCATACTCTTCACAGAAAAGAGCATGGACAAGTGCTAAACCTTTTTATATTGTACATCATTGCTGTGTAGTAGCTTTCTTTTTCTGGGAAACTAAGGATGATAATTTGAAATCAGTAAAAATGTGACCGTACTGTTTGTCATGATGTGAATATATTGGCTAAAATTCTTTATCTGGTGGTGGAAGGAGGAAGTGTTTGGAGGAAATCAACATCCCTTTCTTCTCTCTCTGCAGACAGGTCACCTGTCTCCTATTCGGACAAAAATCATCAAAATTCACAGTTTTTATGTTTATTTGCTTGTTTGTTTGTTTTTCCTTTTCCTCAGGATTAAGGAATTGAATTGATCTGAGTTATTCATTGCTGAACCTGTAGGTCAAACTTATAGGGGGTTACCTGGGGACTTACCCAGATCTCAGTGTAGAAAACAAGGTAGCCTCAGGACAAGGTAACTTTTCATCTCTCCCAAGGAATTGACATTGTGGATCCAGATATATGAAATTCCAGTGCCTGAACATTTACCCCAAAAAGTCATCCCCCTGCTGATGTACTGTTATGTACAGTAACTTAAAGACCTTCCATTTCTCAGAATGAAAAAAATAAAGACTAGATTTCAACCGCCTTCCAAAAATAGTAGTATCTTCTGTTTTCTTTAGGGTTTGTTTGTTTGGTTGGTTTGGTTTTAATGTGTGTGTTATTTTTGTTTTAATTGAAAAACAGACATTCAGGGATTAAAATTGGTACAAACTATGAGTAATTCCACTGTAATGGAACAATGTAATATCATATGTGAGAAACAGCAGGATCTCCTCGTGTAGCTTCATCAGTTTACAATGTTACTGCCTGTGTACTTTTTGTTACTATCTTACAAAAAGGCACTGGTGAAGTGTCTGGTCTACAAACTGAATTGAGCCAGCTATCACTCCAGATGCTTCAGTGTGCATTTCTTTAGCAGTATAGTGAACGGTGTATTTTTCAAGGAACCAGCATAACAATTTCTCAAACAATACTACTATTTTATGTTGCCCACCCACCACTGTCTTATTTGTTTGAAATTTTGGCACTTTACAATAAGTAAAGTAAGGAAAAAGATACATTAACACAAAATTAGTTTCTTTGATTTTGTTGTCAAGCTTGATCCCCTTTCTGGAATAATGTAGTCTTACAATACAGGACCTTAATCAGGATTGGTTTAGAATTTTGCTATAGTTCAACTCATATACAAAATGTATGTTATTGGAGAAGATCAGAAATCCTCTTGGAAAAGGAATGGAAAGGAGAAAAGTAAACATGTTGCACAGTACACAAAGGAAAAATAAGGAGACAATAATGACAAAGGCACTGATTTTTTTCACTTGTAAACAAAATTTCAACTAAAATATGTAGCGAAATTTGAGTTGCTCTGATTATTTTGCTCCCTAATAAAATGTATTCTACTTGAGATTATTAAAGCCAACTATATCCTAGTGCAATTGTATTAGTGAACTTTCCTACTACTAACCACCAAGAATCTCCATTTTGTCCTGTATAATTTATTATCAATTTTCCAAATAATAAGCTATTCCAGGAGAAGCAAGTTTTACAAGTATAATACTATTATAATGGTAGAAAATTTGCCAATGGAAAAGCAAGAAAAGTAGTGTCTCTAATATTACTGAAATGGAGACCTAGATGTCTTTAAAAACATTTTTTAAATGCTTACTGTAAAAATATTCATACACCAGTATATTACAAATTAAATCTTCAGCACAGCAAGATTTTGGGAAACAGTTACTACTTTTAAGAACACATTGGGATCTTTAAGAGATTCCTTCTTGAAGTTTAACAAATACCTTAGAATTTATTATTTGTGAAATTATTTCACTTCATCAACAAAATTTAATGGTTCTATTTTTTTTTTCTACCCACTTGAAATTGACTTCTACAAAATACCCCTGAACTGGAAAGTCTTCTTGTGGGGAAGGTAAACAGCTAAAACTGACTGCCAGGATAAATTGGCCAGAATGATTTGGCACACATCCTGAGCTCGCCATGAAAACATGTATCTGTGTGTCAGCTGCACACAAAGGCTATCTGGCCCCAGAAAAAGCACAGGGATTAGGCATAATGCTGCCTATTTGAGACAAAGGGTGTTCCTTAGTGCAATGAGGTTAAAACAGACAGCTCATCAGTAGTACAAGTCTATCTGAATTATTTAGGTACCATTTTGAGCCAGAAGGAAATGATGGCAGATTATTAATGACTTTTTGGGTCTATTCATCTCTTTATTTTGTTTCAGTGAAAACAGAGCTGGAAACATGAAAAGGTGCCAAAATTTGAGATGTTTCACTTTAATCACTTTCAAGATATAGAATCACTTTCTTATTTCAATACTGGTTGAAAAATATAACTGATTTTGATTTATATTTCACTTAGACTTATGAGGTTGCTATTTATGTTTGTAAGTGAGTGCATGACCAAAGTGATTGGAACAACTAATATGCTCTGGAAAATAGATGGCCATGGATCTACTGGATGAAAACTGTTTTATTGATTTCAAGGGGGTTTAAGTCAATCCATACAATGTACTTCAGGGAAAAAATACTAAAGTGAGTAAAGAAACTGTATAAAAGATATTAACAGAGACTACCATGCATTCTTGCAGTAGGAGAGATTCTTGTCATATTCCAGTGATGGGCAGTGATGGGCAATTTGAATTAATTTTGCACAGAAATATTTATGGATATGTAATAAGATCATATAAAAAAGTATTTAGGAGCACATATTTTTTCATTTCTAATAGACTATGTATATATATAAAATAACAGCTGGTATATAATTTAAAATTTGGCAGTTGCAAAAATGAAGACTAAGGATGCAGTTTCCAATAATTTAAAATCACAAGTTAAGGTGAAAATCTTTGCATAGCCATGTGTTATGTTGATAGTAAACAGATCTAAATAAGGTATTATAAAAGATTATAAAAGTTGCACATTATATTTATAAAAAAGCCTGATTATTTTTCCTGTGCAGTTTTTTTAGAATATTTTTGTTGTAATATTTTAGCCAAGTAGGAGGAACCCCCCTGTTTCAAAATTTCTAAATATTTGTATTTTTCTTTTCATTCTTATTTTCATTGAAAGGTTCAAGTTATTTCCTCTAAAACAGAAAAAAAATCATATGTTAAAACAGTAAAAATAAAATTGCTGCAGAACTGAGTCATTGCAAGTGAGATAAAAAAATTAAAAAGTACAGATTACCAAAAAAAAAAAAAAAAAAAAAAAAACGACCAGAAAGAGGATCATAGTGCATTAGGAACAATGGTTGCAGATTCATCATGGCTCACAACAAAGGTATTTATAAGTGGACCTCCTGCCTCTGTTGCATGCTGTCATTGCTTTGGATTGACTGCTGTTAGATCCCTGTAATCCTGAGCCCCGGGATCTTGTCCTACATGTTTACCCCACTTGGTATGCATGTCAGTACGCATTTAAAATGGAAATGTACTCTAATCTTTGTGTGTGTTAATAGAAAAGGGTTTTAATCTCCTGAACCCCATATTTACCATGGTTTTGTTTTGCTGTTTGAGTTTTTTTAAAATAAAGTTTATAAAAAACTGTGTTCAGGATTTCTGCTTCTGTTTGTTAGTTTATTCACTTAAGTTTGTCTAATAGTTGGCATTTCTTAACTCAATAGTGTGTCATGGCAATAATATTATGGAATATATTCAAAGATGAGAAGAATAGATTAACAACAACTACTGGTCTAAAAATTACATTTTAATAATGGAAATTCGTGTCAACTTTCTTATCTGTAATGCATTTGTAAGAATAAAATTTCATGTTTTAGAAGACTCATGTTACAGATGTAGAAATAATGTATGATTGCCAATCACTTGTGAGATTATGTTGTCATGTAGATGTTACATTGAAATGAAAACCTAAATATTATCTAATTCAGAAAAAGTTCATTAAAACTATCATGCCTCATTCCACTTAAAAATGCATTATTGACAACAGATGAAAAATATTGTACTTCCTTAGAAAGTGGTAAAAAAAGTCATCAATATAGTTGAGTTCCAGTCCTCACTCCTGTAAGAAAATTCATATTTGCAGTTCTTTGTACCCGGTACAATTCTTGCATCATGAAGGATCTTTGATAAATTACTGCTATTCCCATGTAATGATTGTTATTAATAAATATTTGTATCATCCAGCTGCTCCTTGGAACTTGATTTCGTGACCATTTCTCTGGGAACCCTGTTCCAGTGACTGACCACCCTCTCAGTGAAGCACCTTTTGCTGATCTGGTTCTGGTTGGAATTTCCCCTGATGGAGCTTCATTCCATTTCCTCATGTCCTGTCACCAGAGAGAGTAGATCAGCACCTTCCCCCTCTACTGCTCTTCTTCAGGAAGTTGAAGACTGAGATGAGGTCTTCCCTCAGCCTTTTCTTCTCCAAGCTCCAACAAACCAAGTAACCCTGGCAGCTTCTCCCTGCCTTTCACCGTCTTGGTCAACCTTTTCTGAATGCTCTCTAGTAGTTTCATGCTCTTCTTTTATCAAGGACAATAATATAAATGTGAAATCACTAGATCAATTTCTACAGTGGTGTGATATGATAAGGATGTTTTTTTCTTAAGAGCATAATGGAACAGATAACTCTACTTGGATAGAATCTCATTCCTGGCATAAATTCATTGACATCAGTAGGCTGTCATTAGAAATGGATCTTCCACTTACTTAAAATCTGTTTTAAATTTATAAAACCTTAAATTTTTGTCTAGTAAAAGTGGTTTCAGCATATTCCAGCCTGCTTTATTGATTTCAAGATTACTTTTGGAAGTAAAGGTGATGTGATGAATATGTCAGCCAACTCAGTCAGTAAAACCCCCAATTTAATATCTGTCATCCATGTGTGAGGTTATTTCCCAAATTCAAGCAACAAACTGATAAACTAAGAATGCATTAGACACAGAGTACACAAAAATTATATTGATTTCATTAAAACATTATGATTCCTAACATCATTCACAATCAGTAAAACTAATTTTGTTAAGCAAAATATGCAAGAATTAAAATTCTTAAAGCAAAAATATCTTAGCTTAGTTGCACATATTTTTCATTTTAAAGTAAAAGTGTTAAGAGAAATGGGACTATTACGAACTGTAATTTTAAAGTTTAGCTAAGTTTAAATAGCAATAGAATAGTCATTCCAGCATGCTTTAGTATTTAATGTAAGTTCTCCCTGCTAACACCCCAAATTAACTTATTGTGCTCTTTTAAGAATTCAACATTTTATAAAGATGAAACATTTAGTACAATTTTTAACAATTTAAGGAAACAATAGAAGATGATAATACTAGGAAATGAACATGTTAAGGGGTTTTCTTCAGTTTTTAGTGTCTAACTGTACTAGTCACAATTTAGGCAGTAGCCACATGTGGTTCTGCCAAATTCAAAGATATTATTTGTATCAAACCCTTAAAGATTTTGTGCAGTTACCCAGATGCCTATTCACTTTATTCATATATGTGATCATATTCAACACAATTTTTTACAAATAATTAAAACACCTAAGTGTTGCAAAAAGACTATCTTCTCTTTTCTTGTGTTTTTGCACGATTTTCTATACAGGCAAATATTCTGAAGAAACTAATTAAATTGTTTGTTATGTACAGCAATAATTTCCGGTAAAACATTTTGTGTTCCTATTTTGATAACAACATACATTATTTTTAATCATTACAATCTGATGTTCCATTGTTCTTGAAATACTGCTTTGTTGATCAGGTTTCTTATAGTTTGCAAATGTATAGGAAAATATCAATACCTCAAACTTGTGTCTTTGTCAAGTCTCACTTTTTAAGATTATCTTTTGGAGTTTGTGGGTAACTTATTCATTTTTACATTGTCATTGGGGAACTGGATTCACTGTCTCTAAAGATTATGTCTTACATAAGAATGGTTCAAAGCCATTTCTCTCATTGTTACAATTGTCACATTAGTGAAAGAAAACAGTCAGCATTCCATGAACATTTCATTTGTTTAGAGTCTCTAAGATTTCCCAGGAGAATAAATCATATAATCAAGTAAAAATGCTTGGTGTGATCAATTCTGCAACACAGCATTACTTTTTCTGGAAAGTAATTTATGAAAGAATTAACTGTGTCCATGTTATTCGGTGTTGTTTACATACCTTAATAAAACATGATGACAGCAGGCATTGGTCATGGAAGTTTGAGCATTATTTTATTGTGATTGTTTTCAATATTCAGTTTGATGAATGAACATTCTGGGTAAATCCAGCCACCTGAGAATGAAGTTAAAAATTGTAATTACTTTATGAAAATAAAGAAGTCTGTCACTTGTATTTGGTGAATTTCAGTTTTATTAAAAATCCTTAGGATCTGAATTACATTTAAATGGCCAAAATCTTTAAAATCAAAGAAAAATAGATCATCTATTAAAATACAAGTATGTGCATATATGTGTGCTTATACCTGTGTACACGCAAATAAAACCCATGCATATGAGTGATATACATACCTTAAGTATGTAAGTATATATATGTTTATGTGTGTATTCATACATAATATCACAGCAATTTTGAGCCCTCTAGTGGTTAGAAACCTCTCTGTTAAGAAACCATTAACCTCAGCCTAAGTATTTCCACTCTAATAGGCAAGGGTCTAAGCTCTACAGCATGATCGTGACTTCATATAAATTCAGGATAGCTCCCTGCAGTTGGTATGGGTCTGTACATACAAATGTTAATAAATCATAGATCTGCAAAACGTGTTATTGTTTCCTGCGTGGTAACCTTTCTCTGTTAAAAAAAATCATTTATGCTGTATTCTTTTGATGCATCATTGATAATTTGTGATATTCATTAAAAAAAAAAATAATAAACCCTGCAATCTCCTGACACAAATACTGTCTAATAAAAGGGAAATGTTGTCAAACACAGTATCCTCATTCACAGCCTTGAATTATAATTACACATGTAGTTACTACAGGAAAAGGAGAAAAAAATAAATCTGCATTTCAGATTGGGCAAGTTTTCATGACATATAACTTCAGCATTTAAAAGCTAGGTTTGTAGGCTAAACTGGTTGCTTCTACTCACCTTGCTGTCACTGGAGGCAAATAGGTTGTTTGAGAATGAGTTGTCTTGTAAAGGTGCTTGGGAGAGAGCTGTAAGATAGGTGAAATATTTATGGATGCAAGGGTCTCTCCATTTTTCAAGGAGACCTAGATAGCAAACTTGGAATCTATGTTTTCTTTTTTATAAGGCTAAAAATATATATAAAAAACCTAGATTTGAACAGGATTAAATAACACAATAATAAATTCTATTGTTTATAGCAATACTTATAGCATGTAATGTACATCAGACTATAAGATGTAGTAAAATAATAATGAGTATGTATATTATAATAAGATATAAATAAATCTCGGACAGGTTAATCTACTACATGACAAAATCATTCTGCAAGATTACTACTACTTTGAGGAAACTCCAAAATTACACTCAGAAGTGTCTTTTTTCTGTTGCAGAATAGATTTAATGGGCTCCAGAGATAAAATTTGCTTTAATTTTCTTCTTGGACTGAGTTTAAACATTTGTTCTGTACAACCATCCATACCTGAAGCCTTGTGAATTCTGCAGCTGAACTTCAGGACATTTCTTCAGGAAATTTCTGCAAGAACAAGAGAGCACAACTATTCAGTGTGATAAGATTTCTAAGCTCTTTTCACAGGGAAATCTTACCAGAAGGACCTTAGCTACAGTATTCTTTCCCTGAGTCCACAGTCCCATAATCATGAAACTTGTTGACTCTCAAGAACAGTGAAAGCATAATTGACACGGGCTTTTATTAATATATGTGATCATATTCAACACAATTCAGAAATTAATATCTGTGTTTTGGAATTATTTAATTTTGAAAATAGTGTATTATTTAATGATTGCAATTTTTTATGTGACAAGAGCTTAGGTCAGGAAAATTACATAAGACATAAGAAATTAATTCTCATTTTAAAAAACAGAGCATCAATTTTGTTTTCAATGTACTAAAGAAATTCAAATACGTTCAAATATGTTTTTCAGTTGCTTGTTAAGTTATTTTTGACATCTATGAAAGTTCTATAATGTATGATACAGAAATGAACTCCTAAAAGGGAATATTTTCATTGGATGCATGTAAAATTTGTACAAGTTGATATTTTTTTTTAATAAGATTATGCAGGCAAAAAATGCAAGACAGAGCATAATTTTTGTGTGTGATAACAGTTGACTTCAGGCAGGTACTGTGGCATGAGGTTGGAATATAGTTCCAGCATGCAAGGGTATGATTATCACAAGGACTGGAGTAGGGTTATGCCTCACAGAAGAAAACACTGGTGACTTCAAAAGGTGAAAAAACTGCAGAACTGCAGAATGGTTCACGTTGGAAGGGACCACAGTGGGTCTACTGCTCCAGCACATGGCACAGGATCCCATCCAGACAGGTTTTTAGTATCTCCAGTGAGGGAGACTCCACAACCTCTCTGGGCAACCTGTTCCAGAGCTCAGACACCCTCACAGGGAAGAAGTTCTTCTCACATTGAGGTGGAACTTCCTGAGCATCAGTTTCTGCCCATTGCCTCTTGTCCAATTATTTGGCAGCACCAAGAAGAGCCTTTAGATAATAATACTAAACAATATCATGGGACTTGAAATGCTAAGGGGAAAATAAAAGTTAAACCATTGCACTTTTCTCATTTAAAAATCCATTTTCTAGTTGAAATTAAAGGGTTAGGAAAGCAATACAATTTATCAGTGCTTGGGATAAACAAAACTAAATTCATACTTCACAAAATCAGATGTTATTGCTAATTATGAAATCTTTATAATAATAGTATATGATGTCTATATAAAAGTGTTAGTAGACAAAATAATCTTAATTTTCTCCAAGAAGGTGCAGCAATTGCTTTGGCATGACTAAAATATAATGATAAAGAGGTTTTAATATGTGTTTAAGCAATCAGGAATTCTTGATGGCAGCCCAAGGAGAGGAAATTAAATTTAAAGACTGCTGGTGCAGTCATCAAACCAAGTTGTACTTCCAATTCTTTTGCAGCTGACATCACTATTATCCTTCCTGCATCTTGCAAGTATTTCATCAGGTCTACAGTAGACTGATACTATTCATTGATGTGTCACAGGGAACAACAATCTCCCTATGTGGAAAATTTTAACACCTGAAATAAAGAAATGCTTAAAAAACTGTAACCTAATGAACATGGTTGAGAATATAAACTGTAAAATATATTTTTAAAAATATATGTATATATAAACACCAGAGGAAAAAAAAAGACAAAGACAACAAAAATTTAGTTTGCGCCCTCTAATATGTAATATATCCCAAAGTTTCAGTCGTGTTTAAGAGACATATTCAGCTAAACAAAGAGTGGGTTCAATTGCTGTATGGACCATTTACTTAGAACTTGAACTTGTTGATCCTTGCAGGTCCCTTCCAAGTCATAATATTCTGTGATTCTATGATTCTTGCCACAAAAAGTTGATTAATAAGGGTGGGAAGGGGCAGTCTGTTGGACTTCCCATGACTTTATGGCTTAGGTAGCAGGTGCTAGAGTACATCTTGAAAAATATCCCCCTTGTTCTCCCATTGTTTGGAAAAAAATACAGGGGCCAGAATAGGCAACTGAGCAATGGATTGCCTCTGTTGTTCAGTGTCACATCTATTGTCCAGTAAGGCTGGAAACAGCAAGGAAAGAGCACTAACCGGATTTTATGATGTCAGACATAAGTTTCATAAAGTCTCTACAGCCTGTAATATTAAATGGGGTCATGACTTGATCTGAATAAGAACCTGATTTAAATGCGTTTCAAAGAGATGACTGATATGCTTTTCTATTGTAAGAATTTATATGGTAGTGTACAGAGATCATAAATAATATGCAACATCTCACTTCATGCTCCAAAACAATTGCTGTCTAAGATTATGAAAGGATCCCTCTGTGGATGTGACCTTATGATAGACTAGCTGTACCTTCCTGAAGGGACTGGTTCTTCATTATTAGCAGCTGAATAAGTTTTTGATGGACTGCTATTCTCTTCTTCTGTTTCAATTTCTGCATGTCATTAAGGGACAGGAGAGACCATCTACATTTCAAAACTAAAAAAAGAGGAAGAGGTTCCCAAGCAAAAAGGTGTTTTTGCATTTACACTGAATTCCTCTGTCACATCTATGGATCTCTTTCTTTGATATTTGAGAGCTGAGTTGTCAAATATTTTTAAGAAACATTTTTGTAATTTAGTTATAGATGTGTAGAAGTAATCATATCACAACAAAGGAAATTTTATAAAAAAGTACTCAAAGGCCTTATTATTAAAAACCAGTGAACAAAATCTTCTGTGAAATAATCATAGAATCGTAGAATGGCCTTAGTTGAAAAGAGGCTTAGAGGATCATCTGGTTGCAATCCCCTGCTGTGGACAGGGACATCTTCCACTAGATTGGGTTATTCAGAGCTCCATCCAGCCTGGCCTTACACACTTACAGGGGTGGGGAATCCACAGTTTCTCTGGGCAGTCTTTTCCAGTGCCTCACCACCCTCACTTTTTTCTATTTTCTTAATACCTAATCTAAACCTACTCTCAGTTTAAACCATTCTCCTTGTCCTGTCATGCTCTTGTAAAATGTCTTGCTCCATTTCTCCGTTCAGGTACTGGAAAGACACAATTAGGTTACCCCAAAGTCTTCTCTTTTCCTGGCTGGACAACCCCAATTCTCTAAGCCTTTCCTTATAGGTGGATAATCTTATAATATAATCTTAAAATAGATCTGTTTACCTTCTTATTGCATATGTACATATTTGTTCCTAATGATGCTTATTGATTACCCATTTGATTTGCATATTTTAATATGCTTTATACTTTCCAAAAAATAACTATGTGCCCAACATCACAGGTCATAAATTTTTGTGCTATATTTTATCAAGCTAAGACAAAAACTCTCATAGATGTATCCTGAATAAGAAATTAGAAAGCATCAAGCTTCCTGAAGACAAGATAATCAATTAGACTTAATAAGACTAGTGAACTGTCTGCATGATTAGAAGAAAAGTAAAACTCCACAGTGCTCTGCAAAGCAAGCTGGGCAGAAATTTTTGCAACATGAAATGAAGAAAACAATGATTTTCAGTTCTTTCTTCACACTATTGTAACTGTGGTCATTTCTCTAGACATCACCAATTCTATCCCTTAGAGGAGAGTAAAAACCATAAATCTTTAAACACAATGCATTAATGCATATATATATTAAGTGAAACAAAACCTCTTGACTTTACAACCTAAATGATGAGATATTATTTGACATAGTGTGCTGCTCTGAGGTGCACAGATGAGATTGTAGAGAGGAATAAATTCTGCTACAACTTTAAAATTCTCTACTTTTCCTTATACGTCCCCAAAAGCATAATGGGGACTGAGTCTTATCCTCAAAGAAAGGACACAACAACTATTCAGTGTAGCCCTCTATATTCTCCACAGGTAGAATGTCTTCCAGAAGCTGGAAATTGCATCTAATTCTACTTTAAGGAAGCCGTAACCATTTTAAGCTTTCCTATAATTCCATATATTATTGAAGATGCATCCTAATTTCAATTCCTATAAATTAATTAGTGTTCTGTTTCTGACTGCATAAACAAAAAACTGAGTTCTGTCAGATATAAGTCCTACATTTAAGTATTTATGCTCATTTATCAACCCATCTCTTAAACTTCCCTTCAATGCACCAGATAAATTTAATTGCTTACGCCTCACACCATAATGCAAGATTTGCAGCTCTGTAATTTTGGTTTTGGGTCTGCTGGGTTTTGTTTTAGTTTGGTTTGGTTTGCTGGGGGTTTTGGGGGTAGTTCTTGGGGGCTTGGGGGTTTTTTGTTTTGTTTTTCGTGGTTTTTTGTGGGGTTTTTTGCATGTGTAACCCAGAATTTCTCATTTTCATTCCTCCTTATTCAAAGATTTTGTTAGCTCTCTTTTCACAGGAGCACAAAAAGCTCAGACTGAGGATGTGATCTATGGTAATACTTAAAATCCAGTTCTAGTCATTGTTATTATAAGACAGCTTTGATATTCTGTAGATACAAACTGCTTTCATGAATTCATGACAGAGTCCTCTTTAGTTGGACTTATTAAATCAATTTTTTAACAATTTAAACCACTTGATTTGGATTGCCATAATTGTAACCATCCATTACATTTTATTAGCCTACCAATCTAATAATTTAGTAATTAAATTATTATATACATAATACTTTTCAAACTGCACAAAATAAACACTGATAAACCTAGTTTATTTTTAGCAACTTTCATAATGTTCACCCCTGAGTTCCCTTATTTCCTTGTGGAAATAGGAATTATCATGTAATGGATCCAAAACTTTTTTTTTAGTTACTTTGCATAAAATTTATGATAATTTTTTCTTTGCTCATGCCCTTCAAGAATCTAGAAACCAGAGCTATAAATATGGGTAGAGAGAGGTTAGAACTGGAACAAAGAAAGGTATCCAAAAGATCCTGGATACCAATATCAAATCAGTTCCTAATCCTATTGCATCACACCTATCAATTTCATAATTTACAAGTGTTTGATTCAAAATCTTTTACTTCATGCAGTAAGTAATTAAATCTAGGGGTACATTACATACTTTGTTTACCATCCCATACCCTAGTCAAAACCAAAACCAAACAGAGAGATAAGTCACAAAATAAAAAAGATAAATAAAAACGACAATCTGTCTAGTAGTAACTATAAACTCTAGTTCATTACCAGCAAAGTTACAAATTAACAAATCCATTATATACCTGAAATGATGGCTAGGATAGTTTCCTGTCTCTGTTGTGTGTTTCCTATTCTATGTCCTTTTCTGGATAATAAGACAATTTTTGCAAATTTCACTCTTTCCCAGTTTTCCAAGATAAGTTAAAAATTGGCAATGGTTCATTAGTTCCTTTGAAACTTCTGAGCGTTATTACTGTGCTAGTTCATTCGAGACATTCTCATATGGGAGTGGATGTTGCCTTATCAGTGCTTTATTTCAGATAGAAAATGTGTTTCCACCAACATCCAAATGTTTTGGCCCTAAACCAGCCATTATCTCAGCTTCTCTTACTCTAAATGAACTTATAAACTTTCTGAAAAAGATACCACACAATGTTCAACCCTCCTTTTCCTAGTAGATAATTCTGTAATCTTAGAGCTCAGATGATATAAAAACATTCAGAAAGTTGTGTATATGCTCCTTTCTCAAACACAGCTTTCTCTGGGAGTTCCTCTCTCTTTCTCTGCTCTGTCAAGTTGGCTTGACAAGAGGTCAGACTCCCCCTTCTAAAAGAAAAGCTAATCTCATTTTGTGTTTATCTAGTTTTGTCTCAGATAATGCAGAAATATACACTGAAAAATCTATATTCTAAATGGTTCTCTGCCATGCTGATGGCTTCTTATAAGCTGTGACTTGATTACACAAAACAAAAGGCTTTGTTAATGTGTTCAAGTTGGGCAACCTCAGAATGAGGCAGAAGAAAGGGACTCAGGGAAACTACTTTCTTCATTGGAAATGTTGTCTAGGGAGTAAAATCTGGAAGTAATGTTAATATTTTAGAGCAGCACTTTGGCAGGAAGGCAGTTTTAGTATGTGATATTTCAAAATCTGGAAAACATTCCTCAATGTTATTACATATTTTAGTGACTCCCTGTGCTGACAGTGTTTTGTTGATACTTTTATATATGTTTGGATGTTTTTGTTGGCATATGTAAATTCCAGAATTATTTCTGCTACCAACAGAATAACAATAGGAATGCCTTAACCTGCTCTATTTTTTTTTCCCTTAATTTTTTCCTCCCAATAAAACAGGTACAAAAACATCACACCAAGTTTGGGGAGACAAATTAGCTGATTTTTCTAGAAAGTTCCCAGTTTCATAGTAGCTTCTCTGGCTATAATCACTGATCCTTCAAGAATCAACCACCTATACAGGACTTTGCAAATAAAAGCTAAGAAATCTGGTGAGTAAATCTGGGAAGAGGAGAAATGTGATCATCTCAGGTTAAAAATGTCAGACAGAAGACAGAGCAATGGAGTAAGAATGCTGTGGGATTGGAAAATGAAAGAGAAGAGATGGAATGGTTTAGCAAAATGATTGCTGTCAGCTGACCTATTAAAATTCTGAATTTAGAACAAACTGAATAAATTGAACAAAAAGAAGGTTCAGGACAGATTATGGAGAGAAAAAAAAATTGGCAATGTAAGACAAACTGGGGTGAGGAAACTTTGGAAGGCTTGCTAAAGACACAAAGAGATAGGAGAATGAAGACCAGAGCAAGGACAAAAGGAACTGAGTTTGGATCGAGAAATTAGATAAACACAGATAGTATAAACCTAACACTTATTGGCACATTTTGTTTAAACCCAAAAAATGTGTTTCATTTTTTTGCAGTTTCACGTTAAGGAAAATAGATATCAAATTGCTTTAAAAATAATACATTAAAAGGATAGGTTAGACAAGACCTTGAACAATCTGGTGTAGTAAGAGGTGTTCCTGCCCATGATGGTGGGGTGGGATCAGGTGATCTTTAAAGTCCCTTCAGTCCCTTAAGATACTATGATTCTATGATTCTATGATATTAGGGAAGTAAGTTATAGCACTCAGATCTTATCTATATTACAGTTGTTCACTATCAAACCTAGGGAGTTTACATTCCCTACTACTCCAAACCAAAACACTGTGATACCAACTTTGACTAGGTCATGCCCTTCTGCTCTTTCCACAGAAAATAACTCAGCCAGATGATCAGGATATTGCATGTATGGATTAAATTCAACCTTAAAATACATAAAACTTTGAATACCTTCAGACCTACAAAAAAGAAAAACCCAAGAAACATAAAATATGAACTCATATACTTAGGGTTGCAACAGTCTCAAACTTACATGTGTTTTCCTAATTATTTAGACCTAAATTAAGTATTACATTGAAATACAGTAAAATTAATATGTCAGAGAACTGTAATTTACACTTAGACTTTTGAAAAATCCAAATGAGAGCAATTTCCAGTAATTTTTTTTCAGACTTCTTCTTTAAGTGCAATACTTTCTACTATGAATACATTCATTTAATTTAAGACCATTTAAAGTTATTTCAAAGTATCTGAGTTTTTAAAATCTCTTTATCCTAATTTTACACTGATTTACTGTGATTTTTGCTGATCCATTAACTTCATTTAACCAACTATATTATGACAAAATTTGAAAAAGATACGGACACCAGTCAAAGCTTGTTCCAAACATCTTAATATGTTTTTTTAAGCAACATACTTGAAACAATGGCTTCGCCTCTCTACAATGGAATGCAATAATGCATCATTGCTCTGAAGTTAGTATTTGGATGTCTAATAATACTTAGGATGCATCAAGTGGAAACATTAAGATTCAGTTCTTTTCCAAAAGGGCCTACTTTGAGTTATTTTAATTTTTAAAATAGCACAGCACTATGAGAAATTAAAAGGAAAAAGGTATGATACTGTGTGCATAGAAGTAGAAAAGTAGTGAACAAATAATGATAGACACACAAGACCAGATTGGCCCAGATACATAGGAAGAAATACTTGATGCAAGCAGTAAAGGTTTAATTACGCTGTAACTTTTAACAATTGAAGTCAGTTGGGACATGTCCTGCAGTAACTCAGACCACAAGGGTAATCATTACTTACGCTTCCACTTACTGGACAGCTGCTGCCAGTTTTCACCACTTCAAAGTTAGTTGAGCCAATTTCTAGGACCTCACATATAAGAAAGCTGTGAAAGCTGTAACCCTGTTTTCTCTTCTTTAGATATGGCCTTTCTTTTCATCTGCTTTAATTCTATTCAATCTGCCAAGATGTGACAATGCGTGCAGTGCTCTAACCCACTCCAGCAAGCTGTAGCTATAGGGATGGTAAAAATACCTACCATTTGCATTGTGAAAGCATGAGAAATACTCTATTCCATTTCAAAAGAAAGTGAAGCTGCAGTGTCCATATAATTGTAAATTGTAATTAACACAGTAATTATTATTAACAGTAATTGTAATAATGATTCTATAGTAGCCACATCAGAAAGAAAGAGCTCAGTCTGGTGGTGAAGTTATTTGCTGCTTTTTCCTCATGCTGAAGAGATTAAAAACTGAACACTAAAGAATGGAAAATAAAGGTGTTATATTTGGGCAATTATTCCTTGACAGTTTTGCTAAATATTCTATTCTTATTATTTGAGTGGGCAGATTAATGGCTGCACAGTGCCTACATAAACCCCTATACTGATGTTCAAAGTCTTTTTCATAGGTTCTCTTTCTATTTCTCTCTCTCTCTGCTGGTACAACAGCCTATGAGATGCTTGAATCACACCATCCATAGTAAACAATGAATAAGTGAAGAAATTCTGTTAAGTTCCAAGGAATAATGCAAATCACAATTTTCTCATTATTTCTCATTTAAATGTATTAATCTATTGTACATCTTAAATAAGTGTTGACAAATTGTTTTTAAAATTTATTTAATAAAGGCTTAAGATATATCTTAGCAATTTTATATATACCCTTAGCTAAGAAATTAGGCTGAACATTAAAAATTAATCAATAAATCTTTAATCTCTAGTGTTTTAAAACTACAATGAACTAAGATGGAATAAAGCAAAATAGTAACCTGTGAAAAAGATCTACAGATTTCTTGTATCATAAATACAGTGGTAGATTTGTTTACTCCTTTCTTGAAAGTAAGATCAATTTATAAGTATTTATAAAAAGCACAAAGTTTGCCATTTAAAAGTCTTCAATGGGTAAATCTCAGAGTATTTTTATTTTCCCTTTGTCAACATAGTGAATGGCTCCTTTTCTCCCTCCTGAGAGAAATTTCTTTTCTGCTTTTTTATTAAAATGACCAAAACTTGAACCAGTGAACATCTGAAGGAGGAAAAAGAAATAGAATCTAGGAAAAGCAAAAAGTTTGAAGGCAACTGGAAATTGACAAATAAGTGTCAGAGCAGAAAATGATGGCAGTTTGCCAACCAGCTGCGATAACTAATTCAGCTTTAGATAAAGAGATTTTAAAGGGGAAAAGGACAAGAAAACTTCAGAAAAAGGAAGAATAAAGGAGCAAAGAATAAATCCTTAGAGCTGTGTTAAAGGAGAAACATAGGCAGTGCTTTGTTGTTTTAACTGCAGAACTGCAAGAGGGGCTTTTCATTGAGGCTTTGAATAGCACCAAAGAAACATGCAGAATAAAGTGGAAGCACTGAAGTTTTCCTTAATGCAGTAGCTTATAGACAGCCATCCAAAAGGGATTTAAAATAAGCTTTTCTAGACAAATAGAAATTATTAATGTCAGTTGGAGTTTTTTTCACTACTCTACATATGGACATAAAAACAACAGTGTTACACACGCTCTTGTGTACAAATTCATGGTGAGAAGTGACTGAGATTGTTAGACAAAGAAAATGAAGTAGAACTAGTTGAAAATATCAATGGAGGCCACCTTTCTCTGGAAAGTGTTTTATATTATCTGCAAGATTTTTTTTTAATTTTTTTTTTTTTTAGGCCCACCGTGTTTTTTATTTCATTGTCAGAGAGCATGTAAAAGAATGAAGTGATGAGTGCTGTCTGGTTACAACAGCAGACCAAATTAGCAAGCTGGCATATGAAATAGCATGAAGGAAGGTGGTCAGAGGCTGAGGAGAGTCTGTCACTAGGCCTTTTCATCAAGCTGTGAATAGCAAGTCAGCATGACGTACAGCTGCTGGTTATTGTGTAGAGATCTAATGACTGCATCTACTGTGCCCCACTACAGCACACTCAGAAGCTCCCTTAGGACAACGTCTCCTGACCAATGAGACTGTACAGAGCACAGTGGGCTACTCAGGGGGCCCTCGAAACTCCACCTCAGAGCTCACAAGAGGATTCCCTGAGAGTGGCAGGCTCTGAGACTGAGCTCACATATGCCCTCTATATGAACCAGATCCTTTCACCTCCATTATTCACGGCATGACTGCTGCATGAAATTCCCAGAGCAGCATAGCATGACTCTGCAGCTTTCATCTTGCATGGGCAGGAGACACAAGCTCTGTCACATTACAGCATGCACCTTAGGTGCATAAAAATTCTGGTATTTAGAAGACAAGTGCAATTTTGTCTTGCATCAAATAAAAAGACTTGACATGTGTAACTGCTATGAAAGTTTCTCATTTCATACAAGCTTAGGCAAATGAGGGATTGAAGTTATATTTTATTTTTATGGCTACATTTTCCAGCAGTCAGCTGCTTCAGAATAACAATAAAATTCCTAATGATAATTGTTTTTCTTTTGGGAAGTTTCTTTGGCAGTTTTCATCTGCTTAATAGTCATTCTGCTACTCATCAGTGCTGAAGGCTATACTTTCACTGGGGTATAACAAGTGAGTATGTTGCCTTTGTGCCTTTCATGACCTGTAAGATCCCAAACTTTGTCACCATCCTTATTTTCTGCTGTCTCATCCGGTTCCTAATTTTTCATTTTATATTTCTGCTAATGGCTTGCATTAGCTATTTTAACATGGATTTTCTGAATTGAAAGGGCTTTAAATATTTTTTTGTGTTTTTTAATAAATATTTCTTCCCTTGGGTATGCATATCTTATAATAAATATGCTATTTGAATGTGTCCCAGCTGTGTGAGTGAACCATACCCAACGATAAACTCCAAGAGAAAGAAAATTATTCAAAAAATATGTCACTTTTTGTTCACATCCTTCCTATAACACAGAAATTTCCTGCAAAGTCTTTTTGATATATTACCAAATTGGTGGGGGGGTTGGACAGGAAAGAAGAAACAAATTATGTGAGACAACATCTGGGCTGAAAAATTAATCTCACAGGTTCCAAATGGCATTCTCCCCATCAGTGTCAGTGGGTCCATCAGAATGTCTTCCAAATTATTATCTGCCATTTGTGATGAGGAGTGCAAACTCCTTGGAGTAAAGACAAATTGTATATGGCATTGAGAGCACTTACACTGCATGGTAACGGGAAGGAATTTTATTATCATCTGCTCTAGCATTTAAATGCTGTTATTTGTAACTGGTATGGTAAAGATGCTTCTAGCAACTAAGTGAGAATTTGTGAGTCATGAAAAAAATAACAGGATGGCATCTGTTATGAATTTCCATCCTGTTATTCTAGATATTTAATAATAATTGCTGAAGGTGACCAGGGATGTCTGTCATTTTATTGCTCCATCAGACAAATACCTTCTAATGTGAATAAGAGTTTGTGGACTCTGTGCTTCAATAACTAAAGACTTTAATCTGGCAGTGACCAAACCACATCTCTGGAAACACAGGAAGACAAACCATTGGAGAAGTAGCTGTCCATGTGTGTGTCAAGTTCAAAACATTTCACATGTGTTCCAGGATACTGGGGATGTTACCTGCAAGCCTGTTATCTCCTAAATGTAAAAACACATTTACAGAATATGGATTCTAAATGTCTTTTTAATACACATGCATGATTCACTACTCTATTACTTCTGGACTATTGGCTGAGAAATAGCATGCAATATTGTAATTATAATGTAACCTTATCTCTGACTTTATCAAAGATATGAGTTCCTTTTTTTTGTTTAGATTTGTTAGACCATAAAACTGAAATGTTACTGTTGCCTTTAACAATATCTAATTAGTAATCATTTGCATTCAACAACTTTCTTTATTTTTATTGTCTTGAGTTACATAAAGTATTTTATGAAGTGACTTTTTATTTTTTCTTTAAAACTTCATCATCTTTTGGATAACAAAGTAATTTTCATTTTTATATTTTTTTATTTCCTTTTATCTTACTTTTTACTTTGATTTTTCTCTGCAGAAGTGCATATGTTTACTCATTTATTTAGATTGCTTTTAATGGAAATTTGCTTTTTCACAAGACACTCCAATACTTTTATATCAGTTGTGTTTGCTTTCCTAAAAACCATTGTAAAGGCTGACCTTCTGCAGTCCCCTTTAAAAATAATGAAACTATGATCGTAGGAGGTGAACAGTTTAGCAAAAAAAAAAAAAAAAAAAAAAAAAAAAAAAAAAAGCACAAACAATTTGTAGACATGTTAGACAGCTTTGATAGTCTCTGTGAACCATACTGGAGAGTAGTCTTCTCCATGACTCAGAGAGCAGATTGGCTTCTTCTTAGAAATATAATTTTTGTATCTTAAATTTACAGATGGAAGCTGAAGCACTGTATGAGCATCTTGATGAAAGCAGTCTGACAAATTTTTGTCTACTTGTAGAACAGTTTGATACATTTTTATAACATTTTGCAAAACTTTTTGCTCTGTCTGTGTTCATGGCCTGCTGTGTCTCGGAATCAGAGATAGAAATTACTGTTTCCTTTTTGGATACTTGATGTTTAGCATAAGGGCCTGAATTTTCTATACCATGGAGAAACCTTTAAAGAACCTCTGTGCAAAATATTTTACTTCTAGCATATTTAAGCTTTGAGAGCTTTGAAAATGAATGGGTGGCAAGGGCCTTAGAGCTATCTGGTTAAAAACCAAACAAAACATAGCAGAGGTACATGAATTATATAAGCTAAGCTCATCAGAAGTTCAGAACTTGAAAACTCCTATAGAGAATTAAAAAAAAAATATTTTGAGCATATTAAGATTTCATTTATTGGCTTTCCTTATTAAAATTACAGTTGGACAACAAAGCTGTTTCATTTTATGAAAAAAAAAAATTTAAATAAGAAAACTTTTTGAATGATGAAAAACCTGATTCCATTTCAGTTAGTTTAAGGAACTAAATTAAGTGTAAATCTCACCAATAAACTCACTGCTTGCATTTAAGTCTTAATCCATACCGGTTGAGCATTGCAATATTTGATCTTTATTTTGACAATCTGCATCATTATTTGCAGATTATTAAGTGTGGACAGCTACAAAGCAACTGTGGGAACTATTTTTGGTTACAGATGTTTTTTGGTAACATATCTGCATCAGAGGCTTCAGCTAATAAACAATCATTTAACTTTCTATCCAGTTTTTCTTGCTATTTTTTCTGTCTTTTATGCTTTGTAGAAGGTAGAGTGCTGCTAATGTTCTACCATTCCAGCAATGTATGCAATATCCTCGCACACAAATATGTAATAGAAATTCTGCTTGTTCAAGTTAAAGTTTTTGATTTGTTTCTTTGTCAAATTTTTTTTTTAAATATTTTTTTGTGTCCCAAGTTTTTGGCTAACTACCTAAGTCAATGAAGTTATCTGTCTTTTTAATGATGTTTCAAATTTCTTTGGCCATTGATAGGATACATATTAGTTTCATAATATGGAAGTTAGTTTTGTCAACTAAGTAAATTTTTAAAAAAAACATAGCTCTGTCAGAGAATACAAATAGGTTTATAACTGTATTAGTTTAGAGTTGAACAGGCTGAAAATGTTCATAAAATACACATTGCTGTTGGAAAGTGCTGGAAGCAGCATCTGCTCTTCCTTTTTAGTGCATTTCTCTTCAGCAGTACCTACAAATCATTCAGTGTGCTCATTACCCTGCTACTGCATGTAGGAGCCTAAAGCCTGCTTAGATTATGCTTTAAAACCTTGCAGTGTCTTATGATCTCTGTTTCTTACCCTTGTTGCTCAGCAAGTATCTTCTATGAATATATGTAGACGCAAATTAATAGCAGATTAACCCATATGCAGAGCATTATTGTATTAGCAATTAATACATATTTCCCCCAAAATTTAAGTAAGGTATTGATTACAAAAATTACAAATTCTTCTTTTCCTAAAAGTTGTATTATAATTGGTAGCAATATATTAGTAAAGATGTTTTTGCAAAAGTGACTAAAGGTGCCATGCATCCTGGCTGTTCCATGAGTAGTTGTTACACTGGGGCTTTCCACAGATGTCTGACTCTCACTGCCTGCTCCAGCCCCTCTGGGCAGATGAGGGGAGTCCCAGCTTGGAACGCCACACAGACCTGGGGGATGCTCAGGGAAAGGCAAGGACCCAATCCTGTCAGAGCCATTCAAGTTGGAGTGCTGTGGTCTTTCTAGTTTTGTTCACTTGTTCAGTGAAATGTCATCTACAGTAATTGCATAAATGGTATGAGTTGAAATTCTTATTTAAGCCTGCCCATGATATTTCAGATGAATAACTGAGTTTATATACTCTCTATTAGTTACTGCACATATTCATTGCTGCTGTTATGGACTTGTACTTAAAAATAACATATCACTTCCACAATTTTTTTTAGGCTCCTTTAAAATAAAAGTTACATATAAAAGTTACATATTGTTGACTTTTTTGGTAGGTGTTCATTAGCAATTTTTAATTCATGACTTTATGAATTTCATGTTACAGATGACAAGATAAAGCACTGTTAGAATTTTTTTGATCTGTAGACACATTATAGATCTTATGAAGTCCTTTACGTAAATAGAATTATTCACATGAGCTTTGCTTCCTTCAGTTGATTTATTAGCCAAATTATTTTGTTACTTAGATGCTGCTTTATCTTAAATTATTTACTAAAGGAACCTCTGGTACCAAATACGTAATCTTTATGACTGACTACTAAAAAATAAAAATATAACCTATGTTTCAAGTACCAGAAAAAACATTTCCTTGGGTAATAGTATTTGTCTGTGCAGAATAAATAAACAAATTATTTTTAATAAGTACACGCAGTTCTTCAATTTGGTAGCTGCTTCTGCCCATATTACCCATGCCTTGTGATTCATTGAGGTCTAAAAAATTGCTCCCAGAACATCTGATATACTGTTTTTATCCAATTAAGTCAATAATCACAAGGATTTGGAGTTCTCCATTAATACATTGAGGTACAAAATTGGTTGATACTAACCTGTCAGCTCAAGTGGATTAATAGCTGGATGTAATTAGTAGGTTGTGGGAACTCTCTTAATCCATTTTAGGATGAAGCCAGACAGGTTAGTTTAAATCATCTTAGCTGGGTTTCAATTAGCCTAAACCCATACTATGTGCCAGTATGATGACATCCACATATGTCTTTTAAATCTATATTTGCTTCAGCAGTTTCTTTCCTGCATGCATTAGTCAGCATCTCTCTTTTGAGAATATGTGCCCTCCCATGTCTGTCAGCTGAGCTGTTCCATGTGCTCATATCTGCACCCACTGCAGTCAAGTTATCAAAACATCCTTATTAGTTCAAGCTGTTTATAAAATTCTTTGTAGGGAAGGTATCATAAAGCTTACATGAAATTGCATTTCAAAATATTCATTCATTATTTGAGCTATGGTAAATTTCCTCCTGATATCTAAAAAGTTACATTTGACAGAATGAAACTGCATTTAAGTGTTACAAACTATAGGGAAAGATCTTTGCCTGGAATTCTTCTTTGTGCCTCCTTATATATCAGGAGACCTAAACTTTTACACAGCAACTGATACACAGAAAGTAGAAAAGGAGCATCATAACAGTGAAGAATGCATCAAAATGCCTGTTTCATGTTCTGAATATTTATGGAACACTAGAATTCTTCTGTCCCCTAATTAAAACAACTTTACCCCATAGTACTGTAATTGTTGAAATAATTTGCTACTCAAGCAATTTGCTGTTTTTATTTTGGGTAACGTTCTAAGTTACTATGCCCTATTTACTTAGGGAAAATGCATTAAATGCATTCCGATCTCTCACAGTTCCACGTGATCCCCCCTGTAGTGATGTGACATGGCCACACAGTTAACATGCTTACACTCAAAAGGCAGCGCTTCAGACAGCTCAACCCTTTTGTTTGATGATGGATCTCCCCTTCAGGCTCATCTCCTTTTATGCCCACCACCACTCTGAATTGACTTTTTCTCTGTTCTTGCGCAATGATTCGCTCAGTCATTAACCTTGTCACCGTTCCTTGCTGCAAGTGGGCCTTGAGTACGGCTGTTCTGCAGCTTCTCAACCACGTACATCTTGAGTGCCAGAAAGTAGAATGGTCATCAAGGAGACAGCTCCAGGAAGAGCTGAGGCTGAGACCCAACTGTTTTCTACACTGTTAGATATAAGCCAGGCATGAGAAGTAAGTTTCTGTCCTGCTGTGTGTTTTCTGTCCTACTGGAAGATGATTGCAGTAATTTCACAACTATAAGGTGCACCCTTTTGACTAAAATTTTGGCCCAAACCTGGAAGTGCGCCTTATATTCCGGTGCACCTTATATAAGGACAAAGTTCGGAAATTTGCCAACCCTGAAGTGTGAGCTGCAAGCTGCAGGAGGAGGCGGGGCTGCAGTCAGCAACCGCGTGGGGGGAACCGGTGGCAGATCTTCGCTGCAAAAAAAAAATGCACCTTATAGTCCGGTGTGCCTTATATATGGGTAAAAGTTCAGAAAATTTCCAACACCTGAAAGTGCACCTTATAATCCAGTGCACTTTATAGTCGTGAAATTACTGTACTTTGAGTGAACAAATTAACATTTTTTTATTATATGTACATAAAAAACCCCGTTGAACTATATTCTTTATATTAGAATATATATAGAATATATTTGGAAATACATTCTATATTTCTCCAGGCAGCAACTGACAGAATGAGAGGACACAGTCTTCAGCTATACCAAGGGAAATATAGGTTGAATATTATGAAAAGGTTTTTTTATGGAAAGAGTGATAAAGTACTGGAATTGTTTGCCCAGGGGAGGTGGTTTAGAGTAGTTGAGGTGTTAGAGTATGGATTGGACTCAAAGTGGATTGGATCTTGAAGTGATTCTGTGATTCTGTGATGCTTCAGGAGGAGGGAGGTTTTTTCACTGGTCGTGGTTCTGGGAGCCAACCAAACACTGGTGGTTGTATGGAACTGGACAACGTAAGGCTTCTTTCATTTATCAGTTCAAGTGGAAATATATGTTCTCAGCACTGCCACTATCACCAGGTGATCCATAACACAATGAAGCTTTGAGTCCTCAGAAGGAGGAATTCTGAAAGTGTCAACCCTGGAAATATTATCCGTCCTTTTTGGCTAGTTAGTAACCAGAGTCAAATTGCAAACCTTTATCAGTCCAACTTACTTTCACCAAGGAGAAATTAAAATTTCTTGTCCTCAGTAAAATATTGCTGCAACTGTGTAAAGCTCTTTTCTACTCCAGCTCTTCAATTCCACTGTATCTTCCTCCCTCTTCTTTATTAATCAATCTAAGAATCTTCATGATTGATTTTGATCTTGCATAATTACAAAGTTAAAACAAAATTTTAGTAATTTTAATATTTTTTAATAATGTTCAGGTATAGAAAGGTTTGATTTGTTAAAAAAAAAGAGAATATACTAAAATTTGCTTCTCAGTGTATCTTACCGCATAGTTCTGCAGTATTTTTTTTGAATTAACAGACAGGATGAGTTACGCAGTTACAATACAAAATTTCAGAGTACGAGGCCTTGACTCAATACACATTGTTTGAAATGCTGTTCATGTTTTGTATTCTATATCTTTTAGAGTGTTCTCCCTTGAAGCCCTGAGACAGTGCTTAGAGGATTTATAAAATAAGTTCTTGGTAGTGAAGTAAAGCGGTACATACAGTATTTTTAGGGTAGAGATTACTTCTGAGGAATATAACAAAGTCTAAACAAAAATAATGCTTCACGCTTACCGAGACAGAAACAAATTCAGAGTTAAGATGTTAGATGTTTTTATTCCAATAGTATTACATCTGGATCCGTTAATCCAAATGACATTGCACTGAACATCACATTTATATTCTTTAAATGTGTTTTGTTCTTTTGTTCTTTACAGTTTTCAGTACATAAGATTACTATGGAAATTAGGAAAAAGCCTGAAACCAAAATGGGTTTACAGTTTACTTATTTACATGTTTTATTTAATGGAAAAAAGTAGGATGTTTTTGATCTCTTGGCATGCAGTTAATGTTTACAGTAACATTATTACCATAATGGCTGAGTTAAAAATACAAGAAAACAAAACTTTTGGGTTTTTTACTGCATCTTTTTAAGCAGTCTTCAAACAGTGTGATATCTGTCCATACTGAAGTATAATTATGTTCCAAACAAGACGCAGCATGGTTTAGAGCACAAATAATCTCTTAGTCATTTCTGGCTCTGTGATAGGCCAACTTGACTCTGGGCTGTGTTTACTGGGAACCACAAGCCCTAAAGAGCATGGTGCTGAGATATCCCTATAACTTTAGACTATGGCAGCAGAATTCAACTTAGGTTATTGGTTTGGGCATTTGGCCAACATTACTGGAACTGCTGGCAACAGTGTGAGGCAAAGAAATAAAGAGAGAAAGCAAGGAGTCAGTAATGAACCCTGGGGCTGAAGCAGAAACTAGTGACTGCAAGGTGTGATTGAAAGAGGTGGAGAAGTACTACTAAAACAATACTATGCCACGTATTTTTTAGTGTTTTAAAACTTCTCAATTTCACTCAGAAAAAAATATATACACATTTGCAACATGTATTTTTTTAGGGATGCGCACACACAACACACACACATAAAGAGAAATATGGTGCTGTATAAACATAAATTTTGCATTTAGTGTCCAGAATGTCAGGTGGAATTCCAGCAAGGGTTTTATATTAAATTGCCTGAAAAGTGTGTTGGTAGACATTTTTGAGAGGAAAACAAAGTAAAATGGATATTCTAAGCTACTGCAGTTTGCCAAGCTATTCAATTTTATTCAGGACATCTTAGGAACATATAAATGAAGACAAAATGGCAAAATATCTAAGTGCTTTCAGATTTAAGGAAACAACATACATTCCCTCTGCCCCAGAAAGCAATTCTTTAATTTAAGAATGCTTACTGACATCAGTGTTGATTTTGCTGGTAGACAGTGAGTAAACAAGCTATAATGCTGTCTACAATATAAACTTTTAAGCCTAAAGTCTTAGCTTGCTGCTGTCAAATTCAAGGGCAAAGCTCCACCTCACTTCACTGGAGCAGGGATGAAGTATGGGACTAAATAAAGTTCAAGCTAGCTTGAAATTTTTCTCACAGAAATTCCTTTTTATTGTTGTAAATGTTTCTTATATACCACTTCTCTTTACAAAAAGAGAAGTTTCTGTGCATCTATTTAGCTTTTGTACCTTAATCAGTGCAGCTGTTTCTATTTCTACCACCAGCTTAGTTTTTCAGAATTCATGTAAGTAATTCAATTCTAGTTGATTTGACACTATATTTTGGACTTTTAGCCTCAAATTGCAGATATTTACCATAAGAAACATGCATAAGAAGAACAAAAGTTTTAAGACTACCAGTTTCCCTTATAATGCCTGCTAATCCACTTAACAGAGTCTTTCTTTCTCTGATAATTTGCCTTATCTGTTCATTTTTCCTTCTAAACCAACATTTGTTGTGGAGCTTATATTTTTTTTCTCACACAATTTAATTTACCATAGTAATAGTCTTTCAATTTATTGCGTATGTTAATTCCTGACTAGCTTTTTATTTAGGGTTGGGCTGCTTTTGCAAGATCCAGTTTTATTTCTATTATCACCCATCCCAATTCTACTTTTTTTCTTTTTTTTTAAGCTATACTTAAAAGGAATAATTTTTGTAGCTTTAAATCAAAACTAGAAATAAAAAAGTCCATATACAGCATGATCATAAGTCCATGTCCTCAGGTGCTTATTCAGTTCCTATTTAGCTGTTAACTAATCTTTTTTTCCTGTAAACCTTCCCTTAGGAGCTGTCTGTAAAATTAGGAACCAATTTAAAAATGGCATTCAGTCTAATCATAGTACTTTAAAAAATGCTACTTCGTTAAAAACTTACTTTTAGTTTTGGAAACTGCCGATTACCCATCATCTGGTTTCCTCAATGAAAGCCTAAAATGGGAGAGTTCCTTTTAACTCAAAAACATCATGAAATACCAGAAAAAGTGGTGGTTATTCCATTTACCTGAGAAACTAAATCCTTCGCTTCTCACAAATCCAAAATATTCATTAATATGCATGAAAATTTTTGATCTGTGAAAACTGCAGGACAAGCCCTGATATGCACCACTATTTATAACACAGAAGAAGGTTAACTGAATGCCTTGTTCTCTCTAAGAATGAGTAACTGACCCTGTATTTGTTACTCAGAAACAGAAATAAAAGAGGTGTGTTACAGGCACTGTTATAACTTCCTTAAAAAGGCTAAAGTAAGTTAAAAAAAAAAAAAAAAGGTACATGGGGGTTTTAGTATTGCTTTTTAAGAAATTGCTTTTTAAGGAAAAAAATCAAGCTTAGAAGCCTTACATCCCCTTCTTTTTTAAAAAAACTCCTCAAAATGGTGTTCACTGATTGATAAAGCTAAATGATAGAATCTGGGGAGTGACACATAACTAGAAATGTGACATATAAAATATCTAGGAGATGGAACACAGCCTAGCGAGTATGCACAACATGGAGGAATAAGAGCAGGCCACTGGACCAACCAGTTGAGTTCTTGTAACATGCCTTCACTTACATCTTCTGAGCTTAGGCAATGACATGTGCTACTTTTCTTCAGAGGAAAAAAAGACTGGAACAACAACTGCCGAGTCCCTCACTAGCGCACGATCTCGTCTAGACAAAGATCAGCATACAATATATTGGGCTGGCAGAAGGTTTGCTGTTCAGCGGAAAGTTTGCCTCATCTGGCTTAGTGAGATACTTTAGTTCAGACTTACATGCTCAAAACACCTTCTGAAGGACCTCCATTGACTAAACAAGGAAACAAGCCTTAGCATGTGAGAAAAAATGTGGAAAAGGGAAAAATCAGTAAATATTTTATTGCAAACCCTGGGCCTCACTTCATCCTAAGACGTTTATTTATCTTTCTTTCTTCACTGTAGCAAGTAGGCAATGTGAAACTCTCTTATTTTCCATGGCACAGCAAGTGTTTCTTGATGAGTCAGTAAGGTTATACAGACTAGCACAGTCAAAGGATGAGAGTCCAGTTGCAGCCATTCCACCTCCTTAACTAGGTTTACAGGGAAAATATAACAGCTCCGCAAGATCTGCTTTTCCACTTCCAACTAAAACTTTATAAAAACTTCTGTTACAAGGTTATGGATATAATGTAGACTACATAATATAATTGGAACTATTATAAAACTAAAGTTTTTTCAGTTTTATTTGATAAAGAATTTTGCCAGATTTGTTGTTGACATATTAAATAATTTTGTCTATGTTTCAATTTTCTTTTCTTTCCTTTTAAATGTCTTTGAAAATGTGTGGAAAAAATGAGTAGTCTTTTACATTGCTAATACTTAGATTGTTCCATGGTTTGTGCATCTCTTGTAGTAGACTGAGATTATATCTTAACTAATTTTAGAAAGTGAAAGGGTAGGCAGATTTTTATTTTAACAAAATAGCTCAACATTTAGTATTGTAAAATGTCCTTAAGTATTATGTACACTTAAAGGAGTTTAGGATGAAGTGACATTTAAACGAAGTCCTGTCATAGAAATATTATGCTTTTTTCATAAGAATTTTGCATCTTATTAAAAAAAAAAAAATAACAACTGCTGAAACACTTAGAAATGCCAAAAAAAATCGTTCTGCTCTTGCATAGACTTTCCAAGACTGTGCATCCCTGAACATTTTTATAAGACATTGCTTGGAATTTGCAGAAACCTGCATTATTTCAAGGTTATAGTATCCCTCAGAAGTAACCCTTGTTTTAGAAGGGACAGAACATTTCAAAGTGGAATTTTACAGTCTCCTGACAAATATTAGATTTTTAATGATATCAGATATGTACATTTTTGATCTGATATGTAGGCTTATAGACTCATCTGTCTATTTATATTTGCTATCAGAGAGACAAAAAATATTAAATACCACATATCCATTGTGCTTTTGCCTCCATAATCAGCTTTGTCTGCTTAAATTAACCAGTCCTGGCCTGGGTACCACTAATGGAGACAATGAAGATGAGATTGTCCAGAGACTATCAGTAGCTTAGGAATACCCTAAAATGGACCTCCTTCTAGATGCTGAAGTCTCCTACAGTAGCACCCACAGTGCTTCATTCTGGAAGTCAGTAATTTGGGTTTTTTCTCATTAATCTGTTCACTTCATCTTCGCTGGCTGGCAGAGATGCAATGTGCTTGGAAAATTTTAACTTCAATGACTGCCCATAAAATTTTCCATACCCTCAATTTTATTTCCTGCTTTATTTCAGGACCTGAACACCTGTAATGTTCCCATTACATGTGTTATTTTTCTTCTGGGTCTCCTTTCTTCTTCACACAAAATTACTTAGCTCACAAGGCACTACATGAGGTCCAGAGGAGGTCAAAGCCACCTGGCAAGTGGTGTGACTACAGTGGTGAAAGCACAACCAGCATTTCCTCATGTAAGGAGGACAAGTTTTCCCTGCAGGTGATCCAAAACAATATGAAGCCCACTTTCTTTCCTAGCACTGACTTTACACAGATTTCAAAATCAAAGACCAGTATATTAAAAAGAGTACTTGCAGCTCCCAGCAGCTGTTACCTTGCAACATACTCTCTGGTAAGGATAAAGCATATCTTTGTAGGGCAGATCTGGATTAAGGTATTATTTTCTCAGAGAGTTAAGAACTGTCAACACAGTCAAGCTCAACTGCAAGGTGCATTGCTGTTACTCTTTTTCAAGTAGGTTAAATTACCTATATGAAGAAAATGAAAAAAACCAACCAACCAAGCAAAAATCCCAAACTAAAACCCAAGAGAAGCAAGGCACTCTTCCAATAGACAAGAGAATCAGAAAACAAATGTTCCATTCCTTACTACCATACCAAAAGAAGCATTCAGTGGTTGCTTTGATATACAAATGCATGTGTAAAGTAAAATAGTCCCACTAAACGGGACTGTCTGATAAGTAACAATCGCATAGAAAATCGCACAGCTTGAATAATACTTTGGAAATCCCTATTTATTTATTTTTTTAACCCACTGTTTTCTTGTAAGAAACAATATGTAAGTTGCAAATATTCCTAAAATCAATGAGAAATTTCTAAAGAGCTTTCACAAGGCCTATAATCTGGAATTTTAATATGGTCTAAGACATTGCAATTCTCTGCAGCTGTAAACATCAGTTTATTCTGCCCAAAATTTAAAATATATATATATAGAAAAAGCGAGAGCTAGGGTGAGATTAAGAAGAGAATGTTAGGCAACTGTACAGGAAGCATCTTTTTTTCCCTTCAAATGACATAAATTACTTATCCTCTGGCATACATTTTTTCAAGTGTTATTTAATTAAAATAAATGAGAAACATTCAAGTTAAATTTAGCATAACAAATTATATTAGCCTCATGATATGATAAGAACATATATTACTGTTTCCAGCACTTTTTCTGGTGGATTTATTCTGTTGTGTGAACATAATTCTTGCTCTTCATTTTAGGAAAGGAACTTATCTTACTCCTATTTAAATCCTTTTCAAATAAAAGAGCATATTTAGATGACTGTATTTTATTATGCTGTCTCTGTAACCAAATTTTACTACTCTGTACTTTGTGAAGTGCATACATGAAAGACATTGTAGAATTTATAACTTTGGAGAGGTTTTGCATACTTTGATTGGTTACAATTAAAATATGCATATATCTTCCAATCCTGGGAAACAGGGATCTATGTTCATTTTAAGAATAAAAGAAGAAAAACAACCCCTGGTTATTACAGAAGTAATTTATCTGGATTATAAATAAGATTTTTATTCATAAATGTAGGACAGGCTTTTGCAAAATAATTATAAACTCTTCTCATAGCTGTAGGGTTTATTTCTTACACTTTTTTTTTCCCAATAGATGATATCAAAGTTTCTTCGTGTACTTACAAAAATAAAATGCAGCTGCTTAAAAAGATAAAATCTCATCAGATACAGAACTTAAGGTCACCTCAATAGCGTGTATTTTTAAACTCTGGCATGCCAAATAAAAGTTTCCTATTTATTTTTAATAATTTTATTTTCCTAACTATATTAACAAAGAGGATTTTTTTCTCTTTTTAGTCCTTTATTGAAATTTTTGTTATGAAAAATGAATACGTTAGTTTAGGAGGAGAAAGGAATCAATAAAATTATGCACTTTGACTTGTCTATCTGCAAAATGTCAACTGGATGGAGGGAAAATATCATTAAATAATTCCTCGGTGTTTAAAAAAGAGAGTTACTTGATAATGTGTATGATGGAAAAATATCTGGTTTAGACTTAAATTTGACTTTTTAGGGCAGTATGAATTACATACTATGTGAAACATGCTTAGAATCAGCAGATATATTGCATATTATATGTGGTACAAGTTGATTCACACTCACTAGTTATAACTTCTACTTTAATGTCTTCTAATATTTTAAGATTTCTAGATAGCCCACTGGGAGATGGGTGCTCTCTCAGGCTGAGATACAAAGTCAGGAAGACTTTTCAAGGAGGCTTTAAAGATATCCTTTTTACCCCACTGACTATGTAGAAAATTCAGATATTTAGTTATTCAGTCTAGAAGAGTTAATTAAACCAAACAAAAACAAAACCATAAACAAACAAACAAAAAAAAATCCCAAGAAACACAACCAGAAGCCACTAACCAAACAAAAACCCCAAACCAAATAAAAATCCTACCAGATAGGTTAGGGCTGTCTCTACTGTGCCAAAAGGGAACATGTATTTAGCAAGAAGGATTTAGCCACTCTGGAAGCCCAATACAACTGCTTTCCTTTAATGTAGAAAGCATTTTAAAAAGTTGCATGTCCATAATAAAAAAGCATGTTACAGCACAAATTCCTTAATGCAAAACTGGAGAGAAACATAGTAATAAATTGGATTAATAAATAAAAAGAATGAATATGCCCTCTAGAACTACCAAAATTGTTAATACATTTGTTGAACTATAATTCAAAGAAAAAGAGTGGGTATTTAAAAGCAGCAGGAGCCTAGTTGGGATAGAGGAGGAAACTGAATCTTTTATTTTCTCTCTAGGTATTTCAAAAGACAATTGGATTGTTTCAAACAGAGGCAGTGTAACACAAGATGAATTCCTTTATCTCAAAAATGCTATGCCTTTGAACACCTATATATCTGTTGAATAACATATCCAAAATGGTAAGTTTTCTAATAAAAAATATCTGAGACTTCATATATCATAAATTAATGTTTCAACAGTTCCCTTTGTTTTCAAGAATGATTTTAAATATTGACTGCTATGCCCTCGTGAATCTCTTGTAAAATAATTCAGTTATTTGAACAATTTTTCATCTGTGGATTTTAGGTTTTTGTATAATTGATTTATTTATAGTTTCTGCATAATTTTTTTCCTTTCATTTCCAAGTAAAGACTCTAAATTTATAGAAAACATGGTGAATTAAGATAATCACTATTTCTCTATCTGTGAGAAAGCTTAAAGTCATCTTCCCTAAATATTTGATTTCTCACAGAAAAGAAAAAAAAGAAAAAGATTTTAAGCTGAAATTGTCCAAGATGATAAAGTGAGTAAAATGAGAGAGATAAGGAGGAATTCCATAGGAATGGATCTGCAAACAAGCAGAGTATTCATTTGGACATGCTATTTTTGAAATTGGTGAAGTCATAGGATTTTCCAACACTGTTGACGTTATTTTTTTATTTTTAAATTTTTTTTTAACAAATAAATTACAGGGAAAATCTCCCTAGTGCAGCTATACTTTAGTAATCAGGAGAATGATCTAGCTCTGAACAGCAATAAAATGCAGCATCCCAAAGTTCTGTCACTAAAATTTCAGGACTAATGCTAGATATACTGAAACCATGAGGTTTTTCTTTTAGCAATACAGGTTTCCTAAATAAAATAGCTAAGTGAGTTTCAGTAACTTCTGAATATTTTAGCCCAAATATTTGTGAAACCTGGGACCCTTTTGAAAATGATTTCTATGGCATTATATTTTCCCCCAAGATAAAACACAAGTGCACAAATCTCTCCAGTCAGAAAAAAAAAAGATAGAGACAGAAAACTGTGATATTTGCTCAGAAAAAGATCAATAATCATAAAAATTCCCTTTCTACAGAAATCTTCAAATAATATAAACATGCAGATCTATTTTTAACAAATAAAATAAACATTTTCTGTTGAAGACCATTATACTTAATATATAGAATTATATATATATTTGTGTGTGCCTATGTTAATCAAAATTACGTAAAATAGAATAGATATAAACATTAAAATAAACTGTGGTCAGTGAAGCTACTTGAAACTTTGATGTGCATTTTTGAGCCTGACAATATTGATAGAGATACTTTGCCGCATTTGATCTTAAACCTGAAAAAAAACCAGAAATAAGCTCATTCTGCCCAGCAATTTTTTAGTTTATGAGACAGGATTCCTAATCAACAAACTGTTTTCTGGTCTGCTTTTTGTCATGCCACCACAAGCAGGAAGTACATTCAACATTAGCACAGAAGACAATTGTAGTGGGTTGACCCTGTCTGGATGATAGATACCATGAAAGCCACTCTAATACTCCCCTTCGCAGCTGGACAGGGAAGAGTAAATATAACAAAGGTTCATGAATTGAGATAAGGACAGGGAGAGAAATCACTCACTCGCCAAATACCATCATGGGCAAAACAGGGTCAGCTTGAGGATAATATAATTTAATTTATTACTAAGAAAATCAGAACAGGATAATAAGAAGTAAAAGCCTTTCCCCTGCTCCAATGTGGGGTTCCTCCCATAGGTGACAGTCCTCCGGGCTTCCCCAGTGTGAGTCCATCCCATGGGCAACAGTTCTCCACAAACTGCTGCAGTGTGGGTCACTCTTCCATGGGGTTCAGTCCTTCAGGCACAGCCTGCTTGAGTGTGAGTCCCCTGGAGGATCGTAAGTTCTACCAAGAAACCTGCTCCAGTGTGGCTTCTCTCTCCACAAGCCTGCAGGTCTCTGCCAGGATCTAGCTCCAGGACAGGTTTCTTCTGGTTTTACAGCCTCCTTTCAGGCACTCACTTGCTCCAGTTTGGGTCTTTTCCATGGGCTGCAGGTGAATCTCTGCATCCCCATGCTCCTCCATGGGCTGCAGGGGCACAGCTGCTTCACCATGGTCTTCCCCACAGCCTGCAGGGGAATCTCAGCTCCAGTTCTTGGAGCACTTTCTCCTCACCTTCTCCACTGACCTTGGTTTTTGCAGAGCTATTCCTCATACCTATTGTCACTCTGATCTTCTGTGGCTGCAATTGCATCTCTACAATAACTTTTGTTTGTTTCTTGAGTAGGCTATCACAAAGTCATTACCACCATTCCTGATTGACTTAGTCTTGACCAACTGCAAATCCATCCTGGAGCCACCTGGCATTGGCTCTGCTGGACGTGGCAGAAGCTCCTGGCAGCTTCTCACAGAAGCCACCCCCACAGACCCCCTCTACCAAAAGCTGGCCATGCAAACACAATACAAACACTTACATCGTCTTTGGAAGATGTTCTGAAGATGCACTGACGGCGAAATTTGCCCTCTGAACAAGACTGTAAGCCTCAATGACACCCAAATATTGCTGCAGGATGTTCCTTGTTAGATGAAAACAATTGCTTAAATATACCCACTGGCTCTGTATATGCTGCTCAAGAGGTAGTTTTTGATTGAAGTGAGCTTTTCAGAAGACACTGCAATACTGAAGAGATGCACTGCTCCCAAAAGTTCTGAAAGAACAGAGTAGTTATTGCCCTTTCTCACCCAAACACAAACCTCTGTCCTTATCATGATTGGACACATTAGTTGTCTTAAATACTTGCTGTTCCAATAATTGTAATTTAGATGGAAAATATGCTATGTGGTGTGCAAGAAGCAGGACAATTTTGTCAGAGAGAAATATTTTATGAGGTCAAAAATCAGAAGGGGAACTTCTGCTCTACACCTGAATTCTTTATTGTCTTTAGCCTAGAACATTTTGTTTTCAGTCATTTTGCTTCTGCTGATCTCTAAATGTGCCTAGACTTCCTTTAATTTTTGTCGTCACAGCTACTGCTTACATTATACACAGTAGATTCACTATGTCTTTCCCTGATGATGTATAATGCTATATGTAGCTGTGATTATCACCTATATATACAAGCAATATAATACTTTGGGGGTTTATTTTCTTCCTTTTTTTTTTTTATTCAATAGCATTTTTGCCAACTTCCAGTCATAGGCACCACTTTCCCTTTCTTCAGACCCAAGCTGGCAATTCTCATCCTGAATAGCTTTAAAATTGCTCATAGCAATCAATGACAACTGAGGCATCACTAAAGAATTTCTCTTATCTCCAAGCTCCAATTTAGATCAGTCATTAAGCCTGAGTAAGCCTGAGCTGTCATAGCATTGTCCCTCATCACATGCTGTAAGCACAAAAAGTCAACTTCAAAATAAAATTTGTTCTATCTCTTACTACATTTTGCAATGGTCTAGTATGGACAATAAAGGTTACTGAAATAGGACTGTCAATCTTTGGAACACAGGTAACTATACAGACTTTTTATCTAAAGAAGGCTACTCCACCTCAAATCTGATCCACATTAAATCATTTCCTTATATTTCTTTTATGCTGTTTGATCTTGCTAGTGATGCATGCTACATTACTGTGTGGATCCTATTTTATATAAGCACACATTTTAGAAATACGAAATTAAAACATAAATTTAAATATGAGAAGGAAAACATCTAAGTGTTTAAATATCTATGATATCAAACATATGAAGGATATAGGTATTCTTCTGCAGTGCCTCTATGGAAGCTTGCTTTCATTCTGACAGTGTTCAGTCTTAAAAGTGACAATTGTGATCCTCTGCTTAGGTTGTGTTTCTGAATTCATACTGAATTTTCAACCGTGTCTTAAAATAAGGTCTGGTCATTTTTTTGGTTCTTTTTTTTTTAGCCTCTTTTTCTGAGAGTATTAAAGCTGATGTGTCTTGAATGGGTTTTTTGATATTCTGGCAGTTATTTGTTTGGTTAAGGCCCAGTTTGAACAAAAAGTGCTGTAAACACTCACGATTTACAGTTTCTAAGTGTTGCAATATGCTTCAAATTAAATATTTATGTGCTTCAAGATGTTTTGGCATTTTTAGAAGATCCTAAATGTAGAATGAACAAGTTGATGCATTCAAATTATGGTTTTTGGTTGTGTCAAACAAATGGCAATCTGCTGGATTACACACATTTACTAACTCTCCTAAACAGGCAGTGGGGGAAAAATAAAAGGAAGCACTTAATGATGAAATGAAGACAGGAATGCCACTTCCCTCCTGCCATCACAGGCAAAACAGATTCGATTTGGAGAATATTATTTGATTTCCAACCTAAATAGATTTAGATGGTGAGAAACAAAACCAGAATTTACAACAGGTCTTTTACCCTCTCCATCTCCTTTTTTTTCCCACTCTCCACTTCAATTCTTTATTCCCAATTCTTCTACCCAGCAGCCTCTGAGCAGTGCAGAGGGTTTGAGGAGATGTGGGTTATGGTTAGTACATAGCAGTTCCTCACTGCTGCTTGCTCTTCTCATATTTCCATCCTGTTCCTGGCTGGGTTCTCTCCACTGTCCTTCAGGAAAAACTCTGTTCCAGCATGAGTTCTCCATGAGGTCAGATTCCTTCAGGAAATATTTATCTGCTCCAACAGAGGGCTGCAGTGTGTGTATCTGCTCCAGAGTGGTCCCCTCCTTAGACAGCAGAGGAAATCTCTGCTCCTGGTGCTTGGTTACTGCCTCATACTCATTTTTCTCTTCTCTGGATCCTCATACTGGTTTCTCATATTTTCTCCCCTCGCTACTCCACCCCTCCAGCATATTTGTCCTTTCCTATTTTAATTAAATGAGATTTTAACCTACAAAATGTTCAGAAGATTGATTTCAGGAATGCCTGTGGTGTAAGCAGCTTCTCACTGTGAATAAGGGCAGGATGTGACACAAAAAATATTTATTTCTCAGTGAAAAGAGAAAATGAAAAGACTATTATAGCATCATCTCTGAGATATTTTCCCATATTTTTCAGTCTCCCATTATAAAGTTTAGTTGATAAAATTGGCTGTGATTTTTAAATCATCCCTGAATGCTCAATATTTGTATGGAAAGATAGGAGCACATACAGATATGGTTTATGAAGGTTTTTTATTTCACAGCTGAACATATACACTCTAATGCATTCATTTATCATTCCTTAAATTTCCTGAATTATATCTCTTTTTAGGTCTTTTGTTTTTTATGGAGTTGCTGGTGCAGCAAGTTTCATCCCACCTTAACAAGTGAAAAAGAACATGGCATAGATGTAAACATAACCAGACACAGATATTTCTGATTAGTCACTATTCATCTGCAGTTACAGAAAGATGAATAAATAAAAAGGAAGTGAACTGAAAAGCTTTCAGATGAACACATGTTGTTATATACAGAGTACATAGAATACAGAGCTGTAAATTGAGAGATTGGTTCTTAACTATAATGCCTGTAACCAAGCCACAGTGACTGGCAGGTTCATTCTTTAGCTTTCAGCCCTGCAGTGGTGAGCCACAAGAGCCAAATCTTCCTAGGAGATGTACGTGAATGTGTTTTGACTATGCTGCAGTGGTCGATATAAAACTGGGGAATTAAAAAGAAATGCCACCAAATTTTTCAGAAAATCTTGGTGTAGACTGCCATTAATGCTTTGATAATTGCTTCATGTACTTCACAATGTATATAATAATAATAATGTATTTACATGTAATGTAAATCTACAAATGGATCCACAAATGATGTGAACAGTCTTTCAGACAGCTTGCTGTCTTTCTCCCACACTGTAGTTATGTCTCATCACACATTTTATCAATACAAATAAATATCTACTAACTCCATCTCATTTTCATAATTCAGATTTATATGCAAGGAAAATATAGAATTTTCCAAAGCACCCAGTGGACCTGATTCTTCCATTAGGGTTAGCCATTTTAGAATGTGAAGTTGATAGAACATTTTCCATTCCTTATTTTGTGCCTAAATGCTTAGGACTGGTCATAACCAAGACAAAAAATGAAGGAACCATTTTTATTACTTGCTTATTAAGTATGTCACAGTCTCAAAATGTTAAATACTAAATAAAAATCATAATCATATGTATTTCCTAATCTATTCTAACATACCTCATAATTCAATTAGCTAGAACACAGTAATTTCAAAGTATATATGCACACAGTCTAGCTTGTACAGCATAAATCTACCTGCAAGTGATTATCTTTAAAATTTTTTACTTCTAATTAAGTCATGTCAGATTTGCTTTGACTAATGGGCTGAATCTTGCAGATCAATAGTTCTCTGAGAAATTCCAAGGTTTGGCTTTAATCCTTTCCTACGGCAGTAAAGCAGCAAACTGTGGATAGTAAAGCTTGAACACAAACTGCGCAGTTTGACTTCCATATTTTTGTCCAGTGCTTAAGCAAATGTCCCAGCTCTGTCAATTAACAACATTCCCTGATAGAATCACTTTTGTGTGCTCAGTTACAGAAATATTGGTGGAAAAATCTAGTTTGTGAGCAATCTGTATCCACTTTGAACAACAGTAAATGATGATACAAAGTGAAAGTCAGCAAGGATCATGCCTCAGACAGTCATGCTGCTCTGCTGTCTGGCATTAATTTCAGAGTCTCAAATTCCCATATAGTATTACATGAGTTCTGAATCTAGTAAAAGGTGCTTAACTGATATCCTTGGGAAAAGAAATTGAACAACCATGTCATTACGAATTCTTTCTGCAGCAGAAAGAAACAAGATTTTGAATCTTGATTAGGTGTCAGTCTCATTTAATTCTGGAGCAAAAGTAGAGATCATTAGCCCAGGTACGTAAAAAAACCCTTCTAATTTATTTGTTAAAAATTTAGAACCTAAATAATGGAAATATTCAAAATGTATTGGGTTTAGCACCCTTGGGCCATAAACAAACAGTGGAAAATAAATGGTTAATAGATAATTTGGGAATTTAATTTTTTAATGAACCCAGTATGCTTCAGATCCACAGGCTATCAGTAATTAATACTTCATGAAGTAGTTATAGAGCTGCAGTGATATGAGTACAGATTATCAACTTCTAAAGAAGGAATATGAAGATTTAACTATAAATTGTAGCCATTTATGTGCTTAGTTACTTGCTTTGTCATGTATCGATATTAATGTTTAATCCTTAAACACTCTTATTTTATAAGCAGAAAATGAAAACATTATAATAATTACTGCTGATAGCACGAAGGTAATTTAAAAAGTTGTACTTTTGTATTGCTGAAACTAAAATTTTGTCTGTGGTTACTACTTGAGATAAAAAAATAGTAAATATCTTCCTTCCACTTGTGTAAATATATATATTTCTATATAAATATAGAAATGATGCAAGCTTAAATGCATAGGATTTGTAGATTTTCTGACTGCTTTAATTCAGTTTCTTCTGTGAACTATTATAGACTGCATTTCTTCGAATGAAAATTTAAAATATGTGTAAAAGTACGAGGTTACATAATTATATTAACTTTCAATTATTTTTATTTAAATAAATTCTGAAATATTCTCATTGTCATTCTAATGCCATTCTTCAGTTCCAAAAGTACATGTGAATTAGATCCATGCCTAAATGAGGATTACTCACAGCTCTTTGCAGATACTAAAAAAAGCTTACACATTACAGTTAATCTTACTAGCTAATACTTGCCAACAACATTTAGTAAGGGATTAAGAACAGATTCAGGAAGTTAAATTCCGAAAAAAAACCCCAAAACAAAATAATTCCTCAGAGGTATAGACTATTTTTTATTGATGTTAGCAGAAGAAGTGATAGACCCTTCTAAATATAACAAGGGAACCAGACTGACTGAAAGGAAAATAAAAGGTGCTTTAAAACATTTTTGCAGAAGCCATTCCAGGGCAGTACAAGGAAACAAATGACTGATGAAGTTCAACATAGTGACCAGAACTCACCAACACTTTCAACACCCAGGCATGTCTGTTGCGTTTTCTACTGGTCTCTCCTTAGCGGCTGCATTGATAAAATGCAGGTGAGCAGCCAATAAAGGAGGAGAGAGATTGGTATTCCATTTTCCAGTAAAAGGCAAAAAAATCTTTTTTATAGACATGTTTGTGACATTCCTACTCTTCCTTTTAACGCCTGTTCTTATTTGTGAAGGAAAAATTGACAAAGAAAAGGAGTTTTCTTCTTTATCATCATATTTGTTTTCATGTGCTTTTCCTTCACTTAAAACCTTCTAAATTAGTGACTGTTTTGTTTACACAGTGCTGACAGCTGCTGAAGACATTTCATCTCATACAGCACAAGGAATAATAGGAAAGAGTCATAAAAGATTATTATTCTTTTTCTGGTTTTCCAGTACTTCTGCTTTCTTGGTGTTACATAACAATGCATTTTACATTACAGAACAAACTACAATATACAGAAGATAGGCTTCAAATAAAAGAAAGATTTTAAAGCGCTCTGTTTCCTCTCATATCTTTTCCGTCCAAGTGGGCTTGGTGATGAGTAGAAGCTAAAATTTAGGTTCATTTTCAAAATTCTGACTACAAGGTGTCCATATGATCAGAATTTAGAAGCGAAAAGAACAGTACAGCGTATTGTAGAAGCAAGAACCTATAAAATCTTAATGTTATTAAAATATGCATTTTCATGTTTGCACCATAGAACTGTTGGCATGTGGAATATCCACACACTCTTTCTGAGACGTTGCCTTCTGTCAGTCAGCAAACAACTTGTAAATGTCCAATCACCAAATGAAGGATCCAGGTGATTTGGAAAGGGATCTTCCAAAGGAGATGAAGGCTGAACCCACATTCTCAAAGCATCTTTGACTGACCACATCAAAAGGAATGGAAAGCCATTTCTGTTATGGCAATTTGATAACTTGACAGTGGAAACAAAGCAGATATTTTTTTACCTGAGGCTTAAAACCTTTCAAATGTATTCATTTTTGTATTCATCCCAGGCTATCTGGCATTTACTGAGTTTTATGGAGACTATAATTGCAGAAGTTTGAGTTTACAATAGCATATTATTTGCTTAAGACTTGAAGGTTATGTAAGAGCTAATGGGATCATAACAAAGACCACAGTGGCAGAAGCAGGGAGGGAACACGGTGTACAGTGCTGAGTGGCAGCAAGTATATGACAGACAGTGACTTCCAGTTTGTAATTACTGCAGAGTTCAAAACTAAGTGAAGGCTGAAAATCTTTGTCTCCCTACCATATCACAGCTATGAAGGACAGCTCCTACAGAAACAGGAAAACCCAAAGATAATAAAGACATGACACATTTAAGTGCCTTTCTGTGGCTCTGAGAGTTATGTTTTACCTTACACAAAATACTGTTTATTTCATGGTATTGTAAGCTTGCACATATACATGGAGTGAATATTAGGCATAACCATAAAACTAGTAGAATTTTCGCAGCAATACTAAATTCTGCCTAAAGAACTCATTCCTACCCCTTAGACAGGAAAAGAATTTTGCAGTTTTTGTCCAGCCACCTCTGAATTCTCCATCTGTTTGAAATGATCATTAATATTTGAAAACCAACTCTTCTTTTTCTACATCATTCTGACATCCTCAGCAGCAGTAAAGACAACAAAGAACTGGAAAATAAGAGGATAACCAGAAGCAGCTAAACGAAGTGAAATTCAGATGGCTGGCAATTCTGTCTTGAATTAAATACAATGTTTGACATGCAAAATGAGGGTCAGCAGGCAGGTATAGCAAATCTGCACCATTTTGGAGCTAGTAGAGATTGTCAAAATTTCTTTATTTCGCTGTCTATCTTTCTTGGTAATATGACAACAAAGAGTTTTAGATTACACAAACCATTGAAGAAACTGAAGCTTTGTAATCCCCTCTGTGAAGTAGCATAAAGGAGGATGCAGTACTTTTACTGCAATTTTACTGCAGTCTTTTTCCTCTGCAAAGAGCAGAATGGTATGCAGCACTTGATGTTTTACTTCATCTTAAACAATGTAATTCTTTGGGACAGCAGCAATTTCTACCTGTCCTAATTGATCACAGACAATAAAAGTCTGGTCTTTTCGCCAGCACTTTGATAGAAAAACTTCTAAGCAGAGCACTGAGTTACTGCAGCACAGTATAGTCAAAACATTTTAATAGATGTTTTGCTTGCTACCTCACATGATATTTTAAGTTACAAGATATTATGTACAAAATTTCTTAGGTAGATTCAAGCATATAGATGCAAAGACATTTTGTATGCAAGAGAAAAATCTGATCTAGACTACAACCTGAACATTTAAAAAATTTTTGGCAGGTATTTATCAGTAGTTCTGTAAATTACCTGGAATTGTTTGCCTCAAGATTTTCTCATCTCGATGAAAATTTGTATCCTGCCTTTATTCATGAAAGGGAATTTAAGCTAAAATGCAAAAAAAAACCTCAAAAAAATCTTGGATACATTAATGAACAAATGTGTTGATTTTAAGTGGTCTGTCATAATTTATCTGGAAATCTAAGTCATAATTTGGATAGAAAACATTTATTTTAATTGAAAATTTTAGAGATAGAAGACAAAAGTCTGTTTCAAGTTTCTTTTTTTTTCCAAATGCAGAACAAACCTCATGGCCATTAGAGTCAAAATACTAAAATATAGTTCAGAAATTATTGATAGTGCTGGTATCAGTGTGAAAATTTTACTCTGTATTAGTTTAAGTCTTATCATACCACTCTTTTTCTGAACTATAACAGCTGCTAAAGAATGTTCCACCAGAATAAATGAAGGCTTCACATAAAATAGATGCCTTAATCAATGGAATCAATAAATATATGTGAAAAAGTGGAGAAAAGGCTGCAGGTCAGATGGATTCCCAGTGGGATATGTCTAAACCTCATCAAAGTGCTTCTTTCTATCTCTGTACAGTTCTGCAGTGACTGAAGAAAATAACATCAAAATCAGTTGGCTTGTTTGTTTGGAACTTCTGAAGTGGACCAGTGTCTAATAGGCTAGGTAGGAGTTAGCTTCCTTGAGTTCCACCTTGGATTCAGCAGCAGCTTGTCCAAGTCCCTTAATCACTGTGTGTGCTTGTTTTCCCTGTAGACAAATATTTTCTCACTTTCTTACTAAGGCTCAAGAGAATTAATGCAAAATCATATAAAAGCGAATGTGAAATCCCAGAAAGCAGGAGTCAAAGTGGAATAAACCTTAACTAATAATTTAGTCTTGAAGGCAGCCTCAGCTGCATTTCCATGATGACGAGTATATGTTTTTCTAAGAGACTTTTAAAAACACCTAATGATGGCTATTTTGCAATCTCCCTTGGCAACCTGATCAGCAACTTGCTCAGGAACAATTTGTGCAGACCTTTGGTTAGAAAAAACCATGCAGTCCTCTTTTAGAAGCTTTCTTCTGAGCAGATATATGAAAAATTCTCACTCCCGTTCAAGCCCCTCTACTGAGGCTGGCAGAGTGTAAAGGATGATGACACATTTCATTTACAAATCTCAGTTTACCCTCATCTCAGCATGTGAAACTCAGGACCAGCCTGTGGATCAGACTTTTATTCTTCTGACAGCCTTCTGCCCCATGTAGTACTTGCAGCAACAGGCCAGGACAGCACCATTAAAAGCCAGGAAAGATGACCCTTCTAATTGCAATTTTTGACAAACATCCAGTCTGATTCCTTAAGCTTGTGTTTTTTTACTTTTTAAATTACCTATCCACCTGTCTATCTATGTACAAATGCAAATTTATACACTGTGACTTTTTTGCAGTTTCTGGTTTTGACTATTCCAAAAATCCCAATAATCTGTTCAAAAAAAGGAAAAAAAAAAAAAAAAGGCAGTCATCCTCAATCCTCGCTCAAAATTCACCATGGGGTGTTCAGCCCAAGTAGTATTCTATTAAAACATGCTTGCATACCCAGTGTGGATAAAATCTTTGATTTACAAGAAGATCAAATATCATGACAAATGCATATATGCAAACATGTACAAAGACATCATATAACGTAAATTTTTATTCAAAGAAGTTTTAAAGAAAAAGAAAGTGTGAGCAACAAGTTAAAACAACAGTGCTTTGAGGAGCTAGTCATGCTTGGTGGCATGAAATGCACACAAATATATGTGGTGTAAAAGAGAGAAAGAGAAACAAGAAAGAGAGAAAGAGAAAGAGAAAGAGGAAGAGAAAGAGAAAGAGAAAGAGAGCGTTCAAGGCTTTAGCATCCTGAAGGAAAAATTAGTCAAATTTTCCAGGAAAATTTTGACTTTGTCTCAGAAAATTTCACATTTTAACTGTCATTAAAAATAATGCATTATATAAGGTATTTGAATGCAATTAATAGGCACAAATGAATTTTATATGATGAAAAACCTCTCACAGAATTAAATTCAACTTTGATTTAGGCTTTGGAAATAATCTCGTTCCTAGTTGTTCTTCACATATATTCAAATAAATACATGTTCAAAGAGCTTTGTTAAATTTTCATTCCACTTCACCTATCCGCAGATAATTAGGGATTTTGATGTTTTCACCTCCATATTTTTTCTTCTATTTTGATACTTGTGAAATGGAAAAAAAAATCAACATATGAAATGTGATAAAAAGTTCAAGAAATTGTTTCTTAATCCACAAAAATAGTTACTGTAGATAATGGTTGGGAGGAAGAAATCCAAAATATCCCCTCATCCTAAACAAAAAAATAATCCAAAACCAAATTCAAAAGGCACCAGAACTAAGAGTTAAATTTGGAATAAAATACGAAAGCATCATTTTTCACAGCAGTTCTAAAATTCCCATTCAGTTCTAAATCAAAATGATTTCCAGTTAGACTTGTATCAGATTTCAGCACAGCATTAGGCTTGGCATGTTGTGTCCAAATTAAGCCTCTAAGATTTTGTACTGTACTTTATTTAGATATGGATGACCAAGAAAACTCATCAAAAGTGCAAGTTCTCTTACATTTTATAAAAATATGGGTTGATACAGTATTTAAAGGGTAAGCTTGCTTACTTCTTCACACTGTAAATTCCTTCCTAAGTATTCATTTGTTGGGTTTCTTTTCTAGAACTTTTCTATTAATACATCTTTTAATTCTGACTTAAGGGTGGGTGCCGTGCTCAAGATCAAAGATCACTATTCAGGATAAGAGTAAAGACTTTTTGTCTAATTATTTTCTCTTTCCTACTCCGTCTTACCACAGGTAAGAAGGCATTTTTCTTGTTTCATGGAGTGTTTTAATACTTCCAATAACTCTAAATATAGGCATGGATGAGCTACTAAAATTTGCATTTTTTATACCCTTTTATATTGTGTTATGTCTAATGTCATTTTTTATTTACCTGCATTCCATTTTGAACATAGCTATAAAATGGAGTTCTTAAATGTCAGTAATAACTCATACCACCAAGAATATGAAATGAAGAGCAAAGCTTACGCAAAAGTAAATTAACTGAATTCAAATTTTATCAGGGATATGTAGAGAAAATGTTCTGCTGTGGACATGATAGTGAGTTATCTGCCTTTTGCATTTACCCTTATACTGCAGACTCAGATGGGATGAACTATATGCCATAATATACCATCAGGTAAAAAGATACATTCTTCAATTACATTTGACTACATTCATAGGAAAGGCAAATGCTTGAATATCATTGTCTGCAAGTCAGAGAGATTGTCTACCGCAGCTACACAGAGGCATTCAACTCCATAGCATAATTAAAGTGCAACAGGCTGCACATGTCTCTACACAAATTAATCTGGCATTCAGCAGTACCTGGAGAGTATGAATACAAGGAATTTGTTCAAAGGCTGCCTTTGGAGGTCAGGCAGAAATCCTTGCTTCTGCCTGCTGTGCCACTGTTTGCAGCTACCAGTTTTGGGCATGAGTGTCTGTAGGAGCCCAGAAGATAAAGGTAATATGTATGTCTCAAACATCAGTTGTTGGGTAGCTGTGGAATTAGCCAAGGACTGTCTGGTGGTAAGAACATAGTGCAAACTGGCAAGGAAAAACAGGATGTGTCAGGCTTATACTTTAGTCAAAAATATGAAAAATCAGTTATAAGCCAAAGGGTAGTTTGAATACCTCCAATTTTAAGGCAGAGTTATTTCCTCTGCATTGATGCTTTTTCCCAAGTCTATTTTAGAACTCATGCTGAGCTTCAGTCTCTTATATGTTTACTGTTATTATCTTCATTCTGATAGTTTAAAGCTAGCTCAGGCACTTCAACATAGGTTTCAGTCATCTATTTTTTACTTCAGTCAACACATTTTAGAGGCCTAACATAAAATTTCAGCCTTAGGCACCACGATTTTATTCTGCCAGTGTATCTTTGCAAAATTAATTAAAAATACACCTGTAATTTGAAATTCAAAGCTCAGTAAAACATTTGGCGACAGAATTCCTAAAATATAAATTACTATAGTACCGAGTGCTTTCCTTCCAGGGTAAAAACACCATGTTTGCCTTATTGTGGTATATAAATAAAATTATTATCAGTTGCCGTAAATTTCCCTTTACAATTTCAACTAGGGAGAAACTAAGATTTCCATTAACTTTTGTTTTTCACAGCTGAGCAAGGAGGCTTCCAGTGTGTCTCCATATTGGTAGATGAGAAGAAATAAATCAACATAGTGCAGGTAAAATTAATGTCTGATACTAGTTCAACAGAAAAGTCCCAGGCCTCTGTATATGAACCTACAATGGACAAATAGACTAATACTTTTATGAATCATGCCTACTTTAAAATTATCTGAAACCAATCTGCGCTCAGAAGTTATCTGATCTACTGTCTTTGCTGACTTTTTCTGAAGTTATCCAACTTCAGGTCATCAAGTAAAAGATGTGCTTTTGGCACAGAATATCTATTATGTTTCTGTTACCCTTTTCTTCAACTAAGAATTCTAAAGTACAATCAATAAGCTGCATTTCAAACTGTCCAGAAATACATTGCTTGAAGAAATTAGGAACAGCTTCAACAAACTACTTTTATATTTCTCTCAAAAAATGCTATTATGCTGCAGCAACTAATTACTTGGGATTATTTCTCCAAATACAAACATTCCTCTTGCTATCATGTCATCCTATTATCACGAAAGAGAATTTACAGATGTTTTTTATTGTATGGGATTTATTTTTGATGCAAAGGAAATGTGGGAAAAGATTGTTATCCTTCTTTTCTATTATATAGGAGTGTTTAAATTGGCTCTTTCGTCTATATTTTCAAGTTAGGGAGAACTAACAATTACAACAGTTGCACGGTTGACACCACAAAAACCAATAGATCAATACAATAGTCATTAGTATCAATTTGTATGTTGGCCCTAAGTTTAAATACACAAATCTCTAAAATGTATGTTTATGCTATCTTAGTAAATTTGTAGTAGGCAAAGTTCTGCCATATGTATTTCTAAAGCAAATTAATTTTCTTTTGTTTTTCTCCACTAAATTGCTAATCATGGAACTAGTTTATTGATTAAAATTTCCCAAGCTAACCTCTGCAGTTCTTGGATTAATGCTTCAATACAGAAATTTGGAAAATCTCATCAGCTTTTTCTACACTATTCATTGGCTTTCCAATTTGTTGATCACCTTTAAGTGAGAAAGTATTTCTGATAAACTGTGAATCTTTAGCTGAACAGCTAGTTAAAGAAATCAGCTGCTAGTTACTGTGAAAGAAACAAATCATTCAAATCAGAAATACTCTGTGAGAGAAAGAAAAATAGAAGTACAATATTATTCTCCCCCAGTATAATCACAATGAATGACATCATCTTTAAAATAATTTGTTTTATATTTCTGTTTTCAAAGATAACATGTCTTATAGATAAAATACATTTCTTTCTTGCAGAAGAAATCCTTTTAAATTACAGCAATCATTAAAACATGGTCCTGGTTAGAAAAATTATTCTTTAGAAGAGAATGTGTACAAGAATCATTTGAACTGCAGCTCCCATGAGGCAAAACTATTTGGAGACAGATGAATATGGACTTAAAATTTGAAATAACTTGATTTTTGTTTGAAATACTGTTCACACGAACTGTTGATGAAAAAATATTTTTTTTAATCTGCTTTCTTCTATAAATGATTATAGAATTGTTGCCTCTGTGTGTATCCTAAACATTTAATGAAATAGATTTAAAGCAAATCCATGCAGTTTTGGAATCAATACACCAGCTGTCATACGCATGCATAATAGTCTCCTAGTGAGTCTAAAAAAAGTAAAAAAAATTGCACTCTATGTGTTCTTTTCTCCACTGAAAAATTAATATTAAATAGGACAGACTAAACTTAGACCGGAGTTAATGGTTTTTAACTTTCTTCTCAACAGCTTTAACAGTTTTCAACTCAACTGCAAAGGTTTTCGTATGGCAAAACTTGACCTAAAATCTTGGGCTAGCCATTTTTTTTTTGGAAGAAAATAAGACACTGAAAAATTTTGGAGTGATATACATACAATTTTAAAATAATATATATAAAAGTTGTGGAGGGTAGAGTATTATTTTGTAAGTAAAATCCAATATTTTAATTTATCCTGCTTTAGTTACATCAGTGATCCAACCTGACATGAATTACGTGTGGTCTGGGAGACGGAGAAGTGTATTCTATGTAGGGATTTAAGTCGTATTTCCTGCCTGATTCAGATCTCAATTATGTGACCAACACATATTTTGGAGTTACTAACACTCCGAGACGCAATGGATCAATTTCCATTAGCTTATTCCTCCAACAGCTCACTCATGACCCCTTTCCTGGGACATGGATGGGATCTTCTGGACCTTTCCACAACATATCGTAGCTGCCTTCTGCAAGCTTTGTGTCAGCATTTTGCTCCTACCTAGGATTTCACAGTCACCTTTCACTCCTTAAATTTCTATTCTAGAACAGTTTAAAAGGATCAGTATCTAGAGAATGTCATGAAAGTATTTCTCTCTCTCCTTTCTCTATATTTTAAACTATGCCATACATCTCAACATGAATGCTAACTGGTTTCAGTGGTATCTACTCATGAGATTAAGATACCATCCTAAATGGGAAATAAACATAATTTTTAGATATAGAAAATCTGTATTGTACTATACAAATTTCAAGATAGATGCTAAAGTAACATAAATAACTCTGGGCATTAAAATATTAATAATGAAGTCTCACAGAATACATCCTATTTTCTTACAATACTTGAAGTTGGAATAGATATTCCTAGGTCTTTGATTTCTTATGTAGATCATATTTTTAGCTTGAAATTATAAACATATCTTATAAATTTGCATGTTACTTTGATGGATAGAGTAATTTCCATGATATTATATTGAAAAACAAAAAAATAAAAAAAAGAAGAAGAAAGATTCCTACTTAATTGCATGGCTATAGAAGCAGGTTTAACATATTTTAAAAACAATCCTGAAAGAACAGGGATTCTCTGTTGAAGTAAAATCACTGTCAGGGAGAATTGTATTTAAATTTTAAAAAACTGAATGACTTCTTTGACAAGCAATACTAAATGGAAAAGATAGAATATATTTAATATGAGCAAGACAAAATACCTCAGTATTTTGGTTTTATGCGACTGCTTATTGCATGCTTAAAGATAGTGTTTCTCCAATTTAGCATAAGAAACCACTGGATGGTAACCTAAATTGAATGAATAAACAGAGCAGTGATTCTTCTCTGTGGTCTTTATATGTGCACTGTTTTCCAAAGGTGTTGGGGGTTTTTCTGGTAGATTTATTAATGATACTAAAGAAGCTTGTAGTCACTTTTAGTTTATTTAAATAGTTTATGGGATTTCATATAATATGTTTATATAGAAGAGTTTGTTTAATTTCTAAATACAAATGGGCTTGGATTTTTTTCATAAAATGTCTTTTTAAATTCATGTCTTTTTAAAATATGACAGTTACTCAGCCAGATTTGTCAGGATCAAATGTATTCTTACTGTAAGATTCTTAGCATGATATGTAGGAAAAATGAGCACTAAGTACTGCTACAAACAATGTGTCAAAAGCTTTTGTCAGGTGATTTATAAGTCATTACTTTGCCTATTTCTTTTCTGAGCTTCTGTCATATGAGACACTGTGGTACTCGTGAAAATTAACACCAGAATCAGCAGCAAACTTGATTTGGTATGGTAAGATTGGTTGATGAATTTGTAAAATGTGTAAGTAGAGAGACTGGCCAAATACCTTCGGAGTACCAAAATCTTCAGAGACTGAATATTGATTAGGAGGAAACAGCAAATGGAGAATCCAGTAATATATTCTTTCAGCAGCATGTTTTATTTTTAATTTGAACTTGTGTGCCTGCAAATTCCTGTTATTGGTTTTCATTAGATGAGCTTTGTTGGCAATCACAACCTGATTTTAGAGGCAATTTTCACTGGTGAGGAGGCCTTAATAGATTGGAAATTTCATGGCAAAAGTTTTTGCAAGTATGAAATAGTAATGTCAAACCCAAGTTAACTACACGCACCTCAGTTTGTAAACATTAATCATAACATCTAGCAAAATTTTAATCTAGTATAATTAAGTTAGTAAAACCAATAATCAGGTAAGAGATGCATGGTATGTCCCCTTTCTTACAAGAGAATCCTGGAGCATGGTGAAGGCTTTTGAAATTCTGTCCCCTTGTTAGTCAAAATATCTTAAGATATTTGGAACAACACATATCCAAGTTTTCCTGTCTATACAGAAAGATAGAACTGACAAATTATTTGCCAACAAACAATGGATTATAAGCATAAATTGGTTAAAATTAAGCAATATTCTATGTTAAAATGAGGAATTTATTGCAGAAGCAGAAGCTGAGTTGGGAAGAAGATAGCAATTGACTGATTAGACTGAAATCATATTTTTAGAGCTTAGGTAGCATGGAATATCATCCATGTCAACTTAAAACAAATTTATACCAAAATGATAGATTTTTGTATTAATTCATGTGTTCTCAGACTTCATATTGTTGTCCATTACCATTTCAAGTTAGATATATTTTGTGTAGATCTTTTGCAGAGCTTTCAATTTAAGATTCCACATTTATTGAAAGAATTTGAAAGCTGATGATGAAAATGGCTACTGCTGTTGGCTTACGTTCATGTCTGCTTTTCTACATTGGCACACAGGGAATGCTTATTTTTCTGCTGTTGCCATGAAGACTGAAACCTTATCTTTTATTCAGTAAAAGCTTAGACATTTTCTTCAATAAAAGTATTGCAAGCTTACAATAACACCTAGCAATTTAAAAGGCGTATCATACATACATTTTTACATGTATCATTTAAAAAGAGACTCTATTGTTTCAAGATCAACAGTATTCTAGGGTTAGTTCTTATCTTTCTTATACTAATGTAAGCTTATGGATGAGATCAAAGTCAATATACTTTCTATTTCATCCAGTGCTGTGGTGGTCATTGCCTTGTTTTACTCCCTGTGTCCATACTTATTTACAAAAATAGGACACAGAAAAAAAATCCTTCTGCAAAATGAATTTGTTCTGCTTATTTAAACTAACCTATCTGTGTATCTGCAGTTGTATTAAAGCTATTTGGAACAGTGTTTGATAGCCATCAGCTGTATTCAGTTTTCCACAGATTGATATGATAATGTTACGTAAATTAGTGCTCCTGGTGAAAAGTTTAAGATAACTGAAAATTAAGAAGGAAAATACATCAAGAAAAAGCAGAGTAAGAGGATCAGAGGATCACAGGCTGTGACCACCTGCTGGAGCTGATATGGTCATAATTGTTAAGTATATTTGAGAGTTACAGGAACACAACTAGGGAGTTCTGAGCAGAACAGAAAAATGATAGGAAATAGACATTTCCTCACATTTATTGTTAAATTTTCGTCATATCATGAAACTTGGGTGATTAGTCAGTGATATTAAAAATTCCTCTGGATGTTCAGTCCAATGTTATGATTTCATTGTATTAGAGTTACGATTTTTGATCTATGTGAGTTAACAAGGCTACAGAATCTTCTTTTACATGTTGGTTGACTCAAGAAAGATTTTAGGAATCAAATATGTGAATGGATCATTATTTTTCTTTGCTTTTGGCAACTGGTGCAAGAAAGAAACATTAAATCTTATTATTATAGTAATAAAGGGTATGCGACATTGAAGAATGCACTGCAGTATCTTCTTTGGTGCAGGGAGGCTGAATTATGTCAAGGTGGAAAAAATGCTGAGAGGAGGCTAGAGTTTTAAATGAGAATTTTTCCTTCTAATTTTGTTGTATTTCCACCCAGGTTATCATTTGGACTGCTGCTTCTGAATCCTCTGGAAGAACTTACAACACCCCTAAAACACTCCTAATTTTAGTGGAGGTAAGTATACCTGGCTTAGGAGGCTAGCAAAGTTCAAGGCAAATAGTGTGAGGACTTGCTCTAAGTTGTCTTTGTGGCCCAAGACTCCTATAGCCTAGGTCAGAACACAGGTCACACAAAAGACTAGGAGATGGTCTCATCTTGCACTTTTGAAATAACTCTTCCGAGTTATAAAATTTTCAATGAAAAGAGTCTGTATGATTCTATGAGACATTAATGGAGACACATTTTAAAACTTCTCCCATTCCTTTTTTCAGTGTTCTTTTTGAAATGCATTCTGAACAAAGTAATGCAAAAATTTGTAAGCTGAATCATTTTCACAAGCCTGTTATACCATGACCCTTGAAAGATTCACATTACTAAAGGAGATGTTTCCGACCTATTGACATTTAATCAGTCACTACTCGAAGGAGAAAAATTAATTCAATTGTTAGAAATTGGCCAATAACACAGATAGGCTGGATGGCAATGAGTTATTAAGACTGCTTCAAAGACATGTTGAAACACATGTCAACATGTGAGAGGGCCCTGTATCTGTAATCTGAGAGATCAAAACCCTAGTTTTTTAAAGACAAATTGAGTAGATATCTGGATCTGTGACATGACTGCACAACAGGAGATTGCAAAGTGCTACTGTCCACTCTAGGTTCCAAAAAGGTTGAAATTTGTTATATATATGTAATCTTTCTATTCTCAATGATATTGTTTCTCCATTGCTAAATAATTCAATTTGGATATACGCAGAAACACAAAATTCTTTTTATCATACATTCATTCTTGACCTAGTTCAGGTTAAAAGTAAACATTGTTTTCAGTACAAGAAAATAGATTTCCATCAGGAATTATTTAAATGAGTACTTATGGATTTTCTGTAAGCTTATACTCTTAAGGCATGTGAAAACAGCAAGAGAACAGCGCTGTGCTCTCATTATACACTGTTCGATTTGCACTAAGAATTGGTAAAATTTCAGTACTTCAACCTGATCTTAATTGCTGAAGATGATAAGCAAAGCTTAGCCCATCCACTCTTACATGCTCACTACTGATCCTAGAACTGGGAATGGAAAATCTTTTCGAATGGCTTCCATTGGTCTTGGGCAGCTGGACAAAATTTGAAACATTTTTACAATTGTGCAGTGGGATCTTACAATTATGGTCTCCACATTTCTTCAAAACACTGTTTTATCAAACACTTTTCTGAAAATCAAAATCTTTAAAGAACCACGTCATTATTGTCACTAAAATCTGACTATTTCTCTGCTAATACATGAGACAGTAGAATCTGACTGATATTCCATTTGTTTTTACTGTTAACAGTAAAAAAGTGTTTTGAGAGTGAAGTAGACAATATATGACAGACAGGGAGAAATCCTAGAAGCATATATAACAAATAAGTGCAGCATTTTGCCTTTTTACACAAAAGCTTGACTTGACTGTACTGGCAAGACAAAGTACAAGAGCTATAACAGGCCAGCCCAACAGATCAGTCAACATCAAAAGTCAAAGCTCTAACCCTAGCCGTAAACCTAACCCTAGGTTGAACAGTTAAACAGTTATGGGGGCGAGGAGAGAGCCAAGTAGAATGAAATGGAGGGACCTGTGTTTTGGCAGTCCTGTGTTCTTCTTGGCATGCCTTTTGTAGCTGCAGAGTCAGTGGAGATCTGGGCTTGTTGGTTTTCTGGACCCTAACCCTAACCCCTAGACATAAGACAAACCCTAGGCATAGCTGTAAAACTTGCCTAGGGGGAAGATTGGAGCCAAAAAGTAATGTGTTAATTTAGCCATTGTTCTGGCATTCCTGTATTCCTCTTGGCATGCCTTTTGTAGCTGCGTTTTGAAGAGCACTGACATTTATCAAGTGAGTTTAGTTATTCTGGAATACAAGGGTGAAAAAAGGGAAATCAGGGACATTGGTCTGAAACCATTATAAATGACTGGAAATATTTCAATTTTTATCTTTAGACGTAAAAATTTATACCTTGGACGTAACTGATTTTTGCTGTGTGTCAGGTATCAGCAAAGAGATTGCCATTTCTTTATTTCATGAAATAAGGTTAATGCAGTTTATCTTTTAGAGGGTGAGTGGAGTTTGCCAGACTATGTTCTAGAAAATCCTTAAGTAAATAAAATCCTAAGGTGAATAAAATCCTAAATCTTTTTTACATGTTCCTCTATTTTTAGGCATGCATAAGCCCTGAATGGATGTGTGCTCTGATGATAAAACCAGTAAAACTCAAAGTACTGTATGAAAGCAAATAAGAACATCTGTTTATTTTAATGAAACCCCATTATCCCATACATAATATTTTGCATACTTTTTTATTATTTTTAATTTTCTTCCAGAAAGTATTAGTAAGAATTAATTTAATTCTTAAATTAATTATAAATAATAGGGAAGGTGATTTGCCTTTTTAGCAAATACTTAATTTAGGGAGATTATTAGAGCTGGTTGCTATTAATCACTGTTAAAGTGGCGTCTATCTATCTATCTATCTATCTCTCTATCTATCTATCTATCTATCTATCTATCTCTCTATCTATCTATTTATCTATCTATCTATGTACCTGAGTGGACTTACTGATTTCAGAAAAAATTGCCATGTTATAAAAGACTGGAGTAAATTATAAAGGTCTGTGTAACATAACTAATTTATATGATCTGAAAATAGTGTAGGAATTCATATATAGCAAGTAAAACCCACTGAATTTTTAAATATTTGTTTCAGCTATGATGAGTAATCATTTAAATGGACAGACAATTATATTCTGCAAATTGAAAAAATATTTTTGTGTAATAAAATCAGGGGATTTAAAAAACCTCTTTGACAGTAGAAAAAAGGAAAATGTTTTTTTTTCCTTAATAAAAAGATATTTCCTAAGACAGAAAACGTTGTAAATTTATAGAGATTAGTCATCCTTATATGGGAGATTGAAAATGTTCTGATAAATATTGATAAATTTTTTTTTAAGCTCAAATTTGGCACCATCTTTTTTGGGGGGAGAAAAAAAAAAGGAAGAAAACAACACCCAAACCCCAACAGCAACAAAACCACACACATTGTTCTGAAATTTTTGTACCAAATTATTTTTGTTAGACTTTCCAGAAATCCATGCATTGACCTCATTGGACTTTGCTCCTACTGATGTATTTATTAAGCCATTTTAAAATATGCCAATATCACATATTTTCACCTGTGTAATTACTATTCTCTTTATTTAAAGTTATAAGGTATGCCAAACAATCTACCAGGAAAAAAAAATGAAAACTCTTTATGTTACCTGTCATGGGTAGCTTTATTACAGTGAATAAGTTGCATAATGTAGAAAATAAAAAAATTTTATTAACACTTTACCTTTCTTAGGACTTGCTTGCTCAATAACTGAAATTATTTACTGTATTCCTCAATTTCATTAAGAGGAATTACAGCTCTAACAGAAAGAAACAAGGCAAGAAAGGAGCACAGCATCAAGAGACAAACACTACAAATAACTGCTGTGAGAATAAATGATGCTGTGTTTATGTCCTGATGGTGAATAGAAAGGTAGAGAATTAAAAAGTATTTGTTACTTTTATTTCTCAGTGGAAAACAGAAAGCTATAATGATGTGTGAAAAATGTTATTTCAGAAGAATTAGTCATACAAGCGTTCTCCCTCTGCTTTCTTTTTCTTTTACATTTCTGTTTAATTATTGTGGATATTCATTCAATGAAATGCACTGACAGTTTACAATCGTCCTGATGCATGAAACACAGGAAAGTAATTTTTAAAAAAATAAAGTAAAATTCAGAAGGCGCTTTCATGATTACTTCTCAAGCTTTTTTACATTGGTCTGAATTTTGCTCTCTTAAAGGTTAGTGCCAGTTTTATCAAATTCAGTGGGAAAACCCACTAAGCCAGTGACAGGTTGCTGTGATGATCAATACTGATTTAACAACAGTTTTTCAAGGATTGCAAGGATTTGGGTAAGAGGCATAGTGAATAAAGTGACTAACAGCAGAGGAAATTTCTTATTCTTTTATAGAATTAAAGAAAAGACATTCTGGAAGAGAACATGCCCACCGACTATTGATAGAAACAATATGCTAGACTGAACTGTACTAGATTTCAAGACACAAACACTGTGTGACTTGCCTGAAATTAGTTTCTGAAAAATAAAGCATACTCTTTGAGTACATTAAACAGTGAAGTAATATATTTAAGCTGTTTTAGATAGACTTCAAGAACTGGAAAAATTATTGCAAGTAATATTACTTTCAGAGTGTAACTGTGTTCTGATCACTGCAATCCCATGCTGGCTCTTCTAGTTGCACAGAAAAGCATGAATGAGAAGTATGAAATACACCAATTCTCTTTGCTACTGAACTCTATTGTTATTCAGCTTATCTTCACTGTCTTCTCTCCATTCCAAAATTCAAATGGTATGCCAACATTTTTTAAATGGTCTGACATAGGATAATAAAAACTTTTAGGAAGGGCCCAGGAATAGATTGTTATACATTTTATAAATTAGGAAAATATTTTTCAAAGTAAAATAATACAAAGAATGCAAAAATAGAAAAAATAGAAATAGAATGTAGAAGTCTACTACTTGTTGGTAGCTGGTATTCTAAAATTTGCTGCAAAGAAATGGAAAATTGTGGTGTCATGGTTTAAGCCCAGTTGAAAACTGAACCACAGAATCCTCACTCATTCCCTCCCCTGAGAACAGGGAGAGAATTAGAACAGCAAAAGTGAGAGAAAGTGGGTTGAGACGAAGACAGTAAAGCAAAAGCCACACATGCAAGCCAAACAAAACAATTCACTCACCAATGCCTGTGGGCAGGCAGGTGTTCAGCCATCCCCAGGAAAGCAGGGTTCTGGCACATGTGGTGCTTACTGGAGAAGACAAATGCCATCACTCCAAACGTCCTTTCCCTGTCCCTACCCCACTTCCCCTTTCTTTCCCCAGCTCCATACACTGAGTGTGACAAGACCTGGTCGGGGCTGTCCCTGTGGTCGCTTGTGAGAGCTGTACTGGCTGTGTCCTCATCCCACTGCTTGTGCACCCCTGGCGTCTGTGCAGGTGAGGTGGTACATAGAGCAGAATTATTACATTTCACAGTATTTATTGTTTTCATTGAAAGAAGAACTACTTACTTACGGAAGTCCATTCATAACCCAGTCATTGCAGAAGTCTCTTTGTTTCTATTATTGCTGCTCTTAAGCAACAATAAATTAATCTGTTTCTTGGTTACCATGACCTGTCTGATTATTTTTCATTCAGAAGCCCAAATTCATGTTTTAAAAGTCTCCTAGAATTACATTGTCACTCTCTGAACATTATGCAGTAAAACAGACTGGAAAAATCTGCTAAAATAAATATACCTCTTGAGTAGTAAACCTACCTAAACTCTGTTTTGCTATCAAGGACTTAGAGAGCTAACCAACACTAACTGTTCTAATTGTCTTGGTGACCAAGGACACAACAATCATAGGATCAGTTTGAGGGGAACACAAAATACTTATCCTTGTGTTACACTGTGCTTTGTTTCTTATTAATTTTTTGTCTATTGAATTTTCAAAGTTAGGGACTTACCTATGTTCTAGTTACAGTTTTCATGAGTTTATGTCTTCTGTCATCATAGCATGAACCATTTCTGTGCTCTTAGTAACCTGACTTTGTCCCTTCTTTTGCTCTTATGTTACACAACTTGAGCACTGCTTTTCTCTGCATTGCAAGTGTATGGCAGTGACAAGCACCAATGTAAAGTTTTCTCAGAAAAAAAAAAAAAAAAGGAAGAAAAAAAGGGGCAAAAAAGTAGGTTTTTTACTCTATGTGTGACAGCAGAAAAGGTAGGGATCACCTATCCTAAGTTACAGCAGCATGAGATGGAGCAAAAAGTACACAGGATCTCCGTGTATCTCTTACTAGAGCACTTCAAATACACTGTGAAGCCTGCTCTAGATTACCCTACTTCATTCAGCTGGGCCTTTGCGTTAGATGGTCTCAAAAAATCTCTTCTGTCATAAATGATTCTGTGATTCAGTTACTTTTTTTTAGAATCCTTTTCCAAGAATCTCTTCCAGTCAATGCCTATTTTTCATCTTCACTGTTTTTTCCCACCCTTTTACTTTGAGAAATTAATATAATAATTTAAAACCTAATGACAAAAATAAAAACAACTCCACATCACTGAGAATATGATATTAATAAATTTAGCTTACACAGTAGCTGATTCCATGTTTTCTTCTCCTTACTCTTAAGTCTCCATAACAAACTATTCATATTAATAGTTTTTGTTTGGTTTGGGCTTTTTTCCTAATTTAGAATAGTGAGCTACTTTTCCTGTTTAGGAAAGTGCCATGAGTACTTCTAGCTCTGAAGAAGTAATACGTGCTACCTATGAAAAAGACACTTCCTTACTGTCGAGTACCAAAATCCCTTTTTTTTTTACTTAAGGGTTAAGTGGTAAAGTGGTGCTCTTTTTGTATCAAATGAACAGTGCTGGTTGATGTCCAAATACTGATCAGACACATCTACATTAATTGCAGAATAAGGTAATGATTCAAATCTGGTTCAGTGTGGTGATGTCACAGGATACAGCCCAGAAAGTACAGCTTTGTAAATTAAGTTTACTCTTGCAAAATCCTAGACTTCTTTGAAAGTCTAAATGATATTTTATTAAAGCTGTTCCTGAGCATTAAAATGATCCCATTTTCAGGTCTTTGCAGACTCCAAAAAAGACTTACAGTAAAGCTGTGAAGCACAGACAGTGATTCCAGCTTTTTCATAGAAAAGTCTTAATAAGAAAACTGTCAGCACTGGGTATGCTGTTGTTCAGCTTTCACACTCATTCTTGGGGACTGCAGCTGCTGGCTGTTCACCTCTACACATAGCACAAGTGTTGGTTCAGAAGGGTTTCTTATTCCAGATCATGAGATTTTCTTGTAGTGAACTTGTGAAACTGAGCTCAGGTGGGAAGCAGTATTATAAATCAATCTCTACAAACCTCATTCAGATCCTTAGTTAAGGATCTTGGCTTTAGCAGCAGAATGCACATTATATTAACTATTCCATACCAGTGCATTGATGAGTAAAACTGGAGTAATGATTTTTCATTTCTTTTCACATGAGGCAAGAACCTTTGGTATTTCGTATTAGATTTTATTTTTCTTTTTAATCAAATTTTAAACAGCTGAACCTAGGAAGATTGTTGCTGGGAACCTCTCTATCTGCAAAATCCACTTGCAAACAACCAAAACATACACTTTCTTCAGCTTCATATACACCAAGGCAAATTTCGTTTCAAGGGGCACAAGACAAAGCTGACTTTAGAAAAGATAAGCTAAAGTTATTTGATGCTGATTCAGAAGAGTAAGACATGCTTGTTTAGACACTACCATGTTTTTCTGCTCAGTCCAAGTCCTCACAGAGATTAAAATTCATGGCAAAATTTCAGAATTTTATGCTTCAGCTGCCAGTAGCCCTTTTCCAATTTTGTTTCCTGTAATGTAAGTAATTTACAGCTTAAATTACAAACAAAGCTGGAATATAAATATACATACAGTTGTTTTCACCATTATGGAAAAGCTGGACTCCACTGAAGACAAATCATGCAGCACAGTGGTGAGCTCTTTCTAAGAAACCACTTAGTATAGCAAAGTAGAAGTTTTTACCCCAAAATTATATTGGGAAAAAATTTCAGTATTCCTGGGATGTTATGGAGCACAGGACATAAGTGCTAATGCAGCATCCCAAGGGACTATGCTTGAGGCAGCAGCTTTGCCAACTGTCTTTTGTCTCTGTTCATGAGACAAGTGTGGAACAGGGGAAATGCAGCTCATGTTCTGACTCAAAATGAACACAGCTCATCAGTTTCTGCCTGTTGCCACTTGTCCTATTGCCTGATACCACTGAGAAGAGCCTGGCCCAATCCTCTTTGTAGTAATTATGTTGAGAAGGACACGACTGGCATCAACATCATTCCACCATTAAAAACTTTTCATGCCTTCTGTCAATCGACTTCTCTCAGGCAACTCCACACAGCCCTGACTCCTTTCCTCACAGGCAGCTCCACACAGTACTGACTCCTTCTCTCTACTCTGCAGGTTTCCTTTGCCATCACTGGCTAACTCCCAAGCTGTCTCTTACCCAGCTGCCTAAACCCATCCGTCCCTCACACAGCACCTTCTTACCTTACATGACCACGTCCTTTCCTTGCAGCCAGCAGACTCCATCTCAAACTGCAGCACACTCTGGGTCTTAGGCTCCAATTTATCTGCAACCGTAACTTGTGGCTAGGTTTTCAGGTTTGCTGGATGGAGGAACCTATCAAACAAGTGGACACAAACTTAACAGGATTGTTTGCCTTAACTAGCTGATGGAATTAACAGTGCAAGAAAGTTAATTAAAATGTAGTTATATTAAAACTAAAAGAAACACTACTATAAAATGCTTGCTTTACTATATGGAGAATGAAATAGGAGGTTATGTTGAAAGACTTGTTTCAGCTGTTGCAATAGTGAAGAGTGTATCAGTCATCTGAAGTGGAAAAAGTGCCTGTGACATAGGAACTGTAGGGTTCTGTTCAGATGTGTTTTTCTTTGCAGTACATCAAATGATTATGATGACACAGACTAACATTAACCAAGAATGTCTGTATACCGTACTGTACCCTTCCGCAAATTGATGTATCACTTTCATTTAAAAGTGTAACACAAGACATAGCCTGCAGTCATGAACAAACTCTAGAAGTGTTCTCAGAAGCACTCTAACGCAATAAATACAATGTTGATATCTTCCACTAAAAAAAAACCAAAACAAAACTCATTATGTACTATACTCACAGAGTTTGCAAAAGTATTTAGAAAACATTGGACGAAAAAAATATATATGGCATTCATTTATGGACATATGTATATCTTTACAATACAAAATTGATTTAGATGGCAGTGGATTTTCTCTTACTTTCAACAAGCAATATTTTATTTGGTAATTTTATTTTGAAAAACCTATTCATTTCCCTGAACTGAAATTGTAATCAACTGCCAGTTTTGAAAGACAGGTTGTCTTAGAAGAGATTGTTTTGAATAAAACCCCAGAACAACTCACCGCTGAGGAGTTTTTTGCTCATTTCTTTAACTCTGTTAGCTTATAAATTGATAAAGTAATTGAATCATAGACTCACAGAATGGTTCTAATTTGGAAAGGACCTTTAAAGATCATCTAGTCACAGACAGGGATATGTCTCAGATGTTTCTCATCATGTGGCATGTGTAGAATTATAGAATAATTTATGTAGGAGGATATATTTAAGATCATTAGGTCCAACTGTAAACTTAGCACCACCATGTTCATCATATTAGCTAATCTCCAACTGGGATGTCCCTGGTTGGCCAAGGCTTCTGGTAAATGATTGAAAGTGGCTTGGTGAACTCTTCTGTAGCTCTTTCGGGACGCTTGAGTAGATCCTATCAACTCCCATACACTTATGTTTGTCAAACTGGCAAAGCAGGTCACCAAGCATTTCCTCCTGGATTATGGGGGCTTCATTCTGCTCCCCATCCTTGTCTTCCAGATCAGAGGAGAGCTGATGTTGCTATTAGGTGCTAAGTGAAAGAAGACATCAGCCTTTTCCTTTTCCTTTATCTCTGTGTTTTCCCTGCATTCAGTAAAGGATGGGGATTTTCCTTAGCCCTTCTTTTGTCTCTTATATACTTGTAAAATAGGGCTTTGCTATCTTTTTTGATAGGACACAGATTAAGTTCTGGTTGGACTTTGGCCAACTTGAACCTCATGTGACCTGATGGCCATGGCTCTTTTTAAAGCAATCCTGGACATGTTTGGCTTTTTGGGCTGCAAGTGCACAATGCCAACTCATTTTTAACTTCTCATCTGCCAACACCCCACCAAATCCTTTTTATCAGGGGTGTTCTCTACCCAGCCTGTATTTGATTGCCCCAAACCATATGTAGGAGAAAAGCATTTCTGAAGAGATGTGTTTCCATTAACTTGAGTACACAGAAAAAAACTTACAAAAATACATAAAATCTCACAAAAATAAATACCAGACTCAGACCTAGTGGATGTGATTTTTTTTTTCTGTGTGAGGTAAATTGGTGCATAGAACCAAACTTCAATGCAGATGAACTAGGTTATTTCATTATATGTTAATTGTTTCTAATCTCTGCAAATGTGCATTTTATCAGAATATATCTAAACTTTAGGCATTTTTTAAACCTCTGGATGCTTATTAACTGCATCTATAAGTAGTTGTACCCTGCTACAGAGTAGTGCACATCTCATAGGCTTGTTGTTCTGGTGTTTCCTAGATAAATCCAGTTATTTCTGTTCCCCGGGTAGGATGGCTGCTGAAAATAAGTTGTATTACAGCAAACAATGTACTTGGGAAGAGCTGTGGGGATTCTCCCTCTCTACCCCTTCAGTTCCAAAGGAAGCATTAATGAGAAAACTGAAAGCCAGATGATTTATTTTGTAAGATCGAAGGTCTGATTAAATATCCTCTGGATAGGGGTAGATACACAACCCATTACTAGTTGCTCAGGTTGCATACACCATTTTTTGTTCTCTCTCTATTTTCCATTGCTTCATGAGTAGTATTCAAGTATTCAAGTTTTCAAGTTTCCAAGTCTTCTTTCTGTAGAAATATTGTGCTATTGAAGAAAACAAGTGTCTTCATATAATGAGTGCTATTTTTATACACCAGCGAAAATACAATATCCATGTGCATAGAAATTTTCCTGTGCAAAGATCATGGGCAAGACTTAACCTCACAGCCAGTGACAAGCATAATGTACTTTCTCCCAAATACTTCTGAAATCTTTACACTTCTCCCACATCAAGTGTTTTTATGATCTCCCACATTAAATTAATCAATTTAAAAGCAGAAAAGCACTTTTTCTCCTCTTAGTTGCACCTTCTGTATTGCTCTTGATACCATTCCTTTAATCCTGAAAATAAGAAGGCAGATTCTCTCTGCTTATTTTCTTACATTTCTCTCCTTTGCCAGATGATAAGGTTCCTTTCTCAGATAGCTCAAGTACACTTCTTGTTCTTATCTCGTTTTATATTACACTAGAGAGAAGAAAAGACAAATGTCAGAAGGAGTTGAAAATACTTAACACTAAGAAAGAGGAACATCAAGCCAATGTCTATTCATAACTCACAGGTTATTTGTTTTATTGGGCTACAAGGTGATGTACTTTCTCACCTTCTTTCCAAGTAGAAAGACACCTAAAGAAAAAAAGTAAAGTTCAAGCAGTGGGACTCTTATGTGGTTTGGGCTGAATTTGCCATTATATGTGAAAATGTTCTTCAAAACTACACTTCAGACTTTTCAAGAATTATTATGTCTTATATAAGGTTATACAAAAACTAAATGGTGAAAAATAAACTTAAGAAAGCCATATAAAAATAAAAACTGAGAATATGATTTTGAAGATAACACGTTATAGTAAAATAAAGTGTCAAAATAGCAATATGTAAATGTATTAAGAATTGTAAATGGCCAGCTTTGAAGATTCATAACATTTGAAAAATCACTCAAATTCGAGTACTTTAAATGCAATACTTCAAAATACAAGTCAAGAGTTTCAATTGCTGAAAGCCCAGATGAGAAGAAAGAGTCTTGGGAAAATAACTTCAGAAGAAAAGAAAAAAAACCCCAACCTTATATTTAGTGTAAATGTAGAAAGGTCACAGAAGAAAGGATATTTTGTGTTTAGAGTTACACTTACTTGAAGAATAGAAGAGGTGGGCAACAGGGAACAAGTGCATTATGGACGGGTGGCAAGGAGTGAAACAACAATGACTTGCAGCAGTGATTCAGTGCTAGGCTAGAAGCATCAGTGTCTTACCAAATTTGTGCACAGCTACTTTAAACATACTTGTATGCTGGGGAAGAATGTATCCATTGCCACACAGATGGACTTGAACATTGTGGGAAACATTAAATATTCATTGTTACTTACATTTATGAATTGACAACTTTTCTCATGCTGAATATTTGTATCAAATTTTTTGAGGTTTAGTTTGGTTTCTTGGTTTTTTGAATTTTTTTTTTATTGGTGGCTTTTAAAAAATATTTTTAATTGTTGTAATTTGTTTTTCATTAAAATGCTTTATTTTAATGAAAAAATTATTGAGTTCTTTTTGCCTTGTTTTCAACTTTTAAAGCATAAAAGTATCTAATAACACATTTGTTCTGTAAGTTTTCAGATATGAATGTCTGATATTCCTGTACTGAAATTTTAAAATTCAGACTGTTTTTAAGTGGAATAGTCATTACCTTAACATTTTTACAAAATGTGATAATGGTTAATACAAAGCTCATTATACAGATATATGTGAAATGCCACAAGCAAATTATATTTTAAAAGGATCTTTTGTGACTTTTTTTAGGGGCATATTTTCCATTCAAATCTCAGAAAATTTGTTGGAATTTTAAAGATTTCAGATCTATTGATCCTTTGAACAGATGTCTTTAGAGGAAAGTGAGGAAAAATGCAATTAGAACTGGTGTGAGGGCCCTAGCAATGGTAAGAAGATGGTGTCAGGGTCTCCTGCAAATCATCAATTACAATATTCTTAGCTAATGACACTTTTAATCATACTTACTAGCACTAGCTTTGCTACTTTACTTTTGGCCCATTATAGAAAAAAATCTGAAATTCCTTAACAGGTGGAGTTCCCAAATAAAATGCAAAAGGAGCTGCTCAGTTGTGAGTAAGAAGAAAGTACTGATAGCAAGGTAAATTCCTTTTATTTAATAAGTTTAAAAATTTTCTACACGGCTCACAATGTACCAGTGCATTGATTTTTTTGGGCATTTCCTCAAGGCTGGTAAGATAGCTGCTTGTTGTCTGGAATAGATCTTATTCCTCCAAAATATCTTGAAATATCATCTGAAGGGTAATCCCAGCTGACTGTTTTATAGAACTTATTTTGTTATAGAACCTATTTTGTTTTGTGCCAGTAAAGCCATATTCGCATTCTTGTTGTATTATACAAAGTAATAGACCTACTGGAATTTAAAAATAGCTGAAAGAAAACATAACTAGAAAATTAAAACCAGATGTCTTTGTTTTATTCTTACCTCATTCAAAAAGAAAAAAAAAAGAATTATTATTTCCTCAAACATACAGTAAAACTAAGCTTTTAGCTTAGCATTTACTGAAACATCTACCCAGTAAGCCTTGCTTATGTTGCAGACAGCTACCCTGAGGAGTGATTTGAATTTAAATGTGATTCCCTTATTAGTTTCTGCTAACTGCAAATATCCCAGTCTCTTAATTAAGTGGCTGAGTAATGTATGAATGCTCACTTCTGCTTGTCATGCAGAACAAAGTGATGTATTTGGATTCCATGCACAATATGAAATTTAATGACACAGGCAACAGTAATTTAGAAAACCTTTTGGTTTTTATTATCCTTGTTTTTGCTTAGCCAATTTCCTTGTAAGCGTTTGGCTGCAGCAATGTTGCAAAAGTTTGCCCAAACACTGGATATTAGCTAATGGATTTTTAGATTAAAAGATAATGCGTTACAAATGCATGGTTACCAAATATGTTGTTTATATCTTTTCCCCCCATATCTAGAAATAATATACAGAAACCAAAACAGACCTTGATGAAAGCTCCTTTCTTGGTTTGGCACAGAATCTAGTGTTAGATTCAGAGAGATTCTGAATGGACTAAATAGTGCACTGTAAGAGGTTTTACAAAGAGGAGGAAAGAAGGAACAAATCAAGCTTTTCTTCTAATGCTGGTGGTTCCTGATAGCTCCAGTGGCTTTCTACAGCTCCACTGATCTCTTTACAGACTTTATAGCTTATATTCAGTCATCAAATCTCTCTACTTCTGCTCAGTATGTATATTTTTCCCCAGGGGTATGATGCTAATTTTTCCCTATCCTGAAATTTTTCTCTTTGTCCTTATATTTTCTCATGCTCAAAGAATCCTCTGCAGACACATAATCTGAATGTACGTGTGTGATTTCATAAAATCAGAGTAGCACATATGTACAGTAATTTGGACAGCTGTTCGGGTTGTCAGATTTTCATGTTATTCTCATGCATAACTACATGAACTAATGTTCTGCTACTTCAGTTTAAGCTCTAGAACATGGTTATTCCTTTAATTAGATTTCTAACCATCTCTCATGTCTTGAAATTCTCATTTAAATTGCCCAAGTGTTTTTCTCAACAAATCTTCAACTGTATTCTTGGCAAATTGATGCTCCTAAATGATGTAGATTTTAAACTCCCTGTATCCCCAAGCAGTGTCTAGTATCTAAATGTTTGCCAAAGAAATCTCATGTAAATATTGTCATTTAGATCTGTAGAGATAGATTTAAATAGTTGTAATTTCTTTTATTTTAATGGACTGATACATAAAACTGTTATTTGTATTACAGTGCTTTTTAACTGACTAGGCTCAGGACAATATGTATTAAATGCTATATTATATTTTTGTCTGCCTTTGGCAGTAATACTTACTTGGACAGTAATCTCGAAACTCTTCCTCTTACATCTCTAAAGTTCATATCTCTTTTTAACAGAATACTCAAAATTTACAGAAAAATTGATTGAAAATAAAATTTATCACATTTCTTTGTAACCATTATATAAATTAGACATACATTCTAAGCTAGTCATGTGAGCATTTCTTAAGCCAAAGGGAGGAAATAAGATGTTCTAAAACATGATTCATCTCAGCAAATTTAACACGTATTTTAGGATGTCAGGATTTGCCCTCTGGATGTGCCTACCTCTATGGGCCACAGAAATAGCTCACTCAAGGAATTCAGACTAAATACCTTTCATCTAAAACTACTTTTGAATCACTTGTTTTCTGCCAAGTATTTGAAGATGGCAAAAAAAAATTGATGAAGTGCATTCTTTTGGGAGAATTTAGGTCAAACAGGAGTTATGTAACTAAGGTAGAAATTATATGTATCACACTGTCATTGAACCCCATCCTGACAGTCAAAAAAATTGTCTGCTTTAAAGGTTTTGTACTATGACATAATTCTTAATTCTTGTCCTCATAAATTGCCCTTGGCCTTTAACTCTGGCCACTGACAAGCTCCTTAGCAGAACACAGAAGAACAATTTTTTTTCACTATATTTTCTAAAACTAGATTAAAAATGCCTGAATAGCCCAGTAAAATAAAGAGTGAAAGAACAGACATTTCATTTTGTATGGTTTACAGACACTTACAAAATACTGTTAGTTACTTCATGAAATCAGTTTAGCTAAATTTATAAATTTAGTTCCATTACATCTGTAAAACAGAGCAATCAGCAATGAGTGTTTGAGAGTTTGGATTTTTTTTTTCTTTTTTGACATTTAGATATTTTGATACTATTTTCCTGCTCCACATCTTGACATAATTTTGGACAATGTTATAAATCATGATCTATTTATTTCCTACTATAAAGCGCTGATTAAATATTCAACCCACATATATTCTTTGTGTTTGTTTCCACCACAAATTGTTCATCATTATTTAAAAAAAACCACAACCAAACAGAAATATGAAGACATTTACATTGCTGTAAAATTCCAACTAGTGTGAATTTTTTTCATAATTCATCCTAGATCTATTTACATAAAGTATATTAGTTCTTGTGTATCTCGTCTGTCATTATAAAATACACCCATATTATGGAGCTTGTGGAATGACTCGCTACACATACTTATTCCCTCAGCCTACTGCTTAATAATAGAACTAAGGAAAAGTGTTCCAACTCTCCTGCCCTTCCTCTCAGCAAGGAATTAAGGCAAGCAACACAAATTAGTTTTCAAGCAAAGACAAAATTAAATCTGCGAAAAGTAAGGGCTTATTTGGATCAGAAAGCATGAATCACTGTTTGATTGCACAGTTTGTACAGAACTTGATTTCTTCAAACATTTCTATTCTTTCTGCAGTCAAAAGTGTTCTACCACTGGTGAACTTCTGTAATTGACCATGAAATTCCTAGCACGGTCAACTCAGCAGAAGAATTACAAAGAACGGGGCCTTAGAGGCTGTCTGACAGCACTCCATATAGACTTTTTTTCCCAATTGTTCTTCTTTTTCATTAGATTTTTTGACTATGGATAACTTGGTTTATTGTGTTCTCTTAAAGTATTAGTCCAGCTAGAACATGATGTTGAAAAGAACCTGGTTTCACCCCGAAACAAACCAGAATTCCTGCATAATTTCTATGGATTTTTCCATCGACTTCTGACAATCGGAAATCCTGAAGTACCATCCAGTTTAAACACACCCTCACTATAGACAGGAAATTTTGTTACTCTTTTCTCTACAATGTCTAATCTTGGGAGTTTTTCACTTATTACTCCGTCGGTCACAGTATATTCTAATGTAATACAATGAAAGTTGCAGAGTTAACTGACCCCAAATGAGCTATTTCAATTATTAAACCAGTAAAGGTATGTTAGACATGTGCCCCTGAGGAATTAATTTGTTCTGTTGTGAAGCTCTGCCATGAGATAAAGGAGTGTGCTAATAAGACTATCCTTTATTTGGTAACTAATTTAGCAGTGAATGGTAACTGAAATACCTGTGCACTGGAGCTCACTGTGGCTCTAAGTAAATCTCTTCAGACTGGCTGCCTGGAAAGTACTGATCAGAGAAAAAATAGCTTAAGAATGTCAGTTATTTATCTACGTAGTGCACTGTTCTTACTGCAGGTGCTTTGACTGTTTGTGCTTCTAAAATTAATTCAAAAATTACTTGCCATACCTATGAATTCTGGAGTTAGTTCAGAAAGTCAGCTGCATTACTGGCCATTAATTAATTTCTTCATTTCCTATCCATCCTGTGTACTATTGGCAATTTAAACTGTTTTCCTGCATTTCTCTTTCAAACCTAAAGGTTTTCCTGGTTAACTGGAAGATGTAAGTACCCTATTAATTCTTTTTCCATGAGTCACTTATGTGAGATTTACATTTTTTTGAGTAAAGAATGACATCACTAATCATACAGGGATGGTATAGATGCAGATAGAGAGAAACAACATGTCCTGTGCACCGTTACTGCATTTGTTAAGTAGTCCCTGCAATCCAAACAATGCCAGATCAATTGCTATTATACTTGACTGCCACTAGCCAAGTTGCATACATAACTCAAAATCATCAGTCCGTGACTAGTATAAACATATTTCTTTATGGAGACATGTATAAGCCTCAAAAAGTCTCGTGTGAGGAGAATTAATAAGCACAAATAACGATAAGAGGTCTTCCATTAGTGAAGGGAGCCAATTCTTATGTCATATAACTAGTGTGGTGGCAATAAAATGTGATAGACAGTGAATAGTGCTGCAAAGTGATAGATATTTACTTTGAGAAGATATAGCTATTCCTTTAAGTGCATGCAGAAACTTAACGACAATTTATAATTCTTTTTTGTTTCAATATAATAAATATAGTTTACTGTATATTCAAAAAAATAACATGTCCTTCAGAAATATATGACTACAGAGTTTCTATGAAAATCACACATGTATTGCCAGATAGAAATTCATCTATGCTGAAATAAGTAGATATGACTCCAAGACATATATCCTAACTGTAAACAAGATTTGAATATCCATCTAAGTAAATCTGTAATTAAGAATATAATTATCTGTACTAGCATTGTGAACATGTCCTGCAGTTCTAACTGAAATTGCAATGTAAACATAGCTTGTGTTGGTACAGACAAACATGTTTAATATATCTGTCAGAAAATAGAATTTTTTTCCATAACTCAATTCCAACACAATTTCTATTTTCAAACCGAGAAGTATTTCATTTTAAATATATCTGGTAGTTTTGTTTTAATAGAAAATAACATTAATTGTACAGGAAAATATCTCAAGATCTCTTCCAGTCCCCTCTTAGTTTATTTTGTGAAATACGTCAAAAAGTTGAACTTCTATTGATTTGTTTGGATTTCTCCTCAAGAAATGGAAAGCTCAGAGGACTTACTTCACTAAGACATCCTGAATCTGACATTTGAAATTCTTATATGAGAATGAACATCCATTTCATAATTCCTTACTGAGCTATGGCGGATGCTCTTAGCAATCCAGTCACAGAATATATAGAGAAATATATATTAATTAATATTTTTAGATAGTATAAGATATATCCATTTATATGCTTAAAAACTGGTGTTAAAAACGTGGTTTTGATACTAGTCATAGCTAAAAGAAAATAACAAAATTAAGTGCTGAGTTCTGATTTTCAACACATATATTTTTCGTAAAGTGTCTTTTGTGCAGCAGAGACTCCATGTGCAGAAGTTTTCTTCCTTCATGTTAAAAAAAAAAAAAAAGCAAAACCCCAATAACAGCATTAATCCTTAGCTTGCAATTATCTTGTAAGGAAAGCAGAGTCACAATATTATCTTGAATCCTGCTTTGAGTCTTGGAAGTTCCTAATTGTGATATTAAAACAGAACAAGTAACTATCAATAAAAATGAAAGATGTTGCTTTTTCTCCTTTGCTGACGAGTTATTTCCTAGAGATCTAGGACATCTATATGCTGGGCATTTATGATTAATATTTTTACATATTTTCTGTATGTTATGTGTTGTGTGTGCTAGTGTGTTATAACCAGTACAGTAACCCAAGGCCAATCCAATTTGAAAGGATAGGCTGTTATTTTCAGTATGTTAGACTTAGGAAAAAAGGGGGTTTTGTGCCTGTAAGCTTGTTTTTTTCTGCTAAACTTAGTAGGGAGTGAAAACATTGCAGAGAAAAATTGGGGATAACCCCGAAAAACTATTCTAAAGGAAAAGTTTAAAAATACAGTATATATATTTACACATACAGTCCAGCTAGTCTCCTCCACCAGCATGATCCAGGACAGGTGCAAAGTCATGGTTAAAACTATGCTGTTCTGCATTATTTACTGCAAGAATTGATAACACAGAATAATTGTTCACCTCATTTCATCACTCCTGTGCTTTGCTTCCTGCTGGGATTCTTTCTTCAAAGTAAGAATTATTCACAATCAGTAATGCCATTGGAAATAGAAATCCAGTGATAAAGGTAAAAAAAATTTCTGGTTTTAATATATTTTTGAAATATATGTAAGTATCAAATCCATTCAGCTAGTAACAAAGGATAAACTGAAGCCAGTATTAGGTTGATTCAGTTTCTGCATTTATGTACATAAAGCCATAGAAACACTTATATATATACACATATATATATATATATATATGTGACACCCTACACTGCCTTGAATAAAATGACTCTTGTTTATTTGGGGAGTCAAAATAAACATTTAGTTTTTCTGTGTCTCTTGAAAATGTTTTGTGCTCTTTTTGTAGTCCAGGTACAATTGCTGTCTATGTTTCAATCATTAAAGAACTGCTGTAGCTACAGACACCTGCACACATATACACATACACATATACACACATGTACCCCCCACAGCCTCTACTCCGACTCCATGGAAAGAATTTTTATTTAATATAAACCATGGAAATATGGAAAAAAATGTACATCTAATATTTTTTTCTTTAAAAGCACATGGACTTTGTAAGGTATGTTGTATCTATGTACAAAATCAAATACCCATTATGTACAAAATCAAATACCCATTATGTTCAAAACTAGGTTTTGTATAATTTTTTTAGTTGACTTTGGAGGCAAATGCATTTTTTACCTTTTGAAGAGCTATCACAGAAAACCAATATGTGGTTACTCACAGGAAATTACTTTCCTTTCGTGATTTTGGAATGGAGAAAACAATATATTTTCAAATAATTTAGAGTTCAACCTTAGCTGAGATCAAGATTTTTATAAAGAGTTTTGTTTGTGTCTTAAAACGTTTGATACATACCTAAAATAAACCTAAGAACATAGTATTACAGACTTAAGAATTATCCACATTGATACATAAATACTCTTCACATTGCTCTTGGGTCTATTCTACTAATTTATTTGGTTATTTATTAATACTTACCATTATTGAAACTGAAGGAGGAGGAGTGTCCTATTCTTTTTGGCTGCCTGAAATCATTATTGTTAAACTAATTTCATGCAGGAGTCTTAAATCTGGACTTGAAATGTGGTGATGAATTTAAAGTACAAGATCTGGTAGAAATGGCCCCGTATCAGGAATAAGTGTTTTCCTCTTATCACTGACATTATTACCTGTCCTTTAGCCCCACTGTGGCCAGCTGAAGATCTGTTGAACTACCAAATACTGTCAGAGAAGGTAAAATAAGCAGCTTGAATTTAGTTAAGAGTGGTAAGGATACGTTCAAAATATTTTTTAAAGAGTTGGTTAGCTACTGTATTTCAGAGTATTTTATGTGGTCTTCTTAGTCATATTAACATAAGAAAAAATCTCACAGAACTGTCTTGCTTTCATGTGTTATTTTACATATCAGATAAAGTTTGTTGAAGGAAAACAAAAACAGCTGAACTCCTGCTCAGTTACAAGAGAGAGAAAAGGAGTTCAGCAGTAATATTTGTGCTAAAACAATAACTATCCAGGCTTAATGATCTGGTACAGAAGAGAACAAAAGTATTCTGGACCCATAAACCAGAGGTGAATTCAAGCTGTTTTTTTAATGGAGCAAGGTGCATATATTTCAGAGTTGAACATATGTTTCTACAGAGTTGGTTCTATTAAATAAAAATATATATTATGCAAGTTAATATTTAGGTTTCACCACAGCAACTTCTTTTAGAAAGTAGATAACACATAAACTACTCTTTATGTTTCTGTAATGATAATGACCTAGTGGCCAATTCAATACGTTGATTATCCTGGTCCTTTAGGTGACCCTAAATGTTGTGAATATTAATTTTTGTAATGAAATACACTTTGAAAAAGGTAATAATACAGGTTATGCCTCAAATTTTCATCTACTGTCAAGTCAGCTATTGCTTTTTTTGTCTTAAGTAGCACCATTTAAAAAATTGTATGTCAAAGTCTGCCACAAAGTCAAATGTTGATGACTTATGTTTATATACCACATGGAACAGTGGAAAACTTCTTCTTTTGGCTAAGTGGCTCTGGTCCAGTATTACTCCAGACTAAATTTAGCTGGTTAACTTTAAAATGCTAGTTTGCATTAAGCTGAGCTTTTTATACCTTTTATGATAGAAAAAACAACTACTTTTAGAGCTATTCTAGTTTATACAACTAGAATCATGCTGGTCTGATATACATGGAACATCCTTATAACAGAGAATTATTAGAAAATACTGAATGTATGAGTGATCTGTGGATATATATTAAAATATATTTCTGAAAAGAGAAGAAATAAGAAACTTCAAAGAACAAAATAGGGGTTATAAATCCTCCACAACAGAGGCTGGGCTTTATGTAAAATACCAAAACAAATTTTTATTTTAGTAAGAAGGTTAGTAGCAAATTATGTTAATTTTTAACGCTATATACAGAAGATGCTGGTCATGAAAAACGTGCAGAAACAATTTGAGATAGAAGTATGCACATGTAAAATTAAAATGACAGAATAAGTTATTTCAAAGAGCTTAGTTATTGTGTTTTATATGATAAGTGTCTAGTTATAGTTTAGCATGTGCATATGTATACACACACATATTTTTGTGCATGTACATATTCAGATAACTGTACATTAATCTTTAACATTCCATTTTACATAAAGTCTCTTTACTGTCTCAGAATGAGCACAGTTGATAACAGGGAGGACAAGCTTCTCAAAAATCTTCTGATCAGATTTTTAGAAAAATATAAATTCAAAGTTTTTAAGAAAGTGGCTTGGTGCTCTTCATTTCTTGATATCTAAGCTTCTGTCTTAGGTTACTGATGTAAGTAAGTGAAATTATCTGGGGAGTCTACTTAAAGTATACACTCAAGTAGAGTTGACAAAAATATATCTTTGAATTCAGTCTTCTACTTAGAGTATCTCTAAGGTATTGTAATGTTGTAGCTGTTAGTGCAACCTGGGACAAAAATTGTACCCAAATTGGTAGCAGGTAGAGTGGTATCCAAGAGCTGCAGCCTAGAAAAATACTGGAGTGTCATACAAAAGAAAAGGCAGCAGGCAAACAAATACTCCCTTGTATCCCCTCCAAGAAAAAGGAAAAAAGAAAAAAAAAAAGAAAAAAAAACCAAAAAAACAAAAACAAACAAAAAAACAAACAAACAAACAACAACAACAACAACAACAAACCACAAAAAACAAAAAAAAAAACCACAAAGAACAAAACCAAAATGAAATATACCAACTATGAACACCTTAAACAAAAGATAGGTGACCCAGAACATCTAACCCATACAAGCATATAAAAAGTGAGACTTTAAGCGTACATATATGAAAATTACCCGCAAGTGTGCCAATATAGCACCTCACTTTATGAGAGGAAATATTTTTTCGAGAAATGTTGGGTTGAGCAAGAACTTATTTTTTTGCTCTAGTCTTGACTTGTGCGTACCTCCTAGCTTGCTAGGGGGATGCAAGTAATATCATCCTTTCTATAGGTAACTATTTAGTATCAAGGAGAAATGGAGTGAGAAGATACAGAAAAAATGAAATTAACAACAAAAACCTGCCAGGGTATAATAAGTTATATTTATGAATTTAGAAGGCAGTTTCAAAGGACATGATTAAATAGTGTGCGAAATATCTGAACTCTATTATAATATCTGAACTTCCATTAATGAACTTTGTCCTTCTCAGCCCAGACTCCTTAGGGCTCCTTAGAAAGCAGAGGATGCATGAGGGCAGTGTACAAGCTGTCCTGCAGACTGGTGATCAGCATTCTTAGATACGAGGGAGAGTAAAACGTGGTCGAATTCCATTAAGTGAATGGTGAATCTCCCTCAGCTGTCATTCCTCAGAAAAAGCTAATTCAGTGTTGTTATTTCTACCAGTAGCAAAATGCCTCAAGCCAAGAACTCTTAATACAAAACATTGCAGCATAAGAGTGCCTTTGTGAATATATTCCTGAGTGCATTCATTTGGAAAATGTTATTTGTTCCCACTGGTAGAAAATTAAAAAAAAAAAAAAGTTTTATAGCGTTCATATTAATTTTTCTATATAATTTATTTTCTTAGGAAACTGTTCACAAAATATTAACTGCTAGAATGATATTTTTTCCCAGGAATGTATTAACTTATACATACATAGAGACACCATTGTGAATATTTTGAAGAATGTGCTACAGCACTTATTCTCAGGAGACTTCTGAAGCAGAGAGGAAAGTTATTTTCTTATCAATTATGACAGAAACTACAGAAAAGAGTAAATAAGAACATCCCTACTCTTTACCTTTATTTAGATAGCTAATTAAATAACACATTCAGTATAAAATATATGCTTTAAAAATAAAATCATTACACAATAATTAAACAGTAATCAGCTAAATATATTATTCTGACTTTTTACTAATGAAGATTTTACTGAATGATATATCTGATACGGAACTTATAATCTAATGAGAGATGAAAACTTCAATACAAGATTGAAATGAAACTTTGTCTTTAACTATCAATTTGTGTGAACATATTGGACACAGGTTTCAGTATTGCATTCCCTAGCATCTATTTTGCCATACTTTTTCCGTTATATAATCACTAGATCTAGTTCTAGCTTTTCCTCAGTGATTAAGCTTCTGAAATCAATGCACAGAATTTGGCACACAGCATCTCTTACTCCTGGGTCCAATCACAAGGATTCTCTCTGATTGCTTCTGAAAGGGAAAAATATGTCGAAAGATTTGAAATTCCATGGATAGTTTTAACACTGTTATAATCAGTCAGATTGAATATTCAAATTAAACATCCTTGTCTAGAATGCATCTGGATCAAATTAATACAGAGTCTGTGAAAATCAAAAATATTGAATATCAATAAGGTTAGCCAATACCATTTTGAAACAAATAAAATTATTATTATTATTATTATTATTATTATTATTGTTATTGTTATTACTATTATTATTGATATTTGTATTTTTTTCTGTTCATTTATTTCCCAGTAGGTGTCTCTATATTGCAGCTTTACTGAAAAAGAAGGAAGAAGCAGGCTAATTGCATAAAAATATTTTTAAAAATTAAAGAAATAATAGGCAAATTAAACCTTACTGTGACATCACACAACATCAAAGGAAAAAAAAAATCTGTAAAAGGAATTTTCTTATGAACTTTTGGGTACAGTCACATACATTTATGCACATATATGCAGAACCAAAATAGGCTTAGTACCTTCTGATTACAAGAAAAAAATGTTGAAAATGGTGCACCAAAAAAGCAAAAACTAAAAGCCTGAGGTTTTTTAGGTTCTCTGAAGAACAATGATGTCTCCAACTTTTCATATATATAAATATATAACCTAACAACTGCTGGAAGTTAACTTAAGCAGCAGCCATGATGAAATTTATTGAAGTCTTCCAAAGAAAGTGATTCAACCTTTATTGGGTACATGAATGGGAAGGTTAATGAAGAATCCAGGGGCCTGGAGTAGTGGAGAGAAAAAAAGTACAGTAGTAATACAAAATTGTGATTGGAAATAAGAATTCCAGTTTGTCTTGATGCACAGCAGACCAAAGTAACTTCATTTCATTTGCATTAGATCAAAAAACTTTAAAAAATCCCCAAAAACCTTAATGGACATGCAATCTTTCTAGACAAATAAAACTTATGCTTTGATGGATCCCACTTGTATTTCTGCAGTGATCTAGGTTGAATAAAAAATCCTGACTTACCATTTTAATTGCAGATTTCACAGACCAGAACACCCTGAGATGAATAACTGATGATGTTGAACTGAAACAGCTGAAATTCTATATTCTATATTCGCAATCTAGAACTAAGCTCTGAAAAGTTGCATTTTTCTTGCTGTTCACAGAAAAAGTGTTTCAAGGTGAGTAAAAGCTGGTAGTCCCCAGTTTGTCCATTAATCAATAGTTCACTGAGTATTTGGTAAGAGTTCAATGAGACATAAAAAGGAAAAACATGACAAGTTTTATTGATTGTCTCATAAAAAGGATAGAGAAGCAACAGATGACAGGCCCAGTTAGACCTCTACAGAAAGCAGTTACAGTGCTCATGCTGCATTACCTACAGGAATTTTTAATTTTTGGAACAGGAACAGTCAGAAAGCCACGTTTGCATAAAATTTCTCTGTCTCTCACTCACACACACACACGTACAAACACACATGCACACACACATACAAATCTAGAAATTTATTGTGGTGGAGAAAAAAAAAAGTGATTAAATAAGATGATATCATCACAGCTGAAATCAGACTGATCTTGAATTCTTAAAGAATTTTGTTTTCTTGTACCATATCACATACAGGGCATTTCATAGTATTTATGCTCTTGCCTTCAACACATTTTATTTATGGACTCTCACTGTTCTTGAACATTATTTATAAAGATTCTGTCAAATCCCAATATCTACTCAAATGTGAAGTTTTCGGCCATGAATCATTGTGCTGTTATTAGGACTTTGCTGACACATTAATCTTTAAACTTTAAACTTAAGAGCAGGGAGTGGAACATGGAAATTTAATGAGTCAGATAAGACCTTTACCTCATAGTGCTGTCAAAATCCAAAAGTTTAAAAGTCACGCTAGGGAAACAACACTGCAATAACAAAAAAACCATTGCTGAGAAGTAGTTTAAAGGATTCAGTCTGAAGTAGTCACACAGATTTCAGATGCTTCCTTCTTGATTTTTTTTTTTTGCAATATTTGCTTTATGAACTTTTCTTGTGCCTTCAAAATCTCTACTAAATTACATTTCTTCTTTCTGCTTCATTTCTCTTTTGCATTTTTACAGGATCATGTCACTAAGGAATACAGCCTTTTTCAGTGTTGCCTGTTCAGATTTACATAACATGAAAAATGTACTTGAAAAATAGTTAGGTCTGTAAAGAAGAGCTTACATATGTTTATTTTGTTCATTCAGCAGTAAAAATTACTTACTTCCTTCAAACTTCCCAAAAGCAGGTGAAGCATGACTGAGCTTCAATTAGGAAAAAAGCTCACTGACACTTACTGCTCTAAAAACTGCTGCTTCTTTGGTGTAAGAATTAATTTATTTAAGTTATTTAATTCTTAGAGAAGGAATGAGAAAAAAAAATAACCAACCCCCCCCCCCAAAAAAAAACCAACAAAATCAAAACCAAAACCAAAACCAAAAACAAAACAAAAAAAAACCAACAAAAAAACCCCAAAAAAAACCAAACCCAAAACCTTAAAATTTCTCTAGTTCCTTCTCCACATTGCACTTTTTGCAGCACTGAACATGGGCAGTGGGAACAAGGAAAACATGAGCAGCTCATTCAAATAATGGCCTAGAGTGAGAATAGTGTAGCTGGATATCTGCTTCCCATCAGGGCTGTTATACACTAAAAAGGTCCTGATTTGATATATCGTTATGGAATTTTTTTCCATTTTTATTCTAAAACTATTGATAGGTCCATTGTAACTTAAATAAATATTTACTTGCTAGTTACTTAGATGGACAGCAAAGGTTTAGAATCAGATATGATTAAAATTTCAATCTTTTACATAATTACCTATCCTAGCCATATTTTATAGCTCTAGGTCAATTTCCTTCTAAAAAATTATTTTCCAGGCTTGGGTAGGGGTGATATTTGAGTTTGAATTGCCTATTTAATTAAATAATTGTGGGGTTTTATTCCCTCAAAGACACCTCTAGTAGCTAGAGTTCATTTAATAAATCTAGGTTCTACTCATTAATGCAACAGGAATATTTCAAGGTACATTAAAGAGAAGCTGGGGAAAACAATGTTGTTAACTCAGTTATTTTATGGTACTGAGGATACACTTGCCAAAAGGTGATTTATTTTGTTGAGCTATTTTCTGATAGGTTTACTTTTGCTGTGTACTGAATAAAAGGTGTAGGGTTTCTATCTTCTGTTATAGCAGTATCATCACAAGCCAGCACTGAGGGTGGGCATGCCAAGATCATGCTTGAGTTAAATATATGCTGAAGTGCTTTTTTGAATCAGAGCCATAATTGCAGCAATTTATTTAGATCATAAAGTGATTCCTTAAAAAAAACTAATCCCAGAATAAATGGTATGTATGAAGGCAAGATTTCTTTCATGATAGAGTTTACTTCTGTTCTTTTCCATATTCTGGCATCAGTAATTATATATAAGAGTACTCAATGCAAATGTGTTATAAATTCTGTTAAAATGGCAGTGTTTTTGCTGTCATTGTAGAATTTTCTTCTTCAAATGTCCCATGCCATCACTAAGTCAAGATATCAGAGTATTTGGAAGTGTGACCTGGAAGTTAGCCAGTGAGCAGTTTAAATTAGCACCATTCTGAAACTAGTCAAGCTTTCAAATATATCTATAAGAGTACACTAAGCCAGTCAGAGACACTGAGTAACATGACTCCATAGATGGCACAAAGAAGGGAAATAGGATGGAAATAGGATGGATGGCAGTACTGGCAGTCACAAGGGATCTTCCCTCTAGGATGCTTTCTCATGAATATTCGGGGGTTTTTTGCCTTCATTACTGTATCAGTGATTCAGCTGCTGGACATCCGTTTGCCAGAACACATCATCTTCTCGTGTCCTGCCAAGGAATAAGCAGGTGGCAGAGATGACACCATGCCAACTTTGAGTGCATGCTAAGGAGCAGGCTAGGGGCAACATGACCTACATGTTTTGCATAACACCAATTTATTAACAAAGCTAACACATTTAACAGGCACTATCCAGAATAGTTTATCAGTCTCAATGATCTGTCCTGGCTGACACAAATCCTACATCAAGTATCATATAAGTGGCAATGCACTTGAACTGGTTAGAAATCCAATGGGAAATGAAGCAGAGCAAGAGTGAAGAGCTAATTTTTGTTATTGCATTATTTGTTAGCCAGATGCTTATTAACTGTGTTTTTGAGGAAGGTTGTCTCTGTTATTGGTGAGTGTGTTTTTTTTTTAAATAAAGCAAAGACATCAATCTGAAGACAGGGCTGGATGCAGAATTGTAAGGCACATGTCTGGAACTAACAGGTTTTGCACTGGATCACCTCACATATTTATAACAAAAAATAATTTAAGCTAGGGAAAGGGCAAGACAATCTGTGTTGCACATATATGGACTGGAAAACTGAAAATCAGATAGATGACTATAAGGGGTAGCTATAATTATATGTGAAATTTCCTATAACCAGAAGATTTATTGACGTTTACCTTCCTTTAGCTACTTTTGAAATTCAGTTAGAATTGCACAATTTTCTATTTTAAGGGTATTTTGAAAAAATTGCGAATTATTTTCTGTAGTAATATATTAGTAGAGTACTTTTAGTGTTGAATTCTCTTGCTCAATCTGCTCATTCAGTGAAAGAGTGGTAATATTGAACTGCTGGGAAATTTTTTTAAGCAGTCTGAAAAATGAAATTTTATTGCACCCTTTATTATTTTTTTCCCTAATATTTTTTGAACATCTGGGAAATGAGCACAACACTTGGCCACTGCACATAACAGCAGCAAACTGAAGAAAAGAAAGCTGAATGTGAATGTTTGTAAGGCAGAAATATGAGGAGAGGGTCAGACTGGAGAGGAGTTTATCTTGAGTAGCTCATCTTTGAAAACAGCACTTTGAAGTGTTTTCTCTAAACCTTTCAAAGGGATAGAGACTGTAAAAAGAGCAAGAGCTAACTAGAGGCTAAGTACTGGGAGGATAAGCCAGCTGGAAGATAAAATTCTTTCTTTGTATCAACTGTGTGTGAGCCCTTTAAAATCTGTTTGATTAGATAGGAGGCACAAGAGTGGAAGTGTTAAACATACAGCATATCCCACTGCCTGAGCTTCACTCTTGCGTGCTCATAACGTGAAATGATGGCTCCTCTATGCAAGTCGAACTATTAAAAAATATTGACAATAGCTGTTAATAAAGCACCATCTGGGCATTTTTAAAAATTGTAACAAGGATCAATTTTTTAAGTGACTGAAATGCAGTCTTTGGTATAGTGAAACCCAGGAACTCTTCTGTAGCATACAGTCAAATGGAACTGCAGGGAACTTCAATCAAAGAGAAGACAGTTCCTTAAGGGACTGGGACAGCCATGAAAATCTAAGGGCCTTCTCTGAAATAACTGAACTCAGTAGCCATCATCAGTATTCTTTAAAATGAAAATTTTCTAGAACTAGAAATGAAGAAGTGTAAAACAAGAAACAACTAGAAAGTTTCCAAGTCTAAAGTTTAAGTATACATTAAGAGTTAAAGTACTATAACTAATTTCCCAGTACTATAACTCATTTAGCCATTTTCCAAACTACTTATTTGCAGTTTATGTAAAAAAAAGTCAAACAAGAAGTAGAGCTAAAATACCATTTCAGCCATATCTAAGAAACAACAGATACACTCTTAGAAGACAAAATGCAAATATTCTGTCTGTGCTTGAATGCACATAAAAAATTCTTTAGATTCTGTCTGTGTTTTGAACACCTGCCAACGTTCAAGAAGTGCTTGGACAACACTCTCAGGCACATGGTGTGATTCTTGGGATGGGCCTGTGCAGGCTCAGGACATGGACTGAATGACCCTTGTGGATCCCATACAACTGCCATACAACTCCTATGGTTTTATGATTTATTTATCTCTTTAATGTTCGTGCAAAAATTTAACAGAGATGTTTCAAACCATTGGTTTCAGAATGAGGAATATTGGCTAAACAAGTGAATAATGCAAAAAGGCTGCCAGGAAGGCAAAATGTATCTCAGTTGTTATTTCAAGTGGTGGTCTTTTCCTACACAACACTTTTAAACTTTTATAACTTATTAGAGTTGAAAAACCTCATTGTTAGCAACAATTTTTACTTTGAACTTTTGAGTCAATCCATACTCACCCTGCTATTACTGCACTTATGAGGTTTCAACATATCATTACAATTCTATTGAGATTGGTGAGCTGTTCTACCATATTAAACATTTTTTTCTCTTTTAGTATTTCAAACCATTGTCATAATGGTGAGCCCACCATTTTGAAAATTATTTTTCTTCAGTTGTTTGTTCATAATATCAACAGTATTTTTTCCTATCTATTTTTTGTGCTTTAGATGCTAGAAGTGATAATAGAGAGAACAGATACATTTGATGCTAGTCTTCATGTTCAGCTATGTTCTTTTCCCAAGAACATTAACTCTCAAGATTTCATATGACAGAAATGCATTCCAAAATACGAGTCTACTATATCAGACAAACTGGCCTATAAAATCAAAGGTCTAACAAATGGTTGCCTTTAAATTTTCTCCTACTAATTCTTGAGAAATAATTTGTAGTACTTTTGTAACAAGAACTTCCAAATAATTGTTCTGTGTAGAATTTAATGGTCCTAAATTCAGTTTCATTCTTCTTCAAGTCTTATATGTATTAAAAAGTATTATTTCTTTTGAGCTTTTGAAATGAAAAGGATTTTTCTGCATGTCCAACTATTGTCATATATCTCTTTTCATATAGTGCTTTCACATTACAAGGCACATTTATTTTGCAGTGGTTTATCTGCTTTATTATTCTTTGTTTTCCCCATTTTTTATTTTTATTTGTATTTTATTTTAGTGCTCTTCTTTGGCTAGCTTCCTGGTCTTTGGCTTGAAGCACTAAAGCTTGAATTCCATCTCATTTGTCTTCCTTTATCGTCTTTGCCTCTGTCTCTCATAGATACTCAGTTCGTCTTGAGCTTTCCTTCTTGGATTTATTTTCATTTTGGCTGTTCTTGATGTAACCGTTCAATGTGTTTTTACATTTGTTTGAATAGAATCTATTTGATTTTCTTATTCACCATCTGGTGAGTTTGTGTTTGTTAGGTAACATGAGTTGGAAAGAACTAGGCTGTTCACTAAACACAAATTGATGAGTTTCTCATTGTTTTTTATGATGATTTTCTTCCAATGCTTTCTCAATGTTCTCCTAATTTCTTTGTTTTAACATCCTAAAGAGACATTTACAGAAAGTAAATCAGGTTTTGGTTTTGTCTTTTTTTTTCAAAGAAGTAATGGGGGGAATGTGGGTGGTTTTGTTCCTTCTGGTTATATTTCTATGTAAGAGAACAGTATGGCTCAACTGACATCTTTCACAAACTGCTGTTGAGTTTGGTGTCTATATATTGTAGTGTTTAACAAAACTGATGAAAGTCTAGCTGAATGGCACTGGGAATGCAACGGTCTTGAAGATCTTGTCGTCACTGAAGCACATATGCACAAAATGAAGACACCTGAAATGAATTGTGGATTACTTTATTCCCACATGTGGATACCTGAACAGTTGTTCCATGCCCTTATCTATTGATACCATCAATAGTCTGAGAGCTTTATTCTTCTGGAGTTTTGTTTGTTGTATTATTTGGTGGGAGGATGGGGGCTGGTTTGGGGTTTTTTGGTTGGTTTGGTTTGGTTTGGTTTGGTTTGGTTTGGTTTGGTTTGTTTCCAGAGCGTTAGTATAGTGTAGGAAATTATTCAGTTCCTCTGAGTGGCCGTATTGCTAAGAAGGTAAAATCATCCCTCATGATTAACTAGCTAAATTTTTACAGGTATAGCCTTCATTCACATTTACATGCATCTGTATATATCCAAACTTGGAAAAGCATCTATATAAAGCAATCACAACAGCAGAGCAATTGCTTTTCAGTATTGTTGTATATTGTTGTAACACAGTTACATATTCTAAATATTTTGGGCAAACACTGTTCATGAGTTTACTGAAAAGAAAATACATTTTTATTTATTACTTCCACATAACTTAGTTTCAGAAGAAGGGATTTGAAAGTCCACTGACATTTCTTTCATAATAAGGTAATAGTTTCCTCACAACTGTCACTGCTTTCAACTTAAGATGAATGTCAGTGAGATTTTGGAAAAGAAATCTCGTGTTGAATTCTAATGGATATAGTTTGAGACTGCTATGTGCTTCCCTCATGAGGGTGTACTTAATGCAGAGGCTTTGTCTTTCCTGGCTCTGCCTTCTTGTGGCAGTCTCTTCTGTGAAAGACCAGTGCCCCCAGGAACGCCTGCAGAGCAAGTTCCACTGTGGCAAGTGTTAAAGTTTTGCAAATATCTTGCAGGTGTTTCTGAACCTGGGCAAAAGTTAAAGTCATTGCCCATTGTTTCCGTGGAGACACAGAAAACCACTTCAAGCTTCTAGTTCAAATACTTTAAGTATTAGAGGGAGAAGTGGAATTTTGTACCCTTTGTCACAGGATGCTCAATTTGTGCTTCTTCAGTTTTAAGACCTGTTAAATTAGGGTATAAAACAGTCAGCATATATTATCACACCCTTTTGATTGAATACATCAAGACAAGTTGCTAACAAGCAGGAGTAAATAACTGGTTAAGAGAGTGTTACAAAACAAAATAAAACACATAAGCTGGTCAGGAGCTGTAACAGCAGAACCATCAGCCACAAGAAGTAAGAACTAAGGGACAATAGGATTGCTGAACAAACATTTTTAATAGGCCTTTATTATAAATTCCATCAGTTACACATTATTAGCTCCACTATGCTGCAGAAACACAGGAGGGATAATTTGAACTGCATTATTTATAATATAACAATACCTCCAGGGTGTATATCATCCAAACAATTTTATTTTGCCACCCATTGCTGCATTTCCTGAATGTCAGCACCTTGTTGCCTTAACAGCTGGATTGGTACAAAAGATCTTGCTGCTACTATAAGTCAGCCAGCCTCAGTGTTGTTGACTTGACTGCATGTGATCCCCATTTCAGCTGAAAAAGATCAATCCTTCACAAGCAGAATCTAATAAGAATAGGACACCACTTCAGGAAAAAAAAAATACTTCTCCAAAGGTCATAGACTCTCTTACGGTGCAAAACATTGCAACATTGACTTTAAGAAATGTAATATCAATACTGCATGCAATTAATGATTTAATAAATGAAGTAGATGACCAAAGGCATGAGCCTTTTTTCCAAAGTTACTTCCTCAAGAATTTAGCTGTGCAAATTTGGTATAAAAACTCCTATGGTTCCTCAAAATATTGCTGAAATGAAATTATAATTTCAAACTCTACAACAAATTCCACTTTACATTTCATGACAGCTCCAGCCATTGCAGCCCCAAAGGGGAATTAATGAAATGATTATACTCATACTAAAGAAAGGGTTATATTTTTTTCTGGGAATGATACCAGTGCTACAGTCACTAAAAAGCGAGAACTTAAAGACTATATATCATGCATATTTTCAAGTTTTCTTTTCCAGACTACTACCTAAACGATAAGCAATAAATGCTTACTGTATATAAATAATTGAGCAAAATAATGATCTTAATGGGAACTCTGTGTTTAAATAGCATTATTTTCTGTCCTGTTACTATTCTTGTCAGACATTTTCAATTGCTTTTTAGTCTTATATGGATGTTGGCATGTACTAACATGTTCACACTCTTTACATAGAAGCACTTTTTTGTCTTCTATTACTGTAATGGAACAAATGCAAAATTAAAAAAGAAAAAAATCAGCTAGGAAAATTTGTTTCAAAGAAAGTATTTCAGGTAACTGAATAAGTAAAAAAGTGAGCAAAAAGAATTAAATATTTTTCAAAAGTGAACAAATTTAGCATGCTTATTTTAAAGCATCCTATTTGATCATCTTTGTGGAATGGATACGAGTTAATAATACGTTTTAAATATAAAGCTGATCGAAGACATTTCTGGAATATTCTTCAATTACTTAATTCTAAAATTGTGTCTGTGTATGCAAATAGGTATTTCACATATAACTCATATAACTTCAACAAGTTCATCCTCTTTTTAAATTTAGTTCACTCACAAAAGGTTGTATACTCATGCAGTCAATATGTCAAATTAGGAATTATGTTTAGGACTCGTTTATAACATATGTGCTTATTACTTGCTATTATTTCTACTAATCATAGGGCTCTTTTCTAGGACAGCTTGACAAAAGTAACTGCTACAGTAATAACTGGTGATCCTACTGAGATCTAAATTTCTTGGGAAGTATAAGTTACTTATGACAAAACTTGCAATGAGAATTTTAGAAATATTTGAATCTATTTCAGACTAAAGTCCTTGTACAGTAGATTGATGAAAAAAAAAACCAAAAAACTACTAACATAGTGAAAATTTTTAAAGGTTTTCCTTTAGTCATAAGAAGCATGTATGCAGGATTGAGCCAAGCTGTAAAAAGTACAGCCGGAGCCCTCTCTGAGTCATTTAATTGCCTCTGTGCCAAAGTTCCAATGAAGAACTGTCTCTCTCCTTTTTAATAATTAAATTTCTATGACACATAGAGTATAAAGAACTTCCCATGTGTGTATAAAGTTTACCATCTAGATTCTGCAATCCTACAGAATTTTTCTATTACCATAAGTGCAGGTAAGTCTTGAGTTCTGCAATGATTTAAGATGGCTGACACAAGAAAAAGGGAATAAAGACACTGAAGAATCCAAAACTGAATATTATTATTATTTAAATAACTAGCAGCAAAACTGTCCTGGTTTCAGTTTCAGATAGGGTAGAGCTAGCTTCTTATCAGTACCTGTTAAAGTGCCGTGTTTTGGATTCAGAATGAGAATGGTGTTGATAAACATTGAGGTTTTTGTTTTTTGCTAAAATATGTGTATCCTAAGTCAAGGACTTTTTTCCTTGTCTTGTACTCTGCCAGGGAAGAGGTTTGTGAAAGAAACTGGGAGGGAGCATAGGACAGGTCACCTGAACTGACCAAATGGATATTCAACACGATAGAACATCAAACTGAGGGGAGGTACCTGGAAGGGAGGCCAGTCTGGGTTTGGGAAGGGTGGGTCAGGATTTGTCAGCATGTGGCGAGCAACTGTTTTGCGCATTACTTGGGTTTTACCTCTTACCATAGTTATTATTATTATTATTATTATTATTATTATTATTATCCATTATTATTTACTATCATTATTACATTTCACTTTATTTTCAATTTTTAAACTGTTCTTATCTCAACATATTATAAGTTTTACTTTAATTCTCCTCCCTATTGCACATGGTGAGGGAAGAGAAAGAAGGTTGAGCAGGTGATTTTGTGGTGTTTCATCTCCAGCTGGGCTTAAAAGTCCAGCAAAAATAAGGACCCCGAATCCTACAAATGAGACAAATAATTATTTGTACTTCAGAGCTGAATGAGTGTAACAAAACTGCAGAAAGCAAGACACGATTTAAGAATACAAGAAGTCTTGGGGAATACAAATAAAAGATGACACCTGAAAATAAAGGGCCTGATTCAATCAAAGTCAGGAAATTTCAGACTTTAGCCATAGAAAAAAAAGGAAATCTTATAAAAATCCTTGTTTTCTATTCCACAATATATTTTCTCATCTTATACTTTAGTGCTAAGATTTTAATTCTAATCCTCAGAGACCCTGTTACTAATTGATATATGAGATAATCTAAAATAGTGTCGCAGTTAAGTATTTACTAAGGAAAACAATGCAATACTCTGCATTGAATCAAACTGCACCTGAAATTCAAATCTCTGTACTTTTCCATCGGATTGAGGTTAGTACCCTTCCCACTGATTTACCAGCTGTGTGGTTTGCACAACAGTAAGCAGATGTCACTCACAGTTATAGGGGATATTATTTAGAAGTAAAATTTATCTGGGAAAAAAATAAGAGGTCATGAAAAAGACCTATTTTTCAAAGAATTTAAAAATTTTCACTCATAAGAAAATTAAGAGGAATAATTAGAAAACAATCTGTGCCAATTCTTTTGCTTTAGTTTTCAAACTAAAGGAGTTGCTCTGATGTCATGCTTTTGAGATATAAAGCACACATTTCACATAACAGATCTGTTTATGTAAAATCAAGATGTGTGGATTTTTTTATTGCAACGAATTCCTTAAAGATTAGGCAAAAAAATTTTAAAAAATTTCCCAGAAAAAGTTGTGAAGTCATCTCAAAAGATGTCTATATGAATTTTTCCACGTTTAACATTAAGGACTGAAAGAGCCATTATCTAATTGAAATATTAAATGTGTTTATATATAGTTTTATTGTGTGTATGTATAGTTTTATTGTGGACAGTTATTTTTCCTTTTACATGCAAATTAAAAATACACATTTTAATAATCAATTCCCACAGGACGTTGGAACAGTAAATTCACTACACTATCTATTACTATATAAACTAGAAAAACTGTACAGACCATCAAAATAAGGCAAAGCTTTTTTTATTAATGACCTTGCGTCTATTTATACACAGATGTTCTTTAGGCAAAAGCTACTTTCTCCCCAGCAAGCCAAGGTGCTATGCTCCTTCTACTTAAGAACTGAACATGGTTCTAAAGAAACAGTATTTATAATAAAACATTTCATGGACTAGACTCTGACTTTTTATGAATCTCTTCAACAATTTATCAAAGTCAGGACACAGAATGCAGAAATGCACAGAATAAGCTATTTAATCACTTTACAGTACTTATTTAAGCTGCTTAGAAATGAAGTGCCAGTTCAGAAATCCTTTTAATATCGTTACTTGTCCTCTGCTGTTCAACTACAGTACATTTTAACTAGTTTATAGTTAATACATTGATGAGGAACTTTATTAATCAGGACCTAGAAGATAGAATTTCCATAAGGAATGTAAAATTTTGTCTTTTTGGTGAACAGTATAAGACGTACCAATTTTTAGCAAAATGTCACTGTCTGATAAAAAACACTCATCACTAAAATTCAGCATTTAATTCCATATGCATCCCAGTCTTTTTGTATGAGGTTTTCTTTAGTTTAGAAATTTTGTTATCATTATCTGTTCCACTTAGGAAATATTCTCTTTGATCTTAAAAAAACCTCAAGTAAACCTTAAAGCATATGATAAGTAATATTCATGAGCAAATTCTTATAAATTCCACAATTCTACTATTTTTTTTCCTAAAAGTTTTAACCTGCTGTGCCTCATGCCAGGCTGTTGAAGAAACTATGGACCAAAAAATAAAAAAACAACTGATACTGAGCTAAACATTGCAAAGAAAATAATTTGAACACCAACATAGAAAAAGCTGCACATTTTTGACAGGTGTATGCTGTTCATGCCCAGTAGTTCATGGAGACTCAATATAACAATCGTCAAACCATTCCATAGCCAGAAATAGCTGTATTTTCTGAAAATATAGCAAGCTGGTGTTCAGAACAACTAATATTTCATGCAGCTCTAAATATACATGGTTTTTGACTCAGGTGTATGTATCTAACATCCCCTGGGGCCAATAGGTTAAATATTAATCTACTTGAAGTAAAAGTAACCTGTATATCATTCAACAGGTAAGGGCAAGCCATCAGGTCCTACTGAATAGTGACAATGTGATTAGCATCAAGGTCAAATTTTCTTAGAGGGCAAATTTAAACAGGAGCTGAAATATTCTGCAGCCAGTGTTGCTGAAAACCAGGTAATTTTAAAAAATTGTCATCTCAAACCATGTGAGAATTTTATTTTTAGTCAGACTAAGGCAGAATTATGATACAAAAATGACTTTAGGACATTGCTCAGCTCATTCTCCTGACTAAAAGTCAACTGTGCTTGTGATATTTCTACTGTCTTTGGTTTAACATTGAGCATCCAGTGACAGAAGTTGCATAGTTACAATGTGTGTCTTTTAGTATGCTACAATAATTTATGGTAATTTCCTCCTAATGTTTCTCCCTCCTAAATAGTGTATCTATGTCTATCATCCCAATTTTATTGTACTTGCCAACTGCCCCTAGGCATTTCATGATTGCTACACTTCGCACAATCAAAAATAGTGTTTATGAAACTATTAATTTAAATTCATATTTAAATCAAAGAATCTTGAACTGGACTGTAAGCTTTCATTAGAATATTATTTCTTTTCACTTCCACAAACACTCTTAATCTTAATAAGCAAGAGCCTCACTGAGTTTTACAGTAAAATCTTGAAAATGCCGTTTGAGTATATGTCAATGGAATATATTAGACTGTTCCTGTCTTCTGCAAAAGAAATGGATCTGAGAACTTTGGAGTCCAAATAAAGATTACTTAGAAATATATTTTCTAAATTATATAAGTTTGATTTATACTTGAATTTAGATAATCAGAGGTATTGTTACATATAGAGCAGATTTTGCAACAGCAAAAGTGTCTAAACATTCATAGGAAAGGGAAAGGGCTAGCTGTCTAATCTGTTTAAAAATCTCAGGAAACAAATATTTCAACTTTTGGCAACGTACCCTTTGTCAAATACATTCTTCATAGTGATATTACTTTCAAAGCCAGTCACTTGAACTAACTGAATTGAAAAATACAAACCATAGTTCAAAGTTTTGAGACTTTTCAAAGATCAGAAGCTAATTCTGAGAGTGAAAATTAAAAAGAAAAAACAACAAGAAAATAAAACTTTAGGATCACGTGGTAAATTATAATTTTATTTGAACTTTCCAACACAATCCACATTGATATACAGGAGAAAAAGAGAAATTATCGCAGTATCAGCCTGCCAGAGCTCAAGAGGCATTTGGACAATGCTCTCAAGCACATGGTGTGACTCTTGGGGTGACCTGTGCAGGGCCAGGAGCTGGACTTTGACAATTCTTGTGGTTCCCTTCCAAACTCAGGATATTCTATGATTCTACAATACAAATTAATATTCAAATATTATGAATAGAATTTTTAAAATTATTGGACATACATAATATATATAATTTTTCAGCTACAACAGTGAGTGCAAATGAATTAAACTGAGAAAGGTTTTTTTAAATATCTAGAATAATGTGTTGATTTAGCAAATGATTGTCACATTCTTTTGCTGCTAAAATAGCTTTTTCTTCCCTTGTAAATGTATTTTCTTTCCCTTTTGAAATAATTTTCATCAGAAATAAGCATCCCTAAATGTCAGTGAGACATAACATTTTTTGTCATACACTCATTCAAAATTTTTTTTATATATTAGCAAAAAAGTTTTTATGCTTGCTTTAAATTTGGAAAATGATTAGGCTCAGGGAAAAATTATTTAGTAGTTTTACTTGATATCCAGCTGGTCTTTCTTTGATATAATAAATAAGGTGAGCTGTGCAGGATCAGGTTTCAACAGTCCAATATTAAATATGAAGTTTTACTAGTGTTTGCAATAGGAGTGTAAATCCTGTAATATATGATAAGGAGGCAAAACATATGAAATCCTCATTCTTACAAAACTGGCAAAAATTTCTATTTCATAATGGCGTGCTTTTACAGTCAGTACATTTTTCTTTGCAGCCGTCAAGTGAGATGGACTCTGTGTTTTAGGAACATACCTAGCTCCTTTCTCTTCCAAAAACTGCAAAACACATTCCAATGGCTCACCTTGGTAACCACATAAAAGTTATATAAGTTATCAATATTGTGAGTAAACACAGACTCTCTGAGTCACATACTGTGATGTTAGCATTTCTTTTGAAAAGCATTGTCCTTTTGAACTTTAACAGGAATATTTTTAAGAATTATGAACATTTAAGTAACAGATAAATGAACAAAGCATCTTGTATATTGACGATAATAATCTGAAGAAAAAATCAGAATGCAAAGATAAGAAATCCAAAGATTTCTCTACTCTTGAACTGCTTCATTGACTATTGAATGGGGAAACTGAAAGAATTTTAATGTTCTACTTATGTTCTATTTAGTGTATTCAATCCAGAGAGATGACAACTAGGAAAAGGAGAAACAATAAATTTATTTTATTGACTTGTTGAACCTGAGAAACACAGACTGCATATTTTTACATGTGTACAGCATGTCATGGAGATTCTTCAGCATTAGCATACAGCTCACATAGAACTGTAGCTGCAATTTGTGTGCTATAGACCAGTGATCCCAGATATGAATTCTGCATGCCATTTATTCTTACACTCGGAACCAAACTAGATAGAATAGAATTCCAGAACACTTTGAAAATAAGCATATTAACCTCAGTTTAGCTAAAAGATATCTAAGGTCATGCTTTCTTTGTATGTGTTTGTGATAGAATGACAAACCTTTGTATGAATGAGCACATCATTGTACAATACGTGCAGTTCTGATAATACAACCACAACACTAGTGTGAGTAAAATTAATGTATAAACCATAGTGAGTCATCTCTTTGCATGATTCATTGTAAAACAATATTTTATAGTTCTTTCTATATTCAAACATGTCCACAAAGAAAATAGATTGCATCTGAAAATAAAGAGATGGTGTAAATACTTATGCACTTTATCTGAAGTAGTAAAAATTCGAAATATAGCGCAATATTTTCTGACTATCCTTAAAAGGTTTACTGATAAGAGTTTGATGCAAGTGTCTTCAGAGCATAGTGAGCTAATTGTTTCATCTTATCTCACATAAAATATAGGTCATGGAACATCACCCAGTAAAACTTTCATCAGCTTCGCATGTTCTGTTTGAGCAATACCACAGGCATAGAAAAAAGAAATTCCTCATTTCAGATTGAGTGTTATAGCCTAGTGTATATTTTTCTCACACATCACAATAATTAAAATAAAAAAAAATTCTTTCTAGCATAAATTTGTGACACTTAGTTAAAATTATATTTCTATGATAAAAATATATAGAAATACTTCAAGGAAAATCTCTTCCACTAAGAAACTTCTTGTATATCCTGACATTAACAATTAGGGTTCAATTGAATTTGCCAAAAGGGTAACAATGAGAATTTTGGTGGAGGTACAGATGCTGGTTAACAGCACACATTTTATGACAGGTGGGGCTAGTAAAAAAGGCTACCATTATTCCATTGAGTTTGTTTTCTCAGCTTCCTGAAACAAATGTGGAGGGATGGGTTCTACTGGGCATTTGATGATTTTGGAGTCTCTGCACAGTCAATATAAGAAAACAATAATTATCTGCATCTCCTCATTGGCCACAGTGTGAAGTCTGATCATCCTTGTACTGCTGAAATATAAATCCCAGTTGTGACATTTCCTACTCTGGATACCAATCCTATATCAATCTCACTGAGGCTCTTTGGATACTCGGTATCTGGATTCTCCTGACATTCACTTCATTTCTCTCCACGTGTGTATTTCATAGAATCATAGAATGGTTTAATTCAAAGTGATCTTAAAGATTACCTTAAAGGTTTAATTATGGAGAAATTAATTATTGGCTAAAAACTCTACTTCTTATAGACACCTAGTAAAGAATCACTCAGTTTTGTTTTTAAACACACAGGCTTTAATAATTCTAGTTTCCATGTTTTATAATGGAACTAGATGGGAGGTCTGGAATTAATTTCACCTCACTTTAGACTTCTATTAGTCTTCTGCATGCAAATTAGTATATAAAGTCCCAATTTATAGTCAACAGAGAGAGATAAATATTTTTGGAAGCAATTTAATTGCATACCTTAGGGCAGGATGAATTACATTCCATAAATTCATATTCCTCTTCATATATTTTAAAGGAAGCCTACTCCCTGATTTTGAATTCTACCCTAGGTCTTTTTAAGTTCATATCTAGGTGCCATCTTAACATATAACTCTTGCAATAAGAAAATAATGCATTTTTTCTATCTGCAGTCCTCATCATCATGCATTCTGAAATGTTGACAATATCAGTGTGCTTTATTTTCTTTAATTTCTTGAGGAATGGTGGGACTGTAACACAGATATACAGATAAGGAGTTATTTACCATAAATAATTTGCTAAGTAATGAAGAACCTACACAAGGATATACAATATTTATTGAGGGCAATGTTTTGACAGCCAATCAATGATTTGATCCTTGCAAGTGAAGCTACAACTCTACAAACTCCCTTACACAATAGACTTTTATTGCAACTCTAAAGTTATAGAAACATCTACAAAGATTTTTTTTATAGCCTTGACAGGGTTTTTGGAATTTACATTTGTAGACTTTATTGAACAGATAAGGTATTACTAGCACTTTAACCTCACTTTCAGGCAGGCAACTTATTTACAATCATTAATACTTACCTTTTAGCATATTACTACCTGAAATACACAGTCCCAGTAGTCTGCTGCAACAATAAGAAAGGAAATATCAGCTGAACAAAACAAGTGAAAAAGTCATATCCTTATATAAAATATCCTATTTAAGAAAATAATTCAGGATTAATTCCAACAATTTTTAATTCCAACATTTTTAAAGTAAGCTAACATTACAGAAATATTCCCAGAAGATCTGTCTATTAGGATCTTGCCACAGAACTTGGAATATTTTTATATTGGACCAGCTGAAAATGTTTTACTTTCATCTCTAGCATTTTATTCCTAATTTTCAAGCTTTCTATAGGAGATAAGGATGCCAAGTTATCATTACACTTATGGTTTATTAATGAGGTTTAACATACTGCAGATTCAAGAAGGGAAGAAATTACTGAATGGAAAAGATTGAAATGAAACAGCTGCATGTTAAAAATACCTTCTTTTTGATATTTAATTTTTTATTATTGTGGCCATATGCCTATGGTAGGGTCATATGGAGTTCAATCTTGTAAATTTACATTACTATTTTAAACTACTCAATAATAATTTGCCTTTGGAAAAGCAAATGAATACTTTGATCTTGAGCTAGGTTAACCTGAGTATTTAAAAGTAGGGTTAATTGGAACCATAACGTAAATACCAGGATAGCTCTAAATAAAAAAGTACAATATGGTGGTTTTGAATACCAGGTTTGATAGGCTTGGAACTGATTTCCATCCATGATTAGTTATAGATTTAGTAAAAAAAATCATAATTTTGTATGAATCCTGTTATTTCATATGGTACATCAAATACTAAGCAGACTGAACTAAACATAAGGATGTTGTTGTTATTATTTTCTATAGAAATATTAACTCAATTTTCATAAAAGAGAATTAATTAAGTGAGATTCAAAAAAGCTCACCCAATATTTTTGTGACCACCATCTAAGATAAAAATTAGGGCAATTTTTAATCCAACAGCTGAGTTTTTATCTGGGCATGAAGAAAGGATAGAAAACTTAAGAAAACATGGAGAACATCTGCTCTTCCTATGCAAAATAACTAATCTACAGAAAGCAACCTAATTTTTGTCTTTGAAGGTTAGCAATATACAGAATATTATATATATTCCTAATATATAGAATTCCACGGTGTATATTGATAGATAATGTTATGAGTTATGCACTGTTTCCCAAAAATATCTTGGAATAGCAAGCTGAATAAATATGTAGATCTAATAAAAAGGCCAAAAATTGGTTTACTGAGAAAGAATTTCAATGTATCTATCTGCAGGCAATCAGGCCACAGCTGTAGGATCTGAAGCAATCATGAAAGTGAATGTTCTTTTAAAGTAGGCTGGACTGAATCACTCAGAAACATATCAGGTGCCAGACACTAGAGCACTTGCCATATTTACCAAGGCACCAGAACTGTAGGCACTGAGTCCCAGTCAGATTTTTGAGGAGAAATCATATTTGAAATGAAAGACTGTGAAACTGAGATGAGGCAGACTTGCATCAATTTGAGAAAACTGATGCAAAAATTTAAAAAAGACGATATATTAGAAAAAAAAATTTAAAAGTACCTCTTCTAACTTAGGAACTCACTCACTATTCAAAAACAATTATACAATCTTTGTTTATGCACCAACGTTATACCAGCATAGCAGCACAAATTATTTGTCCCCATCCTAGTTATGCTGTGTGTAACATTCTTACATTAGGATAGAATACCAAGTATCACAGAATCTTAAAATGGCCTGGTTTGGAAAGGGACCCTCAGATTCTACCCACTAGATCATTTTGCTCAGAATCCCAGCCAACCTGGCCTTGAACACTTCCAGGGATGGGGTATGCCACTGCTCTGAGCAACCTCCTCCATTGTCTCACCATTCTAATAATAAAGAATTTCTTTCTGACATCTAACCTACATCTCTCCTCTTATTGTTTAAAGCCATTATCCCTTGACTTTTATCCATCTCTCTACTTCTTTTTTATATGCCACTTTTAGAAGCCAGAAGGCTACTATAAGGCCTCCCCAGCACCCTGTCATCTCCAGAATGAACAGCTACAACTCCCTAAGTCTTAATATATCTATGTGGCAGTCACCAAAATATGAGAAATTCATGCATATAATTGGTTCCCCTAATGTAACTGTAGATTTCCAATATGCAATGGAGCTATTCCATCATAGGAATCTGCTTTGAGAAACTGGCAACCTATGTGTTTTCCATCAAGCAAGCCCTTAATTTAAAAAATGGACGTGAATACTTATATTTATTCCTGCTTGATTGCTCAGTCTATAAACGTGGTGATAGGTCTCCTAAGGTTACAACTGTCTCTGGTGAGGTGATCTAAATGCCTTAGCTGTCAAACCCTCATGATCTCAATAACTCTTGACAGAAGAAGTGTATTCTGAAGGTATTCCTGTATGCTTTACATTCTGCCTCATTAGCATAGGCACAATGATTAGAACAAATACTTTTTTCTTTTAATAACTTAGTTCTGTTCTTTGCAATAACTCAAGACTTCCCACTTGGAAGGATGGCTTCATCTACTTGGTAAACTTTCTGTTATGGTAAGGTGTCTTGTGAGGAATTACTAAGGCTTCATGAGGAAGGTGGCCTCAGTTCTAGTTCCTGTGTCTTTCTGCTCCTTTATGAAGGCTATCTAGAAGAGGATCAGATTTTTCAGAATCATATATCTATAGTTTCAGGTTCCTGGAAATTCCAAAAGGAAACTTCCAAGCTTTCTTTGAAATTTCTTTCCTTTTTGCTAAGCAAGACCTAACACTTCAGTTATTTTGCTGGTTCATATTTTACTATAATCCTTAGTTGCAACATCTAAAAAATTCCATGTCTCAAAAATTGTGGGTGCAGAAATTATTCAGTAGCATCACCAAGCTTTCCTCATCAACCTATTGCCCTTGCAATTTAAAGGTTGGCTACTTTTTGTAATTCTCATGCCATGAGCATGAAAGACTAAACTACTGTGAAAGACTAAGTCTTTTATGGTGAACACTTAACGTCCACACTTGCCCTTTAAGGAGGCAAATCTGCTAGTCATTAACTGTCCTGGACTTGAATATACTTTGTTCTACTATTGGTTAAACCTCATCATGGATGAGGACTTGCATTTTTTTTTTTAACTACTAAAATGCCAAGTACTGTACTGGAAATCATGTTAGATATTGCAGAAATCAAAAGTAGTTTTTCAGTAGCTATGATCTGCATTTCACCTTAAAATCTTTATATGGGTAGGTTGTGTAACATACAGTCATTTTTTACAACTCTTAATTTAAGTGTGAGCACTAAAGTACTACATAAAAGAAGGCAGAAGCTAACTCCTAGGCTGTGCAAGTTTGCTATACATAAATTTTGTTACAAAACATTGCTTTATTGCCACTCTACGGTATTCCTAAATTTAAGTGTACAAAATTAAGGGTTTTAAATGTTGAATCTCTGCTGTTCATTAGCAGCAACTTGTGCATTTATAAGTGATGTCCTAATAGATACATATTTGACTTCAGTAATTACAGATTTGCTTATCCATCTGTGTGAAACATATTTGGTAGATATCACTGTCAGAATCTATAAAAACATCACCAGTTTGTGGTGACAACAAATGGCACAGAAAGTGACCATCAAAGTTTGCATATTTGGAAATACCTGCTCTCTGCTAGTAACTACATTCAGAAGCTGATGTCTATTTATTGAGATATAGAAACATTACTGTTTTATTCACTATTACTTCTAGGGCTAATAATGTGTCTCACAATTTGCTCCAGTGTGATATTGACAAAAAAACAAAAACAAACAAACAACAACAACAACAACAACAACAACAACAACAACAACAAAAAAAAAAAAAAAAAAAACCAAACAGGAAGGGCATGGATAAGGATGATGTCCCATGAAACTCAGGGAATAGTACAGGAAGTGACTGACCACAACAGCATCAAGGCTGACTTTATCTCACCACAGAGGAGACCAGAATGTGGCCAAATTTTAAAAATCTATCAACAATTGAATAGATCAATGTAAATGTTTTTAATGTTTTTCCCTGTATCCATTCATTGAGTTTCTACCCTGAGGTAGTCAGACCAGCATGAAGGGAATATGGGTTTCAATCATAAATTCTAAAACATCTCAATCAGAAAATGGTATAAACTTAGAAATCACTGTTTCTTCAATATTCTTAAACACTGCCAAGTCTCTTTTTGCATTTCTAGTCTAAGCAATCCAACTTAGTTTGGGAGTTCAATGAAGTTGTCAGTAACTTCTGGACCCATTGGGAGAAAGACTTGTTATTTCCTGCAACAAGACTTTTAACACTGCCTACACTGCTGTCCAACTTAAGAAAGAAACACAAGTTCTCAAAGGAACATGTCTTCCTGAGTTTCTAGGATGGTGGCCTCCTCTCCACACTGCTCCATTCCACCTGTCAGAATTCTGAAGGACTTGGAGACAGCCTTGACTGGATCTCAGCCTGGGTCAACTGCCACGGTAGCTCCTTGATCATTTATTATACTCTTTTGCATTCAGGACCACCAAAGCTGATAGGATGGGTCCTATTCATCTGTACTAGCTCTTCTCCAGAAGGAACATGGAGGGAAGAGTACAGCTCTGCTAGGAGTGGACTGCTGGGCACCCTGGGAATCTATCCCAATCCCAAGGCCAATACCTCTATCTCTACATATTTACCACCATCTGAAACAAATTATCAAATTACCTTACTCGATAGGTGGTATTTACATTTAATTTTTTTTTCCTGTCATTAACCTTATCTGAGCTACATTTCCCTCCTCTAACTCCCCTGCTGGAATGCTACTTGCTTTTACACATCAGTTAGCTCTTCCTGCCTGACCTTGTTGTACCACAGGTAGTAAATGCAAAACATCTGCAAGGGCATAGTGCTGAGTCTTGCACTGCTGGTTCTGCTCCTTAAACTTCTCTTTTTTTTCAGATTTCAAATGCTCAAATTCCTTGCAATGGGCTGTAAATTTCCCCCCAATTTCTTTCTTGACTGTCTTTAACAGACTATTCAGATTATTTGTAACTTTACACAAAGCTGTACTTCAGCTGCCTTAAGCATCTTCTGTAGATTTAGAGTTATCCTGGGGGAATACAAGCAATTTTCCTGCTTTTTATTCAGAAAGGCTTACAGCTTCCTTGGCAGATGAACTGTTCCCTTGAACCATCCTAAACAGGAGAAAATTACTCTCTCTCTCTCAATTATCCTCATCATCCTAATAAAAACACATTCCTTAAATTTTAATTTTCTTACTTCTACTTGGGTCCAGACATTTAAGCTTGTATCTTAAATCGAAGCCAACAAACTACATTTGCTAAAAAACCCCAGACTGCATTTTCCATTTTAGTTGATATGGTATAACTAGAACTTTGATATCTCACAGTCTTCCTACTTGCCAAAACACCAAAGTTTAGGCAAACCCACAGAAAAAAAAGACATTTTAAAGAAAGTTGAACTGCAGAGTAGGAACAACCATTAGCAGTATTGCATTGCATGCAAATTCTATGCTTCTAAGATGTTTTCTAATATAGTAGAAGTAATAACTGTAAAAAATGTTAGTTCCTGCACACAAAACTTCTAAGTGTTTATTGCCATAAGTTGCAGTTACTGGCGGCAAGACAGCTGACTAGGTCCTGAGGACATTCTGAGTTTGAGTTTTATTACCTTAAAGATTGATATTCACTGTCAATCTGGCATGAGATAAAGCTAAAGATATGTATTTAAGTTTCAAGGAAAGATTTTACCCAGAGGAGCTATATTCAGAAATTTATACATCACTATTCTATATATTTCAGTTTACATTCTATTAGCCATAGAGGTGCTGGTGGTACAAATTACAGTATGGGTAAGCTACTCTTTATTATTATTATTAGTGGTAGCAATTGTATTATTATTATTATTATTATTATTATTATTATTACAATTTTTAAAATTATATTTAGCTAGTTTTGTTTCAAAACCATTTGAAGCTGAATTTTATCAAGTAGATGATTTTTTCATATAGTCTAGAATGATAACCTTTTCCTTAAACAAGTATTTTGTCACAATTCCAAGCATTTTCTTGCAAAGAACAGCTTGAAATATCAAATATACTGTTAAACTACATTGATGAAAAATCTTGGAAGATTTCATCTCTTCCTTCATGCACCAGAAATTAATATTTCTGATAGACTGTCAGATCCTTATGCTCTGAAAGTATTTATTACATAGTCATGATGATGTAAAACCCATTTAGTCGAATTCTTCTGTTTCCCCAAACAAGGTAGTATTGCCTAGGATGACAGGATGAGGTTTTAGTGAGTTGTGCATAACTTTGTGCAAAGCCTTTTCTTTTTCACTCTTTATCCATCTGAACGCTCTGACTGTAGTTTTTCCTGTTCTGCCTCCTCCATCAGAGAGCCATCAGGTTCTCCAGAGCCTGTTGGCTCTGCACTGTGTGTCTGCCTGCAGCACGAAATGCCAAGGATGGACAGCAAGAGGTCACCGTGCGTGAGGCTGCTGAGGCAGGAGATCCTGGAAATCTTGGATACCTCTCTATAGACCAAGAAATCATACAGAAGGTGAGAAGTCTTTAAAGAGTCTGCTGATCATTCTGCTACTGAGTTATCTACTCATATTCCAAAACCATCCAAAAGATACTCCAAAGTCTTTGTTTTTTATAATTTGGATTAACTTGAACTAAAAATAGTGCATCACAAATCAGTATTTTGTTATTATTTAGATAAATCTTCCTTTTTTTTTTTAATGATTACAGTATCAAATCCACATTTAAATTCATGGGTTTTTTAAAAAATTATCATGTTTTATGGACCTACAATCAATTAATTTCATTTTGTATTCCATATTAGGTTTTTTTCCCACATAAACTTTAGAAAAATATGAAGCCAATGAACTAAAAGTTTATTAAAATAGACAATCAATCAGATTTTTAAGGAATCTTCACCTAAAAAATGAAATTATGGAATGAATTTAGAAAATTATTATAAGCTGTAATTAATCTGACTGCATGCATTTATTAAATAGCAAATTAAAGAAATGAAAAATAGCTAAGAAAACCTTTGCTAATTTTCTCCTGTATGAATAAAAAAATGGCAATATAATTCTAAATTTAGAGTATTCTGATTTTAATTCATCTAATTTGTAGAACAATAGAAAATATTTATGCTTCATTTAAAATCTGTAATCAATCTTAGGTGTAGATATGGTTTTTTCCATATTTTTCCAGTGAGGAAAATACATACCTACCACTGAATCTGTAAAACCCATTGATTTCTAATCATTTGGAAAAGTGCTTCATCCTTAAGGTTCTACAATGAATTCCATAATTATGTCAAGTAATTCCTTTCCATATAATCCACTTGTGACACTGTATGACTTTAAGTGGTCCAGCTTTCTTCTCCCTATGGTCTGTTGATATCTCAAGCATATATATAAAAAAAGATAAGAACATTGAAAGGGCTGATAAAGCTTTTATAGTCAGTTCTTTTCTACTGGCAGTATCCAGCTCAAAACTACTGTAAGTTGCTCAAGCACAGACACAGGAGCAGTTCTTTATTTCTGCTATGGCTCCAGCTCTTTCAAGAGGAAGAAAAAAACTGCTTTAATCAAAAGCTGAGCATCTTAAGATTTACTTGGAGACCTGATTCTTTGGAAAATCTTTGATTCTTAGACAGGGGTCAGAGTGACATTTCAGTAATGGTTTTCCTTTCTTCCACTTGGCAGAGCAGCAAGTCTGTCTTGTAATCAGGCTACAAATAGGACAGGGGGAATCAAAGCAGCTACTGATGTTTAATGGCAAAATGGCTTACCTGAAAGCTGAAGTATTTTATGAATGGCTTCTGTAAATATCCATAAAAGACTGGTAACTATGGGCTTCAATTCAGGATCACTTTGTTTCATAGGTTTGGGACTCAAGAACAAATTTGCTCTCAGACCTTGGAATTAACCTTTCAATGTCCAGCCTTCTGATATTTCTTTTGTGTGTGTAATCTTCTACCTCAGATTTGCAGCAGTGCACAATTACACATTGGGCAAAGAACCACAATTATTAAGGAACTGATTTGCTCCTTTACTGAGCTAATTTGCTTTAAGTCAAACAGACTAACTTATGAAAGTGTTATCTAGTTCAAATGGCATTCCTTCTATTATAATAATAATTATTGTTATTATTATTAATATTAAATATTTTATTGTTATTATTATTATTGTTGTTTTTATTCCCACTGTTATTATTATTACTTTGCCATTTCAAGAGGTCATTGATTTTAGGAGCCATGAAATTCTGACATAAAAGAGTTATCCCTGCAAAATCCTCTTGTATTTTACCTCATGTCTTGTTCAATATATAACACTGGGAAATTTTAGCCTACTGTGAGAACTCATTTTTATCTAATACAGATAACTGGGTCAAGACAATGAAATACAGATTAAACAAGCAGGGCCTTTTATTATGACTGGAAGAACTTCATGTACCTGAAGTTCTAATAGTACATGCTCATTGTTTTAAAACACTGGTTATTTATTGACAATTTTAGTTTTAAGTGGCCTGCAATAAACTAGCAGCTTTTATGGTCTTACTAATTTACTTTACGTGAGAACAAATCTTTCTTTGCATTAATTTCATGTTTGATTACATATTGATAGTTACTCAACCCTGAGTTTTATTTAGTGCCATATAGATAAAATTTATTTGACAATGTTATAGTCTTTCCATTCTGTTATATCTCTAATATAGACAGATTTAAATATCTGATCACTTTATAGACCTGCACCATTTTCTTTTGTCTCTCTTTTTTTTTTCTTCCTTTTTTAAAGATGTAGGATTCTCTAATGAATTGAAATTTTTGCTTTATTCCAGTTCATACATCAATAAATCGAGAGCTACTTCTGAATGCTGTCTCTATATGGAAAAGGGTGGTTGTTTGAGATTCTAACTCTGACACATATATGTAACACATAGTTACATAACTGAGGTGGTTTCCTCATCTGTTTTACCTTGTCCACCAGAATTCTGTTTAGATTCTTTGATATCTTGCTAATACATCAATACAAGATTTTCATGCATTCTATCATCCTTCCTTTTGCAAATTAATTTGAAAACACAAGAAACAAGCTATTTAGAGAATCTGACTTTCTGAATAGAGCTATTTTCTCTCCCTCTTTCACTTTATCTGAGCATTTGTTTTTGAAACACTATGCATATTACAGATATGCTTACATCTATTAATTAACCCAAGTACTTTGACAACCTGCCAGAATTTTTATTTTGTTTTGTTTAGCTTTGTCTTTTTGTTTGGGTTTTGTTTGTTTGTTTGGAGTTTTTTTTGTTCTTGATTAGATTTTTAGATGGCGGAAAGAAAAAAAGAATGTCATGATAGTTGGCAAATAAAAAGTTCTGCATGAGTGGTTTTTAATAGCTTATCATCAACATGTAATCGAACTGAGTAATTGCTGCATAAGAGAGGGACTCTGAACCATCAGCTGCCCCTAGGCAGTACTTTGCTGAGGAATGTCACTGCGACAAAAAGTGCTGGACATATAATGCATCATCAGCATTTGTGCTACAGGCATGTCATATAGGTGGATAGGAATCACCGGGGTGTGGTAAACGTGAGTGCCGATGACATCTGAGTGATATTAGATGGATAGGGGGCAAGTAGGAAGACAAAAAAGGCAGAGGACAAAGAAGCCAAAAAATTGAGAAAAACAGCTTTTACAACGAAATGGAAATTACCTTCAATGCTGCAGTGCACCACTGACTTTGACAGCTGAAGCAGCAGCAGAGAGAACTTGACAAAGATATTGGTTATAGCAATTCTTTTTCAAGAAGCTAAATCTGTTTGATTCTCCACTGGCTATATTAATCAGTGTTCTTTCAAAAAAATTAAACTGTTCAGAAGAATATTTTCTTAAGGTAATAAGAAATTACTTGAAAGCCCAGATTTATGTGTGCAAATGTGTGTAAACACATATCTATATTTGTAATCTAATGAAGCATGAGAGTTAAGATAATTGTGTACTTTTTTGCTCATTGGACTTGTTCTGGTTTCATTCAGGACAGAGCTAAATTTTTCATATAGCTGTGAGAGGGGAGCCTGGAGCCATAGGGGCATGTCCAGGTTGTCCTTCTATGGAGGTACATCATCCCTGGAGGGCAAAAGTAAGAGACTCTTGCTTCCGTGGAGAGGGGCATGGCTTGAGGTTGAGGAAAGCATGGTGGGAGGAGGCAGCCCATCAGCCATTGTATGTTGTTTCCAGAGTAAGTATTTTGTTCATCAATCGCCCTCTCCTTTTGTACAGTATTGTAATCAGTACTGTTGCCCTTACTGCTTGGTTTTCTTATTTTTGTTTCCAATAAATTACACTTAACTCAACTTATGATCTCTGCATTTTGTCTCTCACAGGATGGGGAGGGGAGCAGTTTGTGGTTTTCTTTTTAGTAGTTCCTAAATCATGATAGGACCAAAGGCTGTGATTAATTTAGATTTATCTACAGACCTGGTTGTTCTTCCTCGAATTGCTTTTCCTCCTAAACCTTAATTTCTGAAAATTTTCCTTTATTATTTCTTTGAGGTATCAAAGCTGAGTAGAGCTGATGTGGTTATTACTACAGACACTAAAAAGACAACTTTTCCCATGGGGAAATAGCATTAAATATAATTTACATTTAGATTCTTGAGTGAAATGCCTTATATAAAGTCATAGATTCTGTTAGTAGTGGAACCCTGCATAACTCTAGGTTTTTGGATCTCCTGTTTAGAATATGTTTCTTTTTACCTCTATGGCTTTCATACTTCATTTTGAAATAAAAATCATACTTTACATTACTGAATGTAAAAATTTGACAATTTCCTTATAGTACTAAGATTAAAAATAGCACATTCACAGGCTAGATTCTACTCTCATGATTAAGATTTTCCTTATATGAAGGCATTTGTCTTTATAATGTAGCTCTAGGCCCCATTTTCTGCATCAGTCAGGGTATACTGATGTTTAGTGCCAGCTGCTTACAACAGGGTGTGTTTAACAGAACTGGCAGTGACAGCCGTTCGTGTCTAAACTGATGTTCCTGAATTGCTGTGAGCCCCTCAGCACTATGACAAGTAACCGAAGCTCAGAGTTAGTTTCATTACTTTTATGGGAGGAAAAGCTGAATGCAGGTGTTCACTCACAACCTGGCCATTTCTGACAGCAAACACGAGCTAGGTCACAGTTAATGTGGGGAGTGAAGCATTTCACAGTGTGCCAAGCTAACCCAGCATGTGAGAGATTTGGGTCCAGCATGCTTGCCTGTCTTTACCCCTGCCGAAACTAATCACTCCTAAGTGGAACAGAATCTGTGTACTGGAATTAATGCCACACAAACCTGTGCTGAGGAGCAGTTTTAGCAGGGAGTTGGATGTCTACCTACGTGAGTTTTTACGCTTCTGTCAGTGAACACACAGATTCTTATATGAGCTCCAGCAGCTGGGGCATCAGGCAGATAGCCAATTCTCTCTGAAGGCTTGTGCCTGTGATAACCAATGAATGGGTTGCACTCACCCAGCCACTTTTAATATTTTTTTAATCTACAGTAGTTAAAACATGGGCTATTTGCCTATTAAAAACATGGGCTATTTCTACAGCTTCTGATTGCAAAGCATTAGCCTCTATTTTAACGTGGTTTAGACTATGAGTGTCAGAGGGTAGAGGTGGAAGGAAATTGCTTTTACCAGCAGATGAGAAAAACTGTGCTATTTTAGACATGTAGCCTGGCCATCGAGCGAGGTGATCAGCTGACACACTGAGCTGCTGTGGTGGAGCACTACTGCCAGGTGAAAGCTTTGAGAGCACTTTCCTTTTACTGAGAGGCTTTCTCATTTTACAGAAAGCAGCCTTCTCACTGAGAATGTATGTTGGGCATAACATAGACTGACACACTTTGGCTGAATGCAATTACAGTAACCAGAGGCAACGCAATCAAAATAGCATAGTCTGTACTCCTTGTTTAAATATCAGTTAATTATCATGTGGATCTTGCAGCAACACAGCAGCATCCAACATTTTTATTTTTGAGATTAGGTTTTTCTGGGTTAGTAATGTCAGCTAAATTATATTCAGAAATAAAAACAAAACAAAAAAAATATTTATACAGAGAGAAATCCAGGAACTCAGCTTTAATGCTTGAGCTCTAGGAATTCTATTTTCTTTTTCTTTTTCTTTTTTTTTTTTTTTTTAAGGTTGGGTGTTACCTTTCTACTGGGAGTAGGAGGCTTAACTTTGGATGCCTGGAAGATCATGACAAAAAACCCTTACTGAAGCAGTCCACTTTAGATTTTCTGCCTCTCACAACCACAGGATACAGTCTTCTAAAATCTAGATAACTAGATTTCTTATTCCTTTGTGAGATAATGGAGCTCTATAATCCCAAGGGTTGTCTGAACTCTGAGTTTGCTGAAGGAGAGATCTTGCTTCCCCCAAATGAGCCCATGATGATATTATTATATCTTCCCTCCCATCCTGCTCAACATTGTCCATTGTAACAATCCCAGTCTGCTAATAAGCAGGAAGGGGAGTAAAAATTAGGAGAATACTTTCCTTTTTTAAGTCTGACTTGTGTACCTGCCATACAATACAACTCAAGAACTTCTTTCTACCAGCATGCAACTGAAAGAGAGCAGTACATGAAAGCTTTTAGAAAAACTTGTACAGAGTATTGTGCAGATGACATGTAATGAACTGAATGGAACGGATGTGAAGGAAGATGCAATTAGAGGATTAACTGGCAGAAAGTAGATGAAGTAATGGTTTATGCACAAATGTCCAAAGACATTTTTAACTAGATGATAATCTGGATGAGAGAAAGGAAAATGAGAAGAAAGAGGAGGATAACAATCTCAAATAGATGTTTTTTAAGTCTTGAAATTTTGAACATAACATAAGGAGGATCACAACATAATTCCTTCTTTGGGATTGTAAATGTGAGAAAATCAATAGATGGGTACCACAAAAAATAGATTTTTTTTTCTTCAGAGTGAAAAGTAAATGAATAATCTACAAAAGGTTTTATGGAATTATTAGAGATAAAACGAGGTGGAGGAACATGTTAAGGTCATACATTCATAGATAAGGAGGATAGAAGCTTAGGGAACATTTTTACAAAAAGTGAAGTGGAAATGTATGGAGGAAGGGTGTAGTGATGTAAATAAAATCTAGGTAATGAAAAGGGAAATGGAGAAGTCAGGGGAAAAAAAAGGTTTCTAAAGGGAAAAAGGACCAAGAAAAATAGATCATCCAAGTTTCTGTTAGTTTCATAAATTGCAAGGTAATAAAGGACCAGCAGTGCTTCTGATTTAGGATGATCTATTAGAGTTATTTATTTCATTCAGCTTCTTTTGCTTGGAAACAGTATTCAGATATTCAGTTTAACCATTGTGTCCCAGAATGGCAGAACCACTAATGTGGAAATGCCATGAATGTTGAAAGAGGTTTCACTGTCATATAATTGCTTCTGTGGGAGAAAACCCAAGATGATGCTGATAGGTCACTTATGATCCAATGTGCAAATATCAATTCCACCTAATTTGACATTCAGAAAAATCTGGATCTAATGTTGAACCATTAAAAACCTATTCACATGGATGACAGAGAGTCAATGTGTATAAAAGGAATAACCTTCTCCTAAAATAGGTAAGGAAAAAATTCTTTCCATATCAGGAAAATATATTTCATTCCTATTTCAGTGAAAAAAAAGCTCAGACATGCAGTATTGCTACAGGTGAACTTGCCCTCCCCCAGCACGAAGTTAAGTGATGATTGAAGTATGTTAATGGACATTTGTGCTTTTTACTTTGTTAAAACTGAAAAGTATGTTAAATCAGTTTGCAAAAAGAAAATACCTGTTATACTGCATACTGACACAGTAGTTGAGACAATCAGTTCTTTAAAGAAGAGAAAAAAAAGAAGAAAGTAAGGATTTTCATAGAAAACTGCTATGATCTTCTCATTACTTGAAGAAACTTTTTATAGCTTGAGAGTCATAGGGGTTTTTTGTTATTTGACATTGTGAAACTTGACCTTAGCCAAGAGCAGGAAACAAAATTTATATAAGCAGTTGGACTCTTTGAGATGTTTATGAGCTAGATAGACCAGAAAAAAGTAAACCCAAATATTCAATTTCATTTTTAAGTTAATACATATCCCATTTAAATGTCCAAATGTTCAAATCTAAAACACATGAATAGTTTACTGCATTTTATTGCAATATTCGTGAGACCTTCAGCTCAACTCCAAAAACCTCTTCTTCATTAATTGATTCTTGCTCACTTTTGGTGGAAAAAAATTACAAGATAGAGTAGTCTCTTTGGTGTGAATGTTGAGACCTGCAGTTGTACATATAGAGGCCTTGCTTTTCTGTATAGAATA
>PYHW01010798.1:3184028-3197449 GCA_013186435.1 Turdus rufiventris | reverse complement strand
TGGGGTTTTTTGTGTTACTGTTTTGGAGTGGGGTTTTTTGAGCATCTCTTCTTTCTATGTACTTTGCTGAGTATGTGGATTGATTATATCCTGAATACTTGTGCATGAGAAAAAAGGTACTAGATAAAACAGAACAGAAGGGAAAAAGATAGCACAGATCCCTTTCAGTCTGAGACAGACACATGAGCCTTAAAATTTAACACACACTCTATTCATCTTTTTCCAGTCAGGATCTTACCATAAGACAGATAAGTATTGAAAGCTAACTGAACAACAGGTTGGAGTACAAAGTTATCTTGTTTGTCTTAGCCTTAGCTAAGCTTGGCTTCTTTGCTAGTACTGAGGAGTAACAAAGCAGCAGCACAGAGGAAGAGCTTGATTTAATGATGTTGGAATGATGAATGAGCAATTCATCTAAAGCTTCCTTTTGGTTGGGAGAACAGTCTCAGACCTGTGTGTGAACTACTCTCTGGGCAGCTGGATAATAGGTCAAGGCAATGTCATTCCCTTCCTGAGTTAGAAACAGTACTTTCTGTACTTAGGAGAGATGCATTCTTTCCAATGGAAGCAAGAAATGCCATACACATGAGTCAGCCTTGAGTGTCCAGGTGGTGTCATTACTCATTTTTGGACAGTGTGCTACAGCATATTCATGCACTCTTTCAAACATTTCACAGTTGTGTACAAGGGAAACATCTTTTCACATTTTTGCTTTTGAATTTTTAAATTACAGACATTAAAACTAGTTGTTGAACCAGATACTTTTTTATCAGTTTTAATTTCCCCTGGATTTTTTTTTCACATGCTCCTCTGGTGTGAGGAAGTATTAGATTAAAACAAAGTAAACAGCAAAAGTTACAGAAGCTTTACTCTTACTGAAAGGAAATAAAAAAGTAAAAGAGATTTCTGTCTCTTCAGTGTCGAAGTCCACTTTTCAGCAAGTTTCTATGTTAACATCTAGGGCACAAAGTTTCTGAAATGAAATATAACTTGAATAATTCAGCTGACATACAGGGCCCTATAATTTTATTTCTTGAAAAGAAATCATAAACAGAAAAAAAATCCTGATAATTCTTACCTTGGAAATATGCTCTTTCCAATAATCTTCAGTACAGTTAAAGTCCTAGGGATCTGATGAAGCCTTAATTAATTTTCTCCAATATGCAACATAATATAAATATTGTGTTCTTTTTCAGTTTAATAAAAGTGGGTTGACCTGGGCTGTATGCCAGGTGCACACCACACTATTCCATAACTCCCCTCTTCTCAGAAAAATGGACTAGAGAAAATAAGATAGAAAAAGGGAAAAATCCAAAACTTTTAGGTCAAGATAAAGACAGTTTATTAAAGCAAAAGCAGATACTGGTGCATGGAAGCATGGGGAAAACAAAATACTCTTCTTCTTATCATCAGACCATGTCCATCCCCTTCGTGAGAAACAGGGTTTCAATATGTGCTGTTGTTGCTCGGGAAGACAAATACTGGCCATAATAAATAATGCCCCTCCCTCTTCTTCCTTTCCCTTCATTTTCATATATGAACTGACATCATGTGCTTTGGAACATCCCTTCGGTCCATTTGGGTCAGGTGTGCTGGCTATGCCTTCTCCCAAGGTCTTGCTCACACAGAGCCTGTTGGTTAAGGAGGGAATGTTGGAGTGACGACCTTGATGATGTGTGAGCACTGTTACCAGCAGATAAAACCCTGGTGTGTTATAACACCTCTCTAGCCACCAGTGCAGAGCACAGCACTGTGAGGACTGTGGGAAAATGAATTCCATCTCAGCCAGACCCAATACAATAAAAAAGAGGGTACTGAATCAGTACCATTATCTCCTTATTGACATCTTGCATAACAGCAAAGGGGAAATTCATGGTCACTGGTGAATTAAACTTTAGCTAAAATTCTGAAATTTCTATGGACCAGTACTGGATGGGCTATTAGATTTACTTCTTGTTAGGTATTCTTGCAAATTCCATCTGAATTATTTATGCAATCCGTTGCAACAGTTTTCCAGTTGTTGCTATGATAAGTAAATATTGTCTTATTTTTGCTATATAGTGGGCTTCTGTATATCACATGTATTTATTGCTGCAAACCTAAAAAAGGAAAAAAGCCTCAGAATTTTCTGAAAGATAGTGATAATTCTCACTGTTTTATTGACTATCCCTAACACTGTCACTTCCAATGCTTTTTAACTCTGTGAAGAAAATGATGGCAAACTGTGTAATTGCTTTGCTTATGTTTCAAAAAAACCCTTGAAGAGGCCTCATTCTGGTAAAGCATCATTACTCTCCAATACATATGCTTTAACTCCAGCTCTCAGCTGTCTGTTATACTTTATCCATCTTGAAAAAGAATTTCCCAGTCGGAACAAAGAGTTTAAGCAATAATTCATGTTGTAAAACTTTCACAAAAGCTTCATAATCATACAGCTACATGAAATTTGCTGATTAACTTTGATGTAAGTCATTATTTGTTTTACTGAAGAAGCGTTGGAAGGAAAGACCTAATGGATTTATTGGATTTATTGCTGAAATTTCAAAAACAAAGTAAAGAACATTTAGAGATTCAGATAAGATTCCCTAAGCCTGCAGAAGAGACACTATGCTTAAATATTCAGAAAAAAAATTAGATGGAAAAATCCAGATGATAATTATATCTGACTCTAAAAAGCATGCAAAAGCATGCATCAGTAAAAGTACTAAAAAAAAATATCATAAAAACAGATTTCTGTGTTGGCATGGATTCAGGATAGAAATGAGTGAGTTTATTAGGGACAAATTCTAGTTTTGCATGCAGCAAAGAAATAAGAAAACTGGAATTAAATTTTTAGTGCCACTGTCTGCTCTTACTATTTAAATGTTTTCTACTGTCTAATGTTTACTGTCTTGTATATTTTCCTATCCACTTTGGGCAAGAGTTTTCTTGTACTCTCACCCCACGCAGTAGCTAAAAGAAGCTCTTTGACTTGGAAATGCTCAGATCCTGTTGCAATACAAACTATTACTAATTATAAACTTGACCTCTTAAGTCAAAAAGAGCTTGCAATATCCATATTGCCCCCTCCTGATGCATGTGAAAACTCAACACCCACAGTGCTTTGTTCCTAAATAAGCAGTTTTTTCACATGTTGGAGATTTTGGATGATCAAAGGTAATGATTATCAGTGTCCCCATTTTCTTTAGAAACCTTTCAAGGAGTGCTGAGTTACTTTTTGCTGTGATGTGCATTATTATACTAGTGAGGAGCAGCAGCATAAAAAATAAGTACATCCCCATTTGGAAAGGTACTTGTGGTTATGAGGAAGATAGTGGAGAGCATCAGGCTGAATACTAATTATATTTTTGCAAATAACTACATTGTTCCACATTGTTAATGTAGCATAGCTTTGCATTGTATCTGCTTAAGATAGCCCCATAACTAAACCTTGTACTTTGAAGTCCAAAGTGTTGAAAACAGTGAAAAAGGCTTTTATCACGTCTTCTTACTCTAGAGCAAGTCAGGAAGTTGTGTCACAGCTGTGGAGTTGTTATCCAGAGTGCTACCAGTGATACCATAAATTCTACAAATATATTATAGTATACCTCAATGGGTAGCACCACTCATGATATTCATTAAGTTTTTCTTACAATAGTTTCCTCAAAATTTTAAAAAGCTGCAGAAGAAAAAAAAGGAAGGAGCAAGAATAGCAGAAAATAGTTTAATGCCTGAAACATAATAGTTAATTTTTATTTTATATTTTCTTTCTTGATGTCTACAGACAGCAAAATTTTATGCTGCATTCTTCTGCAGCCATAAATGTTTTGATGCAGTGCTGCAAGTGTGTGTGTGTGTGTATACATAAAAACTGTTATAACACTATTATTACTTGTTTCACAAAACTATAATTATCATCTATGGGACAGTTAATCTTCAGTAAATGAGATTTGAATAATCCAATGGTAATTATTTTGCCTGCATACCTCAATTAATAAAATCTAAATTAATCAGAGTGGCAGTTAAAACATTTCAGTATTTGTTTGTTTCCAAACATGTAATGTAGTTAATTCAGATACTGCATTAACGTCAAGCAAATTTACTGTGCAGAACCTGAAGAACATTCACCCAATTTTAGTGCAAATTTCTAGTCCTGGAGATTATCTTCTGCATGAGGTGGGATATGAAGAAATATTGGTCAATACTTAAGGTTTAATATGGTTAGTGACCAACAGCACCACTTTAAGTCTTTCTCCCCAGATATGGATGTAAGATGAATATCAAAGTGTTTTAAAAGTTTTCATCTTGGTGGGTATCCCTTCAGCCCAAATCTATGGACTAACACATACGCCTAAGATACCAACCACGGTGATTTTCTGGGAGGTTTTGAAAGAGGCAGTAGTCATGGCTCCTGTGTCACACACCCACATTCAACTCAGTAAGTTCTGGAAATAAGCACCTCAAATTTAGAGAGAAATCCTGTTTGTTCTATGAGGTTATCTTCTCTAGGGACTACTTTTAAGTTAGAATATGGCCTTGAAGAACTGTGTCATGCAGCTGGATGTAAAACTCTGTCTGCAGACGGATAATACTGTAAGCAATATAACTTTACATCATTTATTATAATCAACTGACAAAACAAATAATATAATTTAGGCAAATCAATAGTTGATCTTGTTAAATCTAGCTTTCTAAGACAGGTAACTGAATCTACATTCAGTTCATCTTGTGTGTTTCCTTACCTTCCTGATACAGCCTTTCTGAAATATTCTTAAAAATGCCTCCTGAGAGGGTTTTCTGAAATACAAATTAACCTTCTCTTCAATTTAAACTCTTATTTCTCATCTTCTCAGCCATAGGAATAGCAAGCAGATTAAGCTCCTTTTAATACTTCGATGTTGCAGAGCCTCTCTCTAGACTTCTCTGGAGTAAAGAAGCTCAGCTTGACTGTTCTCTCTCAGCTGGGTCCTACCTGACACTGCACATATTGCTTACCTTCCTAAAATCCTAAAATAATAGAACATTTTGAAGATAAGTCCCAAGTGAATGTACAGTGCCCTGGCATAAATCCACTGAGTTTGCAACAGGCTAGGTATAAACATTTACACTTGAGTTTGTGAAAGGGAATGATAAGAGGGTTGTACAGGTCAGATTCTTATTAATGAAACAGAGATCCTTTCAACTCTGAGCTACTCAGATGAATCTGAAGCAAGACAGAAGTAACCAAAAGTCATTAACATTTGACGGCAGGGTGATGGCCTTTGTAAAATGAGTTGGTGCTCTCAGCCCAGTACATAAAACATCAGAATAATCGGTGTTAATTTGCACCCCTGTTGGCAGTCTTAATGCACAGGCCAAAGATTGAATGGACATGAAAATTAAACTATCCTGTCAGCATAAAGGTTCTTTCAGGTCAGGACTGAAGTGCATTAACAGGATCCTATAAAGGAATTTGCACTGTCAGTGCTGGGGTCGTAACTGTTTGATGAAAAAGCCAAAGACTTTGTGACTAAATCCCCCAGACATTGCTAACACTGAGGCTTACTCTTCTGTGATTTATTTATTTATTTATTTAGAGACAGAAAATAAATTTACATCAGAAATACAATGGTGGCAGGCTGACCTCCATATCAAGTGCAAATTATTGTATCAGTGTCAGGTTCTGTGGAGAATCACTAATGTGTTTTTCCAACTGAGAAACCATGAAAGGTACTTTGTACATCTGTGCTCATGGAAAAAGAATTGACCATGTGGCTAATTAGTCTTATGTATGTTATGGTCCAGAGTTAACTTCTAGCATAACTTTTAATTTTGGATTGTAACTCTGACAGTGACACAAGTTTTAGGTTTTTTTCAATTTAATGCAATCGGTATTTAGCACCAGGATTGCCTGCTCCTTTTAATCTTAGTTGCACATAAGAATAAAGTTTGCAGTTAAACTGGAGAGGCATGGCAGATATTGAAAAGATGAATGCCTTCACATTGCCAACTGGCAGAAAACCTGGCTGGGGAGATTTGAAAACAATCTGCAGCTATGTGTCTCTACTGTAAGGGAGATGAGATTCAGAGTGGGTAACACCTCAAATTCTTTTCGTGCAGTTTGCTTGCCATTTCTCAGGTATAGCAGCTATCCACAAGAAATAAAATAAATCCTCTGAAGATTTAATCATACGTTTAGATTTACTTTGGTCTAAAAGGAAGGCAATCCTGGTGCGCTGCAGTGTTAAGTAATGCGGATGTGGCTTTCATGTGCAAATTTCTTTTGACTCAGTGAAACAACAGCTCCCAGAGTCTGGACTGATGTCCACAAAGCCAGGCCTGCATGTGAATGCAAATAACTTCATTATAGGCCAAATCTCCGTGCACCAATGAGCTGTACAGGACACTTGCAGTGATACCAGCTTTGTGTGCAGCTTTCTTGCTGTTTCTGTTTCCTGTCTCCGAATAAGTGGCATCTTATCCGTTGCTAAGCAGTAGAAAAGGGGTCCAGTATGGCAGGGGAAGAAAAACTTCTCTTTTTGTTAGTGTATTCCTTTCACCCCGCCAACTGATAACTTTTATATTACTCTTTTCTTCCATCATCTTGAATTTCACAACAGACACCTCAAAATTAGTCTGAATTTTGTTCAGCTTAATTTACCAATGAACTCATTGAATGCACGTAGCAAACAATATATTCACTGACAGTGGTAATAAAAAAGAACAGTTATTTTCAGCTAAGTATAGCACAATCTTTTATAGGAAATATTGAAGGAAAATAGAAAAGGCATGAACGATACTTTATGTATATTTTTACCCTCCTAGCTCAGAGACCAGTACCTCTGTACTCTAAAAAGAGAGCTCCAGAAAAGCACTACAAGTTTTTGTTTAGTTTGAGAGACAGGCTCACAAGTCTTTTTAATTATGCCACACAAGTAGAGCACTTTAACAGATTGGGTTAAGAGTACATCCTGCAGAGCTTCTTAGCAGTTCCTGTAGCTAAAAATCTTTTTTAGGTGAGGTGGGAAATGTGAATTTGTATCACACCACTGAGTAATTGAATTTGGATTGCTCAAAGCATATGTGTGGGCTGTCATCCCCAAAAGAAGGTTTTATCTCCTACTAGGGAGATTTTAGTGCACAATTGGTGTCTTACAGACAGCAGGTACTTTGACAGTATATTATAAACTCGGTTCAGAATCCTAGATTAAAGAACCCCAAGTCTACATCCCAGTTGAATGACTGAAATCTTCAAATCCATGCTTCACTGCTTCCTCTTCTGGCCTACAAAATCTGTGGAATGTTCAAGGAGTAGTGCAGTGAGGCATAGACAGACAACTAATTGTTCTTTCCAAGCAGGAGGAGGCATTCTCCCATAGTGCAGATATTTAATTTTAGGCAGAGCTAAGAAACAGTATGTACATGAGAATTTGTAGCTGAAGAAGATTTGCTTTTTTGGGTTACTGATCATTGAGAAACTCTCTCTCAGACAGGTAGCTCTACCTTTGTACCAGAAGCAGAACTTTATCCTTGTATTTTTCAATAGGTGTTGCCTGACTCCTTTTGTCGGTCTATGCTTTTGAGAATATAAATGCATTGCTTTATCAACCCTAGCTTTTATGTGTTTGAGTGCAAGAGGAAGAATTCTCTTTGGCTAAAATACTCTTCTTTAAGAGTATAAAACTGAAAAGAAAATTTGTCAATATTTCTCTTATGGACATTCTCATGTTTCTGCTGAGCAAAGATTTACACCTAAACAAGAAATTCAAATACAAAGCAAAAGGAAGATCCCTCAGCACATCTTACACAATTAGATAAGTAACATCAATAACTGCAATGCACAGATGGATGTAGGTGTTTGAGGGCCATTAGTCACCAAACATTTCCCCAAGTGAATCACAATTATATGACCACTGATCCTACAATTTTGTGCTGATCCATCAAGGCAATTTATTAGTCCTTAACATTTCTCAGTGTTTACTGCAAGGGAGTATTTGCTGCTCGAAGGTGATCCAATGCTCCTGTTGTATATTCCATTCCATATGTAAATGGCATAGAAAGCCTAGTACCAAACACCAGTATCACCTAGTAACAAACACCAGCCCCTGGAAACACCTCCAGGGAAAACAGGCACCTCTCTGCTTTCCCACATCTCATGATAAGCACACAGCTATTTTCTGTTCCACTACTCTGATGTCCCTGTGCTTGAACATATGCTGTTGTCTGTCTTGGGCATATATCCAAAGAGTGTGCCTGCAGGCTGTATTCTCCTATAATCCACTGCATGTTCTGAGAAATCATATGATCTCATTGGTTTTTCAGATACCACAGTTTTAAGCTGTCAGAACTGACCTCGTGTCATGTTTCTCTTTTGCTTTTTTCTTCTGCTAAGGCTGTCCCAGATCTTCAGGTTCAAGCATGATTGAGTGCACCAGTATGCTTCTGCCACAAAAGAAGATTTTCTAGGATCAGACATAGTATTATATAGACCCTACAAATTTCTAGGCTATCCAAATTAAATTTCAAGATATACCAGTCCTATCTCCCCAAGAGCTGAATTCAAATTTTTGTAGCTGGAGACTCAAGATAATTCTGATATATGAGATAAAACTGTCCATCACTTCAGTTTTCTTCAGTTATGTTATACTCGGTGTACTAATTTGTATTTTAGTCACAGCTCAGAAAAGGAAGTAACACTTAAGCCACAGGACTCATGGAGTAGAGTTTCCTCCTATGAGTGATGGAGTTCCTCCTCATTTCACCTCTATCCGCAGCAAATTACAGCATGACTCTGCACCAGTTGTGTTTTTTAACACAGTGACTAGGCCAAAACAAGTGTATGCCCTCTTACCTCTGCTCCCTGCCTGACTTTACCAGGAAGGAGAACAGTCTGAGGTGAGTTCCACAAGGAAAGACCAGGTTTAAAAATCCAGTTGTCTGTTATTACCAAAAGATGTCCAATATTTCATATGGCTTCAATGCTTTGTAACTTTAAAAATTGTTTTTTGTTTGACAGAAAAGCTGATTCTGTCTCTGGCTGACTGCACGAGGGTTTTCTCCAACAACGGCAACACAGATGGTTGGAGAGTCTGACAAAAAGAAAAAAAAAAAGCCTATTTTAAAAAATGGGGGAAGAGGAGAAAAAGAGAATATTAAGTAGAAAATATCACCACTCCATGGGTCCTTTGAGCAGTTTTGCCATAATGAGCAAAAAATCCTTCAGAACAACGCTTAAGCCATTTAACATAATATTTCAGTCTCTCACAACAATTTTTATTGGTTTTATTATTTTCTGTGTTATAGTTTTGACATTTAAACAACATTCAACAAAGTTTTCAGTAGTTTTTTTGGGTACATATGTTCATACATGTAATAAAAATTACTAGGAATCATATTTACTGCATTTCTCTGGACTTCTGAGTGCTGCCCCTTTTTGTATAGATGAATATTCTACTTAATAGAATTCACCATCATTGCAGAAAATTTTTAGCCAAGCAAAAGAATTTTAAGACCCTTGGACCAAATTTAACTGTCTCTATATAAATTAATTGTGTATAATTCTCATTAAATTATATTTATAATTTATAAGAAATGGCCACAGTAGTTTGTCTTCAGCATTATTCTGTGTTTCAGATACCATTTTTAGCAGACATTAAAAATTCTCTTGGTGAAATAAGGCATAAAATACATGAAAAAGTCTGAAGTGAATATTCATTTATAGGGAAACAAATATGTTTGGAATATTTTCAGAAAATTCCTCCAAGATTTTATATGCCAAGCATCCAGGAGTCATTAGGCAATTAACATGTGAAACAGGTTAGAATAGTCTTCTATGAATTCCTGTGCATTTAAAAGAGCCAAACCAACAATGAGCTCCCAAGAGAAGCAAGAAAAAATTACCCCAAAGAATATGTCTCTCATTGGCTTATAATTCATCAGGAATTTGTTGTTTTCTTCAGAAAACAGCATCAGATTCTGTATATTGGTTTGCAGTGGAAAAACTAAAATGTTTTCAAAACATCTCCTGTATGTGAGATGGTCAGAGTTGCGAAGGAATTACAGTTATTATATTTAATGTAGTATTAAAATTTTTTCTCTGCATTGATTATGCATGGAGATAAAACTTGACAGAACTGAAGAATAATTTATTTGATGGGCTTTTCATTCCCTTATACTCAGAATCACAACAGAGGCTATAGTATGTGGTCCATACAGCTCTCTGCCTTCTCTTCAACAGCTCCTGGAGCCTTGTGGTTTTACTTACAGGTAGGGTAAATTTGCACATATTCTCCATGTATTCTATGAATGATCAGAAGAGTTTGGTCTGTAGATGATTTTGGTCTGTTTTGGTCTGCCATGATTAAAACTTTCTCAAGCAAAAAGCAGGTTCAGATGCTGTCTGTAGAAAGAGTGGACAGGAATCTCATGAGGTTCAAAAAGGAGATGTAAAAAGTCCTGTACCTTGGGAAGGAGACTTTGAACAGTTGTCAGAACATGGGCCTGGGCAACAGGGTCTAGGTAGCCTCGTTTGAACAGTGGAGTTGGACCAGATGATCTTGAGAAGTCCCTTTCAGACTCAGACACATTGTGACTCTGATAAGTCTACACCTAGAATTTTTTCCTAAACATGTCTATAGAAATCAAGTTTTAATTTCAGTCCATGTTAAAAATACAATAAAGATTCTTCCAATAGAAATGTCGTGCCCAGGACTTGCTTCTACAGCAATAATTCAACTAACTTTTTAGGAAGGGGAAATTTTTGTACCAAGATGAGAAAGTTGGTCTTGATGAAAGTTTATCTCCAGCCACATGTATAAAATAGAAAGAAAGAAAAATTAAATGAATCTAAGAAGAAAAATCGAGGATTTAAAAGCACAATAAAATAATAGGAACACCCTTTTTAGTAAATAAGAAGATTTAAAAAAAAAAAAGAAAAAGTGAGAAAATTTGGAATTTCCATGTCATATTTTTAATCCAAATATTTTCCTTAGTGTATTAAGAATTCAGTGTGAGAAAGAACAATAAAGCTGTTGTTAGCCTGCAGTGAATTAAAGACATCTTGAAAAAAGATGGTAATAATTTTCCTGTTGTTATCAAACAAGAACAAGTCAGAATTTGTTTGAGATGTCTCTCTGACAAGTCAAGAACTGTTACAACACCTATTTGAGGACACTGCATTCAGTAAAAGTGATCTAAAAATTTATATTAAATTCACAGTTCATCACATTTTCGTATGGCTGTTAGTTGCATAACATCCTCTTCAGCAGTTAATGTATCTTTATTACCTGAGATGGGGATTTGCCTTTGGCACAGAGCTTGAGTCTATGTTTAATGTTGCATAACATAATAGTCCTTGTTTTTTAAAGGTAGCTTATTTTTTTCCCCATTTCTTTTCCTTTCAGGGACCACTATCTTACTATCAATTGTCAAAATTTCTGAAATTACTACTTTGTGTGGCACCACATACTACTCATTTTAATCTTGGCAAATTGTTTTCTAGTTTGATTGCAAGATCTTTAGAAAAGGAATGTGCATGTTTTGAGCATCTACCTCTATCACAAAAACTGTCTTTCAAACTTTGGTCTGAGAGATCCAGCAATGCAGTGCTAGAAATTGCACTGAAAAACAACTATTACATCCTTCTTCTGTTGAACTAATAAGCCCTATAAGCACTCTTCTGTTTTCTTTTAAAGTTTTAAATATAATGCTTTGATACATTTTTCATATAAAGTGAACAAAAAGATTTATTAAGAAGGTAGCAAAGGACTTCCTCATGGGATGGTAATATTTGAGTGATATAAAATTAAAACACCTAATCTAAATAAATAAATAAATAAATAAATAAATAAACAAACAAACAAACAAACAAAACAAATATTGTCCATTTTTCTCCTGCTGTCCAGCATAATATTTAAGTTTCTGGTAGGAAATGAAAGCCCAAAACATTTTTTTGGATAAAAACTATTAATTTTCAGCCAAGTATGAACATTAGGAAATGCAATTTTGTGACCCCCAGGGAACCCTAGGGTAGAATCACATGCTTTAGTCTTTTTTACAGACTGGATTTCATGGCAAGATACAAAGACCTCCCAAGATGTATCTTGAAGCTACATGCAGTACACACGATGCATTGTTTCTTTTCTAGCCAGCCACCTGCAACCACAGAACGCTGTGGTCACATAAGTCCCTGAGATCATTTCACATGAGATGTTAGACTGTTAATGGACTACTAGATATTTAATTTGCAACTGCCCAGTTCTATCTCACCCCCAAAAATAAAACCAAACCAAACGAACAAGTGAACGCAGAATCACAGAAAATAAATACAAAGAATAAAAGACACCTAGAAAAAATTACTCTAAGTTAAGAGAGTATTTACAGTGTAGAAATTTTCTTTTAGAAGGAAAAATTTCGCACTAAAAATCATGCAACGTTCCACATTCTTCTCCATGCAAGATAAAGGATTACGTTACCAAAGGTTAATAGTAATAATATTTCAATTAAAAAAAACTAAATTTCTCCATTTATATTAGTCCTTTTGACCACTGAAGTATTTGGGTATAGAGCTACCAGTATCTGGTAATTTGAAGAACAAAATTCCTGGGAGGATTCCTCAAACATACTTTATGAATTTTAGGCCTAATTTTTTTACCTTTTTATCAGTAGTAGTTATTAATTATCTGAAACAGTCAAAAATATACCTACTTGCCAAAGATTTATACAACCAAATTGGACAGATATTTTCTCTTTCAGACAGTAATGATCTATATTACAAAACCAACACTTCAAGCAGAAAATTTTTAAATCGAAGTAAACAAATAGATTTTTCTTTCAGAAGGGAACAATGACAGCTTTCTTGATTCTTTTCATTATTACACTATATGATGCAGCAGCTTCCAGCCCACCTTATCAGCATGTCTGAGGTCATTGGCACATGCAACTCTCATGGTTGCAGGGACAAAGAGCCTTCCTGGCAGGCCATTAGCAGGCCAAAAACATCTGGGTAAGTATTCACTAGATTACATAGAGATTTTCAGAAAACCATTTATTTGGGGGCTGAGGGAAATCCCACATATTCTTCTGCCACATGTTCTGTTTTCTGTGGGAGAAATAGGGAAAGGCTGAACTTCTACAGATGAATGCATATTTTGCGACTCTGCATACATACTAGAAGTATATATTTTTTAGAATACATTTATATAAAGCAAATTTGTATACACACATTCAAATGCATATATTTGTTATATAGGCACATCACTCTTATCAAAAGAAATTGCCTCAGATCTACAAATATGCTTCTGACATTAATAAATTGAGTTTACAGTATGCTTAGTGTGGAATATGCATTCAGTCACTCACATTAATTTTCTATTAGATTTCAAATCTGTCTTCTCTCGTCATATATTTCCACTGCACACACCTGCTTAGTGGTTTAACAATTACTTACAATTAATTAAGGACCA
>PYHW01010798.1:3124565-3178265 GCA_013186435.1 Turdus rufiventris | reverse complement strand
AAATATATAAAGAGATGATGCAAAAATTGATCTGCTCCTGCTCTGTTTCTCCTATGCCTGATTATCTAAATGTACAGTTAATTTCTAGGGTCAGTCTGCTTGTACAAGTTTCTGTCAGTAGTATAAGGTTCCCCAGTGGTAGATGTCCTATGAAGACAAACTTCCCATATGGAAACCTTCTGGAAATTCAGGTTTGTCCTCTGTATTCAGCTATTATAGATTATTTCTTCTGCTGATACTATTACTTAAAATGTTCTACATTCTATTTCAGTGCTCTAAAGAGCTGAATTTGAATCTGATTTTTATGATTTTTTAATAATCACAGAATTTTCTAACTTCTAAATTTGTAACATGAGTGTGACATTATAACAGCAACATTAGCAAATATTAGGTAATTTCCAAGATGCAATTGGAAGCACTGGGGACATGGCTGTATACACTTGTTTCTAATTTATAGAAGCAGCAAAATCTGCAGAGCACACAGTTATATAGGTCCCTAGAAACCTTTGAAAAACATCAGTAGCATCCAAACAAAGTTAGTTGGGAGGAAAGTGTGAGTAGAATTCTAGTTCCTTGTCGGTAACTATTATGCAATGTGCATTGGGGAGAAAAAAAATGAAGTAAAATAAGACTATCACTACTTGATTTCAATAAGCTATAGCCACTCATAAGAGGTCTCAGGCATGATTACATAGATATAGAGCTGGGGCAAAAATGGAGTCTGTCTCTCAACATGTCCCGGTGACGCTACAACATACTTTTGGTAGGTATCACAGTTATGGGGCTCTTGTGATGGTTTCCCAAATGCAAAATCCTCCAGAGCTGGTGAATGTCTTAAATTTGACTTTGTCAGTGGTCAGTTTTGTTGAGGCACAATGTTAGAGAATTTGCTCTATAAAAATAATGAACTGAGATTACAGTACTAGTTTGTTCACTCCAGTGTACATTTCCCAGTCCATTTACACCATGCCTTCTCAGAGCTTCTGTAGTCATACGAAAATGACTTGCCTTAAAAAATAATGGCAGCCAGGACAGACAAAATGGTTCTGAGAGTCAGCTGTTCTTAATGCATATTGATGGCAAATGCCAGTTTGTGAGGGGGAGCAGTGTGTAGGGAGCTAACGACAAGGAAAAAAAGAGAAACAGTAAAGAATCTGAAACAATCAACCTGACATTTAAATCAGTGATAACCAGATCAATGACTGCTGAAGCTTTCCTATAAAACAGAATGAAAATTTTCTACCTTCCCATATACACAAGTTACATGAAAGCAGCCCACAGGTTTGAAAGAGAAATGATTTCAGGTAGGTCCCATTTGTCCCACACATTATTTCTGCATACAAATATTTTATTGTACTACTGTTAACAACCAACAACTCTATGGCCCATTCAGAGAAACAACAATCAGAAAGGAATTCATCCAGTGAAAGGCAGCTTCTAAATAGCATGGTTCAGATGTTAAACATCCTTTATCATGAATTTGCTGGAGATGGTACAGTCTCCAAGTCTGTCTGCCATGCCCCAGTTGCAGTAAACCTACAAAGCCAGATTCACAGATGTCCTTTGGTGTGATCTTTTAATTTACATAAGAATATTTGGCAAAAGTGTATGATTGTCTCAGTGTGACTTTTCAAAAACGGATTCCATGTCCTACCACATGCAAGTGCTGAATAAATTATTTTTCATTTTAGAGATGTGGTTTGTGCTGTTAGCTGCCATTGGAAGCATTGCAAAGGCAATTAAGTTCTGTGAAGCGAGAGTGAGAAAACAGGTTTGTAAATGAAAAGCTGAAAGCATTGCCTATGTACTGGGCATGACTCTGTGATGCTCTGCCCTGGGCTGCCTCTTCATGGATTTGATATTTCACTATATGGTGTCTTGGTAGTACATTACAGATGTGTTCTGAAAAGGCTGTGCAACATCTGACAGGCTTTTGCTTATGTCAAGCTTTGCAGGCCTCCAGCAAAGCTGTACAAAGCTGTAGGCTTTCAGTTCACATGATTTTAAATCTGATTAAAGAACACAACACTGGGCATCAAATAAGGAGCGAACGCTTTAAATTTAATTTGAGTGACCTCTTGTTTAAAACTACACTAGAAAAACCTTTCCCCAGTTGTTGTAATTCTGAGTTAGTAACTTGGTATGCCAGCCAGTAAGACTCAGGTTTTCCAGAATCAATATTGCAGTTATTGAGTAATTATAGTGCTTGCTTGGGAAGATGGACAGTGCGATATTTGTTCAGGGGCTGATGAGTGATAATGGTGCTCAGTGAAACACAATAATTGGAAACAAAATTATCTTAATGCAGTTGACTGACACAAAAGAATGACTATAGTCTTTAAATCAAAACACACTTTTTCTTCTTGATTATCAATACATTAGTTTAAAAATAGCAACCAGCAGCAAGACTTTTAGAGGGTAATATACCATTTGCACTACTTCAGATCATCAATAAAGACTCTTTAAATGCTAATGCTCTTAGAAAAGCATTTTCTCACTCAACGTGTTCTTACAGGCTATTACCAATCAGAAATAAGAGGAAGTGTGTGCATTTCCTTTAAAAGCTAAGAAAGTTAAACTTTGCCAATACACCCTTTCACTTTTCTGTAACTTATAGCAAGTGCTCATTTGACATATGTTATTACTGTAATTTCATGATTACAAGCCGCACCATTTTGACTAAAATTGTGCACCCACACCAGAAATGCGGTTTACTCTCAGGAGCGGCTAATATGTGAATAATTTTATGACATTTCCAACCCTGGAAATGGTAATACAGTCATATTCTCAAGAGAATGAGAACCTCACCTAAGAACATTAGAGTAGGAAAGTCATGATTTGCCACTCTCGTTCCATGGTATTTCCTCACTCTCTAGTAAAGCCATAATTCAGCTATCATGGATTAATTCTGTGTATTTAATTACATGTAGCTAGACAAAATACTATGTTAGGATGATGGCCCTCTTTGAAACTTCAGCCAAAAATGTACTTGGGGAAAAATGGTTGTTTCTATGCAGGCTAGGCAACTGAATAGGATAAGTACTCTTAAAAACAGCAAATTTCTGGAGTCCTGTCACAAGCGGGACAGAACAAGAGTGTAGCTGGAGTACAGCAGAAAAGGAACTCTGGAGTGAAGAACAGATTGTGACTGGTGGCCTCCACTAATTCCCAACTCTGTTGTCAACATACTCAAACATGGGTGAAATAAGCAATATGGATATGTTACTGCTGCTTGTTTGTTGCCCTAGGCAGGTATCTTCTTTGTCTTTGACAACAGGATTGGCAGGAATGCCAGACATACTCTCATTATCTTGATAGACCTATGCCCTAGGTCTGGAAAAAATGAACACCACAAAGGTGTCTGTACTTCTGCTGTAGCTTAGAGGTCACTAGTGTCTCATGGTGTACTCATAATCACAGCACAGAAGAGAGATATCTCCCTTCCTAACACTTATCTCCTCACCTTGTGCATGGTATGAAGGCAGCTAGGCTACCTGAAAGGATGGCCTAAAATCTGAGTTTACACTTGCAGTGCCCTCTGCTAGAGAAGACTTCCTTAAAAGAAGGCAACCTGGCCATTCTTACACCTTGGCTGTTAGCGGATATGTTGGTCCCTTCTTACAAGAAGTTACAGGAGAGTCAAAAAAATGTATGTCCTAGTAACTCCTTAGACACTCATTGTCAGTGATAAAATTAAATATGATGCATATTACATGTATGTATATTATGGAAGAAAAAATAAGGAAAGGGTTCCCAAATTTTAAAGCTGTTTTTGCTCTGTGTTTTTCCCCTTGATGGTTTCTTTGTGGTTATACATGAACTTTATTTCTCTCAATTTGTCATTATATTTTCTCTTGATTCTGCAGTAACTGAATCTTTTTTTTTAAACTCATCTAGACCAGTAGACCCTAGGGGGGTCTGCTGTATTTTTTTTAATGTGAAGAACAGCTGAAAAATTGCTGTAGTAGTTTACATCTGACAGAAACAAGCATTTTATTGTTATGTTTATGTTGTTTACTGAAATGAATATGTGACCTATGTATTATCAAATAGCAATATTTAGTTCTAATAAAAGGTACTAATATTTATTTTTAATGTAGCTAAAATTAGAAGACAAAGCCCTTATGGATCAGGTGGAAGATGATGGTTCTTTTTCTGGATAGGTCAGTGGACAGGGAATTAGGTTTAGGAAACCCCTTTCTGCCAGGGTGAAAACAAATTTGGTCTCCTGTGTGCATTTTCTAATACATTAGAAAGATAATCCTAGCTAATCCATGCAAAAACTTAACCTGGTTAGTAATGCAAAAAGAATGACCAGATAATCCTGAGAGGTCCCTTCCTATCTCAACCATTTTTTTGATTCTGTGATTTTATATCCTTGTGTTCTGGAGGATTGTAGTTCAGGACATGTGAGTTCCAATTCCTTTCCTTTTCCATTTTCTTTCACTTCTTTTATAGGCTATTAGCTAATAGGTCACAAACTTGAAAATTTGTCAGTATGGGTTAAAGTCCTCTTAGGAAACAGAAGAACAGAATCTGAGCTTTGTACACTTCGGATGAACCACCCTGACGTTGGGCTTGTTGAAGGAAAGATGGAATAATTCTTGATTTCAGAGTGAAATTTATTTTCCTCCCCTATTTTTCGGTTGAAGTTACACAGTGAGCTTGAGTCAAAACACACAATTAATTTTAAGTCACCATAGATTGTTCTGGTCATTTAGTAACCTATTTGCCAAAATATTGCTAATGATCAATCTGACCAGCTCCAAAATAATTTCTCATACATTTTAGGCTTTCCATTTGCACGATCTCAGACACTTGTTTTCAATTGTGCAACAACTTACAGATGGTAGCTTCTGTTACTTATAGCAAAATCAGATCCTTTAGATCACTTTTATTTTATGCAAATCATTTATCATATATGTATATTTATTTGTATATATCATATACCTCTTACGGTATGTTTCCTGAAGAAGACAACAAGTCAGAAAATAATACCTATGATTAATATCCCAGATTTTGTTATCAGCAGTATGACTTTTATAAAATTAATTATGTCAAAAATTGTGTAAAATTGATTTTTTTTTTGTTACACTGATTCAATTTTCTCTAATAAAAATAGTATATTTCTGTGGGTTTTTTTTTTTCTGATGCTTTAATATTGGAAATCCATAAGGCTGTTTTGACAGATGAACAACACAATTTTGTAACAGAATGGAAAATTTTAGAAACTGAATAGCTGATAAAAGATGAGTGGAACTAGGGAGGATTGATGTTATAGCTGAAGGCAGCATTAGAGATTAGGTACTCATTTGGCTTTTCAGAAGGCCTGGTGACTCATTCCACATAAATGAAGTTTGTGATATGTAATGAAATGCTTTCTATCTTCACCGCAAGCAAATTAGCATGTATTTTGTGGGAAGAATATTAATGCTATCTTGCATGTGTTTCAGAGCAGGAACACATTAGCAGAGGAGATTTGAAAAGAATTTCACTTTTATAATGTCAGGTGGTAAAAGCTTTAAAACAAGGTCACCTTTGTGAAGTAATGAGTGAAAATTAGGTTATAAACAAACCATGCCTAAAAATATATTCAGTCTGTTTCACCACCAAATGTAATAGCTTGTTGCCTCAAATTGTGGATTTTCTTTACCAAGAATGGTAGTCATCTGTTCATAGTGGAATCTGTAAAGTTAAGCTTTTAGAAAGCCATGGTTGGATGAGGGAGAAGAGATAAGCACTTCAGTAGGCAGTCATTTTATGCCATTATGGGAGAAAACAGGATGTTTTACAGCCTTTTCTGTTCTGCATTGGAAAACAATATTTTTTTTTCTTTTATTCTCTAGGAGAGCAGGAGTATACAGGAGCAGGGATATATTATTTGAGAAAAATAGTGATAGAGGAAACTACAGTATATGAGAGATACAGACAATCAGTATGCCATAAGAGCAAGACAGAGAAATGTCATCTTTATTCTTGATTTGAAAAGAAGACACATATGAAATAAGGCTGTACATTTGCAAACACTGGATTAAATAGGACAACTGGCCAAGGAGGAGGTTGGTTAGTAAATTAACATATTTTCTTAGAGAGGATTGGATTACTGTATGGGTGGTTTGTTAATTAGGCACAATAAAGTATTACAGTGAGAAAATTAAATATATGTATAAGTTTGTGTGTGTATAGGCATAGAGATAACATAATGGAGATTATGGAGGATGAAATATTGAATATAAGGAACTGAGATAACATAATGGAGATTATGGAGGATGAAATATTGAATATAAGGAACTAGTAGTTTGATATGAAGACACAGATAGTGAGATAGATAGAAAATTCATCTTCAAGGCAACCTGAAAATGTAGATAAAGAAACACATTTGATGATAAAAAACCGGCCTTGCAACCTTGCAATCTTAAGTTACTATCAGGATGACTTGTGATAACAGTGGAAGTACTTCTAAGTAGGTAGCATATTTTTAGACATAATACAAGACTTTTCTATCCCTCCCGGTTTATGAAAGGGCCATAAAGATCAGAGATTTCTCTTGGTTATCCAAGTGAAAAAGCATATTTGCCTGCCTTACACACAGACACAAGACACACGCGCACACACACACATCATAACATAATTCCTCATTCAATCAGTGGTTTATTTTTTTGTGTTTGGCTTTTTGTGGGTTTTTTGGGGGTTTTTTGTTTGTTTGTTTGTTTTTTTAATTTTTGTTTGGTTTTTTTGTATTTATGTTCTGTATTTTTACAGCCGCCATACTTCTCTGGGATAATGTAATGAATCTGATCAAGGACCTAAAAAGCAGTAGGTTACAATTCTTTTAAAATTTAGCTTAACTTCTTCATAAAAATATTTTTATGTTACCTTTGCGATTTGATTTGTGGTTGTGTGGAAGTTTGTGCTGGTTGGGACAAGTTAAAGTAGAGTGAAATTTCCTGTTAACTTCAGTAATTATTTTAGAAATGCTATTTAAGACAACATTTTATTATCCACTTCGTCTAAAATATAGTTCCCTTCATTTGAAACAGTTTATAAACAAAACAACTTCAAATTTTTGATAAAGAAAACACCAGGGAATCTAATAAGGCTTGTCTACCACACATTGGTGAAATAAATCTTGTTCAGTTAATGTTTATGAAAGACCTTGAGGGTTTTTGATGAGGTGCTTATTACTTCTTGAGCATGCTCTTATAATTAAATATTGTGCTTTATAACTTCTGCTGGGGTACCCTGACAGAGCACCAATGAAACTAATACAGCTGCAGATTTATACCAAATGAAGATCTTCTGAGAAATATTTAATGATTATTACCAATAAATAACCTGAGGAGTCTAGATAAATAAATAACATAGTGTAAATGGTTTCAAGGGAGAAAGTCATATCAGGAAGAAAAAAGTAAGAAAAAAATATGGCTTTATTTTGCATCAGTCTCCCAGATAACATTTCAACCAAAGGTCAAATCTATGGATCTACAGCCTGAAGGAAAAAAATTCCCATATGATCATCAATTGTTTTCTGAGTAACATGCATTTAAATTTGTCAGAACATTGCTTCCAGTTAAACACAGAGTACATCCAAGTATGTGAAAAAAAAGTGAAGAAGGAGAAAGGAGGTTTAATATATATTTCTGTAGGTTCACCACATGTTAAAGATATCCTTAAACATGGCACAAAAGCCAAGATTAAGTCATTATGAGAAATATAACCTGCCTTTCTAACTTAACATTTGTGGACACTAATTTTTAAGCAAAACTAAAGCAGACTCACACTGTCAGAGAGACTGCACTTTTGTAGGAAAGCCAAACTGTGAGTTAAAGACAACAAGAGATGAAGACAAGATTTATTTATTAATATATTGTGAAATTTGACAAAATAGACTTGTGAGATCTGTGTATAGTTGTATGAATTGTATTTTGAGATGCTGTGTTTAAAATGTCATCGAATGCAGTTATTTGAAAAAAAAAAGCTTTTCATTTCTTCTTTCTCACAGTAAGAAAAGAGAAGGAATGAAAAATTTGAAAGAAATAGAGGACACTTGTAAACAGCAGGAGTCTACAGAATTTGTATCTTTTTCTATAATAGTCTGAATACATTTTCACTTAGGTTTGAAAATCATATTTACAGTGAATAAAGTCCTTTGTGTATTGATATGCTGTCCTGTAATACAATATTGTCTAGTTGCCTGACCACACTGATAGCTCAGACTTCATTTTATATTCTCACTGGAGATTCTGAAATTGGTCTCCAGGCAGCACCAGCTATTGCAGAGATTTTGCTCGTTGTAGCCATGCACAACTTTCAAATAGGAATGACCTATGCTCCAAAATCTACACATATTCAAAGCTAGCTAGCAGTATAGATTACCAGGTGTTTGTTTAATGCAGGTTACCCTGTAGCCTCAATCTATCTTTCAGAATTCACATCACTTTCTCTCCCAACCCTAAGGAATGGTTAGATTTCCAATGGCAGAGAAAAACCTTCAAGATTTATGATGGATTTTTGAGTTCTCCCAAGAAAAAAAAGCTTTCATGTTCAGACTGAATTCAGTCAAGTCTTCATTTATTAGAACAACCTACTTAATATCTGTTTTGAAGTAGTTCTTATTAACACTATGTAAAGTGATATTACCTGAAAGCAAATATAGAAGGTTTAAGTTAGGTTATAGTTCACTCAAGACCTTTGTATCTAAAGCTTTTAAATTTCTGTAATTTTCTCTTCAAGTTTAGGAATCTGCAGGGCAGAAAGCTCAAAATTCTAGTCAATTGATCTTGTGCTGATAATTTTCGACACTGCCAGCCTGAAATTTTAATGTAAATCATGCGTGACTCTTCATTGTTGATGACCTATGACATGAACCACCTTTGCTTGCTTTATAAATTATCCATGAAGATTCTTATTTAGTAGGAGAATGAGAGGATGATCAGGCTTTACATTTGCAGATCTTCATTTACTGATTGAAGGTCATATTAACTCAATCTACTCACCCTTTCCTTGAGAATGTCCAGTCTTTGAAAGTTCACCCATTAAAAACATTACATAAAAGATGGAAGTGTTCATAAAATACTGTGTATTACCACTTCCATGGACAGATATGAATGATTCTTTTCACTAAAACCAAATTGTGTTATTTCAGTCTTAAATAAATTATTAAAAATGATCCTGTAAATACAATGTCATATTCTTCTGTGATGACAATTCATAATTAGAAAATTAAGGTTATTTTAATGCCTCTTTTTATGATACTAAGATTTTTTAAGGTTTTGGTCTGTAGTTTTGTTTTCTTATAATTTTATGATGAAGAGTACTGAACATTAACAGGAATTACAGAAAAGTTTGCTAAACTGTTCATTTTTAATGAAACTGTGCTAAATATTTTGGCCTGTAAAATCAAATGCTTGTGAAATATATCAGCCTCTCAGTGAAGGAATTATACAGCAATTGAGAAAACTCCCTTTGCTCAATAAAGTGGAATATAATATCCACAAGTACAAATCCTTGCTGGTATTTAATACTGCAGAGAAGGTGATTTTTATGGCTCCTAAGCATCACTGTGGAGGGAGTTCAGTATTCTGAGATTCTTTTCTCATCTGTAGCATCTGGTCTTTGACCAATGTTTGAACTGCAGCTAAAATTTAAGGTGTTTTCTTTGCCCCTATAGACTGGACATTGTCAGCTCCTAACTAATACCTTTGCAAAGTACTCTTAAAAATTTAGTATAAAAATATTATTAAAATATCCAAATTAATATTTTTTAAAATTCTTTACATCTGTTTTCATTGACAAATGTCTGTACTGGCTTTGCTCGTTAGCAACGAATGTCTGTGCTAACAATTTCAATGTTACAATTAAAAATACTGATTAGAAAGATTTTGGTATTTTTGCAAGTACTCAAAAAATACAGGTAAATGTGCTATAGCAAATTGCCAGAACAAGGGCTCAACTTGAGCACTGCTGGACAGGTCAAGAAAATCAGTTCAACACCTTCTGCCTTGGATTCCTGTCAGGTGCGTATTGATGTTTTGGGCACCCAACAGCTTCCAAATACTTTCTACTGTGCCTAAAGATATGGACTTCATCACATGCAGCGTGTCCTGCATAACCATGAACAACAGTAGGCTTCTTAAGTGTCACGTCAGGGGAATCATTTGCACTGGGTTCCTAGGTTCTGTTACTCTGTAATTAGGGCTCGAGTCACAAATTATGATCCAAGATCATGACTGAAAGAGCTGAATGGATCTGGTGATCTGAATATTCGTTCTAGAGCCAGAGTACTATTTGAGGTGTAACTTGCTGATTTTATATGACCCTGTAATAATAATACTGTACTAATTTACTTTTTGAATAAAACTAGAAAAACTAATTGGAGCAAGAAATACTTGTGCTAAAGTCCAGATTCCATCAATTTTAATCACACAAAGTGGTAGTCTTCTATGAAAGTTGTTTCAAACTAATATTTCTTGCTTCTTTTCACATTTTTTCCATTCTCTATTGAGAAAATACAAGTCACTTTATCATACCAAGGAGCCTTAGAGAATTATATTTATTACAAAATGGCACACTCAGAACTTATTTCCAGAGATGAAGAAGATATTCGAGAGATAAAAGAGATATCTCCAAAAATGCATTTCTTTTCCATATTCAGAGTTCTTATATTTAATGAATTTGCAAAAGCAAGAAATCTGATATTCTCTCAATCCACATATGTCACTGTATGTATATCTAGATTTCCCTAAAATTAACTATATAAACTGATAGTCATTTACTTGGCATTATATAATTTTCTCAGTCTCCTTTCTTTCATAAATTCTTCTATTTTCTTTTTTTTTTGGTCATATTTTTATTTTACTATGAAAACTAAATCAGGTGTTCCAGCAAAAGTTTGTGCTTTGAAACTAGTTTGAGAATATTTTGCAGGGAAATAAAAAGTTCACAGGTGACCTTCAGACTGGGAACAGATTTCTCCTGAGTTGTTCTTTATGACATTTCTTTTCCTTTTTTTCATAAAATTGAACACTATTATTAACTGAAATAAATAGAGGATTAAAGCCGCTGGCGGCCCAAATCTAGCTTACAGTGTATTTTTGTAATTAATATCTCTCTATCCAGAACATGAATCCATTTGGTTATGTAACACTAGAGTGAAATTCTTTAGCAAAGCATTTTAACACAACTTTGTGATATTTAATTGATGTCCACATTCGATAAGAAGGTAGAAAGATGCCTCCTGGGGATAAAGGTGGCTTATTTCACTTTACAGCCATGTATTGGTGTCCCTCAAGGCTTCATGGGCAGATCAGTATCTCTATCTGACAACTGCATAGCAAATCCTACTGGTGTGTATAACGTGCATGTAATGAAAAGTTTCATTTTACTTCTCTGCTTTCTGAACACATGAAATGTCAGACCTGTGCTAATTATGCATGCAATAAATACTTTCAAGTGTGGACCATTTTCCAGACATAGCATTAAAAAGTAATCAATTATGCTCTATCCCCTTGAGAATACTCTACAATTCATCCACCAGTAGTCATGACACCGAATCCTAGTACTAGCAGTCAAGTTGGGATTTTAACTCAGTGAGTTGTTATGGCTTATTTCCAGGACATGATCATGGGACAGCTGTTTTCTTCCGTAACAAGGTGAATTATAGCAGACAGTGAAGCCAACAAACCTCTTAGCATTTGAGTAGGGTGCTCTCTGCCAACCAGGGAGCAGGCATTGACAGGATTTGGCTTTGGAAGGGCTGGCATTTGTTCCATTGCTTTCATTTGCCAACAACAGTCATTATATAGAATGGTCGAGTGGTGCCTCCTGTAGGGACACGAGATTACAGTGAGAGATAAGTAACAGCAGGAAGGACATTAGTGCTCCTCTTCGAAAAAGCCTTTGAAAATGTTTTAGATGACATTTTCTACATATATGGCTGAAATACAGCCAATCTAAGTGAACCCTGAAGTGCTCATGATTAAATATGTGATTATCAGGAAAGAATATGGAAGGCTGTGCTGAAATACATTTAATATGGAGAAACCACTTTCTGACATGCTTTTCATGGAGTTATTATAAAAATTTCCTAAGTATTTAATAGATTTTTGAGAATGTAGGCAGTATTATCATTGGCTGTGTTCATACAAATTTTTTAGGCCGGAATCAAAATTGTGTCTATATCTAGTGTGAAAAGTACAAACTTAATCTAATGTATATCCTACAATCATAGAACTTAGTATGAATAATATTACTTATATTCTTATTGAATACGAAATGAATATTCCATTTAGATTACAATACCAGGTCAAGCCATAAACTCTTATTTATCAAGCAGAGAGGTACCAAAGCAATACACAAATCCTAAAACTGATCATTTCCATCTCTGTTTTATGTGCCTCATAGTTGTCCCCTAATCAGAAAGACTGATGGTTTCTTATTTAGGCTGACTCCTTTTAGGAGGTTGTAAAACCATTGTTTTCTAACTAGGAATAGTTGGAAATCTCTGTAGTAATGACAGGTTGTTATCTGGCACTGTTTCTGTTCTAACATCTTGTGTAACAATACTTTTCCCAGCATGAATTCCAAACCAACTGCTAGCAACACCTTTAATGTATCTTTTTCAAGCAGATTGTCCCCCTTGTACAAACATATATTCATAGTAAATGCTAAAATACAGTATGGTTGTGAACAAACTACGAACTCAACCAGATTTGTTAACCATATGGACAGACACACAGAAATACACAGGAACAACATAAAGAAATGTTCTCCACAAGAAGATCAAAGAAGTTGTGTTAATCTGATTGGTATGTGAAAGAAGAGTTAGGCTTGCAAATTAAGAAAACACTTATTTCATCTAAATCTCTCACATTAAGATAATGTGACATCAAGGACTGTGGAGTCAGAATAATAAATATAACCCTCTGAATGGATTGATTCAAAATTTGACATATATCTTCAATTGCATAGCAAGAAATTAAGCTAAAGTGAAGCAAATCAAATAAAATCCATAAATTATCATATGGAAGATATCTTAATAGCAAGAAAGTTGCTGTCAAAATGAGATTCTGATTGAATTTTTTTTTGTTTTCTTTCTAAAATGGTACCAGTTTCTTCCTGATTGCTTTCCAGGACAGCATTAACAGTAAGGTCTAACAATATGTAAATGTAGGAATAATAGTATTTGAATCAATTCTACATTTAGGATCAGCTTAAAAATACCATTACAAACAAATTAATGATGTGAAAGAATAATATGCAGAGTCACTGCTGCATCAATGAATACTGTAGTTAAAACCTGCATGTAGTACAAACTCACATTCACCACTGTTGTCAAGGGAATTATCGCAGATTTGCATAATCTAAGAATCTTTTTTTTTTTTCTGTAGAAGTAGAATTATAGTGTTGGAAATCTATAATGCCATGCTGATATTTCCAGTACCAACCCACAGTCCTCTTTGTCCCAATGTTCAATTTAAAAGCCCAGAACATAATGAGTACTGGATTAATAACTGATTAATGGCAGAACTATGAAGATCAACAGTTTTCTGCTGCTGGAATAATTTCCAATTTACATCATGCTTGGATATAGAAGGATGTCAATGGTCACTCTAGAACACAGCCTCACGATATTTTTTAGAAGTAATTCAACCATGTATATGGAAGCATGTAAAACCAAGTATGTTCAAATTTTACAGGGAGAAATTAATAAAAACATCAGTACTGTTTCAGCTCTACTAGGAATGTTATGAATTTCATGCAGAAGGAGTACTGGAATTTGATTACTGCCAGATATATTGAGATACAGAAGAACCAAAATGCAGAGTATAAGTCAGGCAAAGAAAAAGATAGGAAAACGGAATAAAAAGACATGGAAATGTTTCATATTTTCATAGAAGGATCAAATGATCCTAATGATCAAATTTCAATGAAAATCAAAGAAAAAAAGGGATATCATATAGTTGTTCAAAAATATGGGAAAAAAATGGAGGAAAGTCTGTCAGATGTGCTGTCAGATTTTACTTTACAGCTGCCTTCCTAAAAGTAACTGATTGAATCAGGTAGACAACTTCTAATCATACTAATTTTATGGCAAATAATTATATTTATATGTTTCATATTAATTAATTAGTTAGAAAGGTAGAGAAGTTGCTCTGTTATTCTGGTCATGGTCATCTCAAACTTTTCTTGAACTGCAGGTGATATGAAGCCTCTGATGCAATAAGACTGAAATATCATCTGCTTTTTGAGAAGGTTATCAGGGAAAAGCAGCCATTCCCTACAACAATTCCTGGTATCAATTAGGCTGCTAAGGAGCTACTTAAACAATTTATAGACCTTTTAACTAAGAAGAAAGGAAGGGCAAAACTCACCTTCAATTTGGCACTAAAATGGACAGTGGCTGTCTGAGAGCTCTACACAGTCATGGAAAGGAAAAAGTTAGAGCCTTGTGCTGCTTCAGCTAGATTATGACTTGATCTAACTGGTTTAAAACTATATTAGGTGTACCTCTAACACACTGATGGCACTGTAGACAGGATCTCTTTTTTTTACCTTTGCATGGTTCCAGTTCACATTTTTGAAGCAATTAAGAACAGGCCCTTTCTTTATAGATGTGTGCAGTTACGTGCAGCTTCCCTCACACCTAATTACCTATCTGTCTTGGCCAAAATGCAGGAGTCCTGCCTTCTAGAAAAATAAAACTATTGTTTTGTCTATCCTGGAAACAATACTCTAAAAATGAGTAACATAGAATCCAAATTTTAGTGAAAATATATTTGACTCCTTGGTTTAGGAAAGTAATTTGAAAATTAGGGAAATACGAATGTGAAAAGATTAATCTAAATATCCACAAACAGGATTTGGGTAATGGAGAACAAATAGAAGAAAGCTGCATATCAACCCAAAAACAAAGATCACAGATGCAGTAAGAGAATGAGAAATACTTCAGGTTCACTATAGAGCTAATAAGCAGAATTCAAAGACAATACTTAGCATTTATTTAAAAAGTATTGAGCTTAAAAAATATTTCATCTTGAGACCTCAAAACAGTTTTCAAAAACTAATTAAAAAATTAAGCATCACCTTAAAATGTGCCTATGAGGACTGTAAAAATTATTATTTTGTTCTCATTGAAAATTAAGATACACTAAGGATACCTTGGAATAGCATGCTTTTCTTGACTTCTAGATTTCTCTGTAACCCATGAGGACATTCCCAGACCATCCGTCAATATGCCAGTTGGACCTGGCATCTAAAGGGATTGTAACAGATGGTGAGTATGATCATTTTCATTCAGTTATGAGTGCATGATTTAACAATTATGTATTGAACAATACATTCCAAATAATTTTATTCCTAATATGTTACAGAAGATATCTCTGCTTTGCTCACATGTGAAATCTAGGGACTGAGACAGAACAAACATATGTGAAATGGTAAAAAAATTCCTGAGTACAGCTAGACTTCAGGAAAAAGATAATTAATTGCTAATAAGACATTAATCTTTTAAGATTTGCTCTCTGACCCCAGGATATCATTAGAAAAAATGTTTTTCAAGAGATTCATTGCCAGTTACATATTCTTGTTGATCTTTAGGAATGAAATTTCCTTCTAAGAGAAATTTATTTTTCTAAGTTTGAGATTCGTCATTCAAATGATAAGTGCATAAGAGTGGGATAAAACTATCAACCACTGTCAATAGTGGTCACTGACAGAACAGCTACCTTTGATATTGTGAATAAAGTGTGTACATGCAGACATCAGCAGAACAGAATTAATGATTCTTACTTTGCTATCTCTGTAAACCAGTAGAGAGGTACTATGCCAACCACGAGGTAGAGATGTCAAACTAGGGATGTCTGGGACAGTAGGAACTGTCATATTTTACAGATGGAGAGGATTTAATTTCTTTCCTTTCATGATATGCTCATTCCAGCTGTTGTTATTTGAAGGGTATAGATGTGTTGGTGAATAGGGAATATATGACTTCTGCTTGATTTTCACTCTGGCTAGCATAATTTTCTCTGTATTGGGTTCCCAATATCAAAGGCTAGTTTTTTTCTACTTCATTTGAACTGTCTTATGGAGTTAGAAATCTGATTAGAAGAGTCAAAATGCTTTGATTAATGTTGTGTATAGTCAAGATTCTGGCTGTATTCTGTTTTTCTTTCACAGCATATGTGAGATCTTAAAAAAAAAAAAACCTCTTTCTCAGTCTTTTTGCAAGTTTAGTCAATTTAATGTCCTTATATATTTTTCTCATACTACTCTTTGAGGCATCATCTTTTCTGTTTCCAAACATCTAACTACTAACAACATAATTGAGATAAAAACTTCACACCTAATTAGATACAGAAAATGGATTCAGACAAAGGTTCTTTTTGTATATGTTACTCAACCATGAAGAAAATTGTGCTGAAATATTTAGGAAACATTAAGAAGTGTAAGCAATTTTGGCTTTTGTAGTTGCAGGAACTTAAGTAAATAACTAGGTAAAAAGAATTAACCATATGCCAAAAAATTCTAGGAGGTTACAATCTGGGTGAAAGCAAGCTAATGTAATTCTCTTAAGTGGTTATCATAATAACATTCAAAAATAAAAGCAAGCACTGATAAATTTGTATTAGAAATATTTATGAGGCCACTTTTTCAGTTGTCTGTCTTACTAAGCAGAGTGATAACAGGCAACAGCTGCTGCAAACTTATATGTTGAAGTAGTGCAGAAATGTTGACAAGTCACAAAAAAGACAGCATAGAATCTGGTCAGATTACAAATGGGGTTTATGTACAGCATCTCATCCTGTGTAAATAAAAAATAATAATTACTTTTATGAAATTCTATTTTAAATATCTTTGTCATTTTTATTGTGACCACTACATGTAGTTGGACTAGTCATGCATATCTTTTCTCTTTAGATAAAATTATCATTTTCCTTTTCTTTTTTTTTTTTTTTTCCTGTGAAAATACTCTGTATACATTATGTGGCATTATAATCAGAGATAGATGCTAACTAAAAAGAGTCAACGTGTTAAATATATCCTAGTATTCTTTTCAAGTGCAAATAGATATCATCTTGCATCCAATTCATAAACAATTTCTTGTAAGAAAATGTATTACTTACCTATATTTATAGATTAGGATTCTCATGAAAATTTGCTACCAACTTTGGTTTAGGTGTAAGGACAATCTGCATATAAATATATTTTTTTGTAAACAGGCTATTCTCATATTCTTCAGTAATACTGTTTAATTCAATATGTTTGCACCTGAAGTATTAGATTTTTTTTGCTACAGCAAGGTGTTTTTTAAGATGCAAGATAATTATTTTTACTTAATTTGACTTCCAAAGTAGTTGATGAAAACTGTTGCTGCTTTAAATAAATCATATTATCAAAACTTTAACACATGTACAGATTCTGCAGAAAATATGAAATATTGCAACAGCAATAAATAACATAGTGCTGTACATGCAGAAAACAAATTAAATCCAGGTATATTTAAATTTGCTTTTTACAAGAAGTTTATTATCTATGAATAGGAAAAAGTCTTAAAAATTCAATTATTGGAACAGTTTTTGTTATGAGAAGTTGAAATATTGCAGCTTGAAAATGTGTGCTTGCAATGTTTAAGGTTTACTTTGTCATTCTTAATATGCTCAATTCACTGTTTCTATACTTCATGAGATTATTGAAGTGATTTATCTCAGTAGAGGGATGCTCCAGGAATAACATGCCCACCCACATGCAAATTTTATTACTACATATTGAGATTATTCACATTCCTGAGGTATAGTACAATGCAAAAATAAAGAAATTCAATTTCATTCATATGGCGCTACTACCCAGATATTCACACTCCATGTGAAGAGATCACCTGTAATACCAAATCCAGTGATTCTTGACTACATCTCATTCATTTCTCAGAGCTCACTGGACTAAATAGTCCAAACCAGCATGTTCTGATATCAAAATATTAATTTCTGACATCTTGCACTGATTTTAGCAATCTGCGTTGTATGTGTTAGAAAATACTATAAGATGTGCAGGTTTGGGGTTAATATGCATTTAATATTTTCTTCTTTGCCTAATTAGACCCCTTGGCAAAACTTTATTTTAAATTTATTTTTTCCTTTAATATGTGCATTTATATTTAACGTGGAAACTAACTGTACAGATGGTATATTCATAAAAGCCCATTGAGTAAGGCTAAGAGAATATTTCCAAATAAGTTCCTATGAGAAATAGCAAAAGTGTAGGGGCACATCTGGAACTATGAAATTATTTTACTACATGCCTTACAAGCAAATGAGTAGTACAGTACTTCACAGGGACAATTATTGTTACAGCTCACGGTGGGCTAAAGCTGCAAAAGGAATTTAGCCTCAGAGCTCAGTGCTCGAGTAGACATTCACTGTCTATGGTTAGGAAACCCTCATGAGAAGACTCTCTGCCAGTAGATGAATGCAAAAACCCTACTTTTTCAAGTACAAGTCTCTGTAAGAATTTTATTCTAGCTTTTTTTTATTATTATTTACTTCTATGTCCATATTCACAGTACACTTGTGAAATCAGGTCTTTACAGAAAGTTTTCTGAGGATTATGCTGATCTTCTTATGCAAAGTCATCAAATTAGATGGTTCCTGACTTAGGAATTGGGAGACAGCACCAGAATAAAATATGGGGAAAAACCTTTTTTAGTTTGGTGTCTGTTTTCTGTACACTTTTGTGGCTGCATGCACTAATAATCAGCTACCAGCAGGAAAGTGTAAGCCATTGATATGATGCAATTATAAGAGATGCCTCTGTCTAAATTAAGGTGCAAACAAGACCGTAACTGAAGTCAATAGTACAGATTTTATTTAACAGTTAATGTGAGGTAGAGAGATAAAAACTGGAGCACGGGGGAGAGAAAGAGAGTGAAAGACAGAAAGAGAAAGATTAAGCGAAAGATATCACCACCATGTGAATTCCTGTGACTTCCCACTGGTCCTTCTTCACCCTGGACTTTAGCGGTGGAGGTCCTGGAGTCCTTCTTCTGCAGGTATCACCTTTATGCAGTCCAAGTCCTGGGTATCCATGGGAGATCTAGATGCCCTTGCCAAACTTGGGCCAGTATGTTCTTTCCCAGTTTGCTACTATGTGAATTTTTGTCCAAATGCATTACCCAGATCTGCTTTGTCAGGCCTGGAATTACCATCTTACTGCTGCTGCTGACTGCACTTACCAGAATTCCATTGTAGTGGCTTCTCTTATGGGAACTTCCCTCTCTGACAGAGTTCTGAGATATTCAACTGCATTCTCTAAATCCTCACACACACCAACTGGGTAGGACCAAAAACTTTAACTGGAGAACACTATAAACATCTGCCACTATTCTAGTTTCTAATTTTACTCAATGTTTTATTCCCTCATAGATTTTCACTTCAATAAGACCTCACTAATCTCCTTTGGAATTTAAATCACGACCATTTTTTCTAGCTATGTTGAGGCAGGGGTTGGAATATGGCCATTAGTGCAACTCATGCAAATGGAGGAAATCTGCAACTCCCCATTAGGAAATGGCCACAAAACTTTCCTGCAGCCCCAGGAAAATACGTTGCTCAAATGAAATAAACATCTTTTTCTTTGATTGTGTGATTTTCTGTCTCACTGTCGTTCTCCATACATGCCATAGTGGTTAGAATTACCTTTGAAAAATAAATTTTCAGGAAGTAATTTTAAGTCTTAAAATATTCACATTCCTGTCATTATTGTTTTTATATTGCTCACTGATAGTACCAGTCCCTATTTACAAAGTATGAATATTTAATATTTTAATACTAGAATAAGCTGAATATTGAATTACCATAATTTGATAGATTTCTTAATTAGCTCGTAATAGAAATATTCAGAAAAATTCATATGCAGTATTTCCTTGCAAAAAAACCCAAACAAACAACTTTTTAAACACAGTGCTTTTTTTTGTCAGATATCCTATGAAAGAACATAAAATGATTAGTAAATAAATTAAGAAAAATGGAGTACTATCTCTCTTACACTGTATTATTAGGAAAAATATTTGTACTTTTTTATTGCCTATATTTTGGATTCATATTAAGAAAATCATTCTTTAAATATCATACATAAGCTTCATTTAGGAACCTTGACTAGATTAAAGATCATGTGAAATACACACAAAGTTTAAATAATGTATTAGTTTTTGCTTGATTAATTTTTTCTTTTCCTCTAGTTGAAAGTGTTATGTCTGTTGATCAGTTCTACATTCTTTCTTCATACATGACGGTATATCTGAAAAAGATGTTTCAAATAGCTGTGTGGATATCATTTATTTCCATGTGAATGGTGCGAATATTATGACTGTGAATATAAGGAAACAGACGTCTGATCTGAAATTATAGTGCCGTAGATTCCCAAGTTTATATAGAAGTTTTGAAACAAAGTTAAAAACACAATTCTGCAATGACTCTGAAGACTTTAATAAAAATGTATTGTTTCTGGCACTAGAGATAATCATGAAAGTGTAGATACTAAAATAAAAAGTACAGAAGTGTGCAGCACTGCAATATTTATATAGTTCTATACTGCAGTGCATCAACTCTATGAACCTGAAGTGCATCAGCCTTACTGTTGAAAAATCCTAGATAACTGTGGAATATATCTATCTACTGTACTAATCCTGTCAATATTAAATTAATTAATACTAGCTTATGGAAAAAGAATTCTTGTAAGTTTGTCTTCAGAGTTTATTATCTGCTGGAATAATATTCAAGCGCAGGGGCAAGTGCCTGCAGTTTCATCACCACTAAATACTTTTCTTCTGTGTTCTTCACCCATTAAATTTAAGGTTTATCAGAAATTACTTGATCTATTGATTCTATTTTCAAATTTGTCACTTAGAAAGTAGAGAAATATTTGTGTCAAGGTCTTCAATGATATTTAGACATTACATCATATTTGAATAAGGGGCTGAGGTAACTAAATCTAAAAGCATGACTTTGTCAAGCTCTTAACATTCTCTGCAACTACTTTTTTTATAAGTAAACCATTTATATGTCTAAATTTTCTCTGTTCCACAGACACCTTGGAAGGACTGAGTGATTACCAAAATATAGCAAGAATCTACTTGCAGTCTCTTAAAGGCCAGACACTGTAGCTGAGCTTGAAATCAGTGTGTGTTGCGAGGAGAACTCCACTGACAACACAGCTAAAAAACATATTTTCTCAAAAGGATGAGGGACATTTTCCTCTAGAATATCTGATGGCTAGCAGGTACTCTTGTATCTTGTCAATCACCTTTGCATCAGTAAATGTCCAAAGAAACCTTTGTGAGAGACTGAACTGCAGAGGGGGGTCTCTGCATAAAATTATTCTCTGTTCTACTGGCACTGAGCCAGTTTTAAGAAAGAACTAAAGATTCACAGGGAAGGAACATGATCCTCAAGCCTATGATCTCAACTATCAGCTGCATAAAGAGAAAGGCCTCTGTCATTTAGAGAGTTGAAAATAAATTTAATAACAAAGAGTTGTAGAAATTAAATATGCAGACTTTTGAAATGTGTCTTGTCCAATGTAAGTGCTACCATAAAGAGATGAAAATCTGCTTCTCTCTGGTCTTCAGATATATTTTTCTCTCACAGTGGAAAAGTACGCTAAAGATGGAAAGGAAAATTATCTTTCTGCTTAGACCTCAGAAGACTCCTGATTTATTCCTATTTTCCTAGCTACTAAAAATTTATTGAGGGAGTCATCATCACAGACTACAAATGTTCTCCACAAAATAAATACAACAGCAAGCAAAAATTTAGCCCTTTTGAACTCCCGAACAACTCTGGTTTTACTTTTCTTTATTTATATAAATGCAAAGATTAATACAAAGAAAATACTGCTGGGAATAATAAGGAAAATTTTCCAATGCATGGCACACATGTAAAAAAGTTATTCTGGCTGCTGTCAGCATAGTCCCTGCATTCCCAGATGTACTGAAAATTCACCCTGATGGATTCTACACTTGTAGCCAAGTAACCAATGGGTGGAGTGGGGGTAACTTTCATCTGTATACTTATGGCTACTATGGTCTGGTGCTTTTTTAAGAAATATTTTCAGCACTTCCTGCAGAGATGAGAGCTTAAGTTCACAAACATTAATTTATAATGTGCTTCATACCTACGCAAGTGTGTTCACTTGAGCATGCCTCTCTGCCAATACCTTCTCCACAGAAATGCTCAACACCTAGTGAATTCAAATGAGTTTAATACACAGACTTATGATTAATGGAAAATGGCAGAGAGTAAGGGACTGAAACAGTTTGTGCTTTGTTTGATTAATTAATAAGAGACTCTCTTTTCCCAGCTTCAACTCATTATGCTAATGAAATGTCATCAATTAAGTCTTTCCCCTGATTATTGAATCTGTCAGGTAGTGCTCAGCTAAAAAGCTGCATTCCTTTGCTGTCTTTGTAGAGATGCCATCACAGGTTTTTAAGAAATGCTTCTTCTATTGTGTTTGTTCTACTTTCTCATTATTGTATCATCCCACTGACCTTGAGACAGGTGAATATGGAATGACCAAACTGAGACAGAGACAACACTATCTGTGGGTCAAGATAACATTATAGCAGAAAGATAAATACCATTCTTTATTCACAATCCCTTCATAATTATTAATGGTCTGGTCAAAGATAAATTCAAGGAGAGTGTGTGACATTCAGAAAGCCATGCCATGCTGTGCTAGATTAAGCTTAGTACAAGGTGGATGGGAAATATTTTGTCCATGCAAAATATATATTTTGCTGTGACAGTGATTTCATAGGCATGTGGAAGCGGGATTATATAACAAAGGTATTCTAAGTAATTAATGGAGGCAGAATAAAGAAATCCACATTAAAAAAGTATGGTTACATTCCATATATTTTGTCTGTGCATATGTTTAGAACTCTCAGTTGCTTTGAATAGCAATATATGGGGTTCAGAGTATTGTTCTATATGATGTCAGTGGCTACAGCAAATTCTGATCCATCAGTTACCATGGAGAGAACACAACAAATTACACAACTTATTGGGAATAAGCCTTTGGAGAAGCAGAAGGTGGGATCTCTGAAGGTCTGACCTTCCACTTTAATTTCAGCAGCTGGAACACAATGAATTCTTTCTGCTGGTTTCCTCTCTGGGTTACTTGCAGGTGATCATAGGTCTAGTCATAAACCTGTGCGTCTCACATGGGTCATGATCTAGGGGAGAATCTATTCTGCTTCAATGGAAATACACGAGAGAGTGGCACAATGCAACTAAACATGCAAAGCAAGCAAAATGTGTGACTTTAAAGTTTCTGAATGAGAGAAATAAAATCTCATGAAAACCCTCCTTCAGGGAAGCAAAGTTCTAAAATCACAAAAAGGACTGTGTTAATCTGATTTAAAAGATTTCTTTCAAAGATAAAAATAGATTAGAGAAAAATTATTACAGGAGTTGATAGGGCAATCACTATATCAAGTCATCCAGTGATCTGTATATCTATCTATCTGTGTATCTGTCTATCTGTCTATCTATCTATCTATCTATCTATCTATCTGTCTATCTATCTATCTATCTATCTATCTATCTATCTATGTTATATGTACAGGCTGGATCCAGGAAAGAGATTGAATACTGTAGCAAAAAAAAATTTGTAAACTATATGAAATTGCTAAAAAAAAATCAAATACAGAGCTAATTGCAAAGAGGCAAAATGCAAGAAGATCCCATGTTAGTTTTTGTTTAACTAGATGATAAAATGACTGGTGAATTAAATTAAAGACTCTAAGTTGTCTATTACCATACGAAATGTTGGAATCAGTGAGGATAGCTTTTAGGAAATTTCAGGATTCAACACCTTTTAAAATAGTCAAAATTCAGTAGCCGTTAAACAGTACATAGGATATCAGTAATTGCTAGGAAAGCACAGGGAAAAGCTTTATAGTAATATTTTTATTTAATGATGCTTGCATTGTAAAGACAGTTTGAAAATATAGTTCTTGTCCTCATCCACCAGAGTTATTTAATAATGATAAATGTGCAGAGAAGGGCAGAAAAAAAATTATTTAAAAAATGAAATGTCTTCTTAATAACAGAAGTTACATAAATGTGAATTTCATGTCTTGATAAAAAAAGAGAAGGGATGGGAGACATTACTGAATCTTGTAAAGCCTAGAATGAATCATTAAACATTTTTTCATTATTATGTTATTGAAGGGACTAAGAAAAAATGAAGAAATAAGAAGATATAAAACAAGCAATTTTGGGACCTCTCACTCAGTGCGTCATCAGCTTGTGGAACATACTGTCAGTAAATTTTGCAGGAGTTGGGAATATAAGCAATGTTCAATAAGGTGGGAGACGTCCTTGTGTAGGACAGGTCTAACAGTACCCAGTGCATGAGAGGACTACTGCCAGTTCTGGCCTCGAGAGGACCATGGGAGGAGACACTCCTAGGAAAGAATTACTCCTCACCATCTTGCCATAAACTGTCTTTTCTGTATACTCAGAAATATCATTCTGGGTTAAAAAATAGGGCTTTTGTCTTACAAAAAACTTCCAAAACCCCCAAAAAATCCAAAACACAAAAGCACTTCAGTCATTAAAGATACACAGTGTTCGCCAGTGTGTTTTCTTGCAATCCAATCACTTTAATACCTAACTGTCATCCTCAGCAGATTCAGGGGACTATCAGGGTATAAAAGGCTCTACTTTTTTTGCTAAAATGACTACATTTAAGCTAAAATTCATGCTAAAATGCTAAAGTTATTGTTAAAATTACTATGAAGTTATTATTTTAAAATCTACAGTATAAAAATAGCCCTGGATAAGGAAGAAAGGTATAGCATATTCTGTGATTATTTTTGCAGTCGCTAAGATCCAGATTTCTTTTTTTCCTTTTTTCAATTCTGTTTATGCATCAGTCCTGGATTTCTCACTTGAAATACACACATTTTTCTATAGTATCATCTGGCCTGGGCCAAAGACAACGATTCCAAACAATTGGAATACATATGATGGCAAACCTCTCCTCAGATAGGCTTGTTGGAATTTGGAACTGAAATTGGTGTTGAATTATTTTATCTAATGTTCTTTGGAAAGGACAGCAGATATTCTGGATACATTTTACTTATTGAGATTATGCACCTTGGATGAGACTACAGCGTGTCTGCAACAGGGCTTGAGACTAAACCTGGTTGATTGCAAACTTCATTACAGATTTAGTGTATAACATTTGTGGATATATGCAACTCACATGCTTCATTTTCCTGATTTATTAAGTAAGCCAAAGAGTTTAATTAAAGAAAATGCATTAACATTTTGATTCTCTCACGACTCAACCAAAGAGTTCCATTTTGATGTTAACTGTATTATTTACTATAGCCATAACCTTTCTAGTGTTGTGAACACATGAAAATCCCCACCATCCCAACACAATCTCTTATTACAGGGATGTAGCAGTTAGAAAGGTTCCCATGCATTATGGAAGCTATACAGGTAAAGGATGACACAACTTCATAAAGCTTAATACAAGAACTATAAATGAAAGGAGAATAAAAAATCAGAAAAAGGATTCAGTTACAGTAGTTACATAGATGAGGTGTCAAAGAGAACTAGTTATATTTATTTACATATTTGTTTGATGTTGCTATATCATATCTTTATTTCAGTACAGCCAACATCTCTTCTCCTGCACTCCTTCCCGCAAAATAAACAATCCATTTAAAATTATCTGCAAGCCATTCTTTATAATTATTTGAAATAGTGCTGCTATTATAGGAAGGACTCTCCTTCAGGGAGGAGAATAATAGCTTACCAGTATAGATAATTGCACACTAACATAATAGGTGGGGATGTGCTTTGGTGCAGTTTAGTTTTGTAGTTAAGCTGCATATCAGGGGAAAATATCACAATATTTTCACTTCTCTTCTGTGAGTAATGCAATTTGCTTTAGATGAGGTAATTGAAAACAAAACAAAACACCAAAAGTAACTGGATCTAGTCCTTCATGCGTTTGCAATGAGTAAATATTAAAAGATGATACAAAGCCTACAAAAATATTTCATGAGGCTTAAATTGAGCAAAGAAAATATGAAAAGCAGAGCTTACTAGACTTTGGTATTGTGCCAGAATTTACAGGACAGAGGACAGATAAATAGCTTTCTAAAACTATGAAAAATTTTCAGCAATATTTTTTATTCTGGAATTATTTTATAAAATTTTGATTTTTAGTAGTTTCATAGGATTTCTTTGACTCATTTCTTTTTTGCAGGTAAAGCAAGATACTTTTAAAAGCCAAAATAACTGACATAGTGCATGCTATACATTTTAAGCAGGAAGAACTCAGCTTGCATTATTCATCCAAATCTAGAACTCATGTCACAGTATGGTGCTAGACAAAGAGGGAAAGAAGAGATGTGATTACATTGAGGTCTCCACCCCACATATTTGCTGACCAAGAGAAACTCTATACTACTGCTTTCTGTGTCAAATTAATTTTAGATATATATATATAGGTGCAGTTTATCTGATTTACATAGTACATATGTACTCAAGTCATTCTGCCTTTATCATGTGAGTTATTCTCATTTCTGTTCATGTAAGTGATTGAAACATCATTTAAATTGATTACCTTCAAGCTCCACTTGATTTACACTGCAAGGAAGGCTAGAAAAATCATAATATCTTTCCAACCTAGTCATTCTGTGAATTCTGAAATTATTTTTTCCCCTTACTGATTTGTGAGGCATCAGAATGAAACAGTCTACCAAAAATCTGTAATACCAGAAACTGAATTTTTCAAGCAGTCATTGAGCTCCAAAGTCTGTCAAATTATTCTTGTTTCAAAGGGAAAATGTATCTAAGGAAAGATGTAAGGACTGTCTCATCTGTTTTCTCAAAAAATATATTTAAGATAAGAACTGTATTACCTTGGACAGAAATGGACACAATGGACGTAAATGTCAGTATGATTGTTTGCAACACAATACCAAAAATAAATGGGGAACATAGCTTTTAGACGGAAGAAGTTGAACCTTCTCTTAGCTCTTGCAAATTATGGTGCAGTGATCCTGTGAGGTTTAATGAAAAACCAGTGCAAGTGAAACCAAGTATCATTTTCCCAACATTTATTCAGCTCACAATCCGTGCCATTGCCCATATTTGAGGTGAGTAAGAGTGTTATAAAAGTTGTTTATCTGTGGTCATGACTTTATACAGTGCACAGCACATATTGAAACTATTGGCTGACACCTTTATTATTAAAAATCCAGTTTCAGAGACATGGAGACACTTGTAAAAGAAAATGATCCTGACCATTGGAGCAGCTATCTATATAAACTGAGCATATGCAGTATAAATCACACAATCCCAGAATCACAAATTATTAATTAAGTTGGAAGGGGACCCACAAAGATGATCAAGTCAAACTCCTGGCTCACAGAAACATCCCCCAGGGTCACACCATGTGCCTGAGAGCCATCAAATGCAGAGACTGCAGCTAGGAGAGCAAACAGGAAATCTGAAGTTTTTTATGGTTTATATACATGTGTTCATATCAAAACAAAGAGAATGATAAAGAGGTGAAAGAAATAGCAGTTATCAAAGGAAATTCTATTTGCTTTTTCATATTTGTTACATAAAAAGTGACCTGAGGTATGCTAAAAAATATTCATTGTTATAAAAACCAAGGTGAAAATTATAGCATAGTTTTTTTAATATATAAATTTTTCTAAAGTAGATACTTAACAATCATTTTTAAGAAAGATCAAAGATATATATGAATTAGGTTAAGTACCATGTAAGCATACTTTTCTTGATGCAACCAGTGCATAAGTAATAAAAAGACTGAAATTGTTAGAAATAATCAACTGGCTCATGAAATGTAATGGATAACCGAGAAACAGTACGAAAGGTAGAATTATGCATATGAAATTCTGTAAGCCTATTTTCGCATCATATTCATCTTAATAAAAATATGAATTAAAAAAATATTTCTAAGAAGAATTTTATGGATTAAAAAGGAAGATCAATTCATCAACAAAATTATGCCAACTATAGTATTTTATCCATATTCTTTCTTCAAGTATTTTACAGATTTCAGAGAATACACCATTATGGATAAAGAGGAACATAAAATTGTACATTTGTAGTTCAATCTAAACACCAAAATTAAGTACAGGAACTGACCCTCTCTATCAAACTTAATGTTCCTGATAACATCTTAATTTGGACACTGAACTCTCCAAACTCAGTCTTTTAATCAGAATTCTAGCAAGATATCTCAATAAAAGTATAATCAAATTCTCACAATTCTTAACTACTTGCACAAGAATAGGAGACAAAAGCTTTTTTTGAAGTGTTATGCATTGAAACTGCTATATTCTTAATTTTCAAGAAAGCCTGGCCATAAACTTATTTCAATTCACTAGATTAGTTAGAAGTGCCATATCTTATTATCTGCATTGTCATTCATCTTTAACACATAATTAATTGTATGTGCTAAGGATTCCTCCTCTTAGCAAAACAATTTTCTTGCTGCTCTGCAGCATGTGAAATGCTTCCTTTATATGATTCTTATCCTCATCAGAAATAGCTTTTCCTATATTTCTTTTTTTAAATTATTTTTGTTTTAACTGTTACAACAATTGCATCAATGATCTTTGAAGTTGGGGCTGGATTAGGTTTTTTGGGGTTTTTTTGGTTTTGTTTGTTTGTTTGTTTGTTTTATTAGTAGTATTTTGGGGTAAGAGAGTTGTGGGTTTTGTTGGGGTTTTGATTTTTTATTTTCAATAAACACTTTAATAAATTAGTTGGCTTATGCAGTCAGGAGTTACCTTTCAAGACATTTACCTCTCTGAAATGGTGTCAGCAATTCAGTGTGTAATGAAGAGATCTGACCTATAATATCTGCTTACTTGTGCTATCATCTATGTCTATATCATCTATATCTATATCTATTTAATCTATATATACCTTAACAAATACACCACCCAGTCCCCCCCATCCCCCATATATAAATTCACATATATGCTCAACTGTGGGAACTAAGATTTTGCTCTGATTAAGTAGTGACGACACAAGGGATAATAAAATGACAAAAGAACAAAAACAAAAAGGAAAGTACATGTGTACAAATACCTGCAAATTTATTATAAGAAGGTTATCCAATTAATTGAGAAGTGACAATTTCCAGCCAGGTTACTAGGTTTTGAGGAGTCTGAAGGATGCAAAGCAGTCAAATTTAATTCTCCAGGTAAGGAGAGATTACTTATCAGATGTTGCCAATAGAAGGTGTGAATCTCCAGGGGACTGGGAGACTCCTATTCCAGATAGGGCTTGCCAGATCTCAGCAGAGGGCTGGGACCAAGGCTGTGAGTTCTGCTGCTTGTGTCAAGGTTTCTAAGTAAATCCTAGCAGAAAGACAACAGCCCTGAGCAGGTAACTGGTAGCTATGGCAACCAGTTGCAGTGAGATCTAATTGCTAGATAAAAGGAATCAGTGACTTTTTTTTTTACTTTTTTTTCTTTTNTTTTTTTTTTTTTTTTTTTTTTCAGAGATGAAAACTAGAATCTAAGGATATTGCAGTCATTTACATCTGGCAAAGGGAGCATAGAAAGCCTCTAGCTCAACATGGCAGCACTTGCTGTCCATTTTATGCAGGTGTTAGCAAATGACAGGACTTGAGGAAATGGCATGAAGCTGAGTCACAGGAGGTTTAGGTTGGATATAATGAAAAAGTTTTTCACTCAGAAAGTGGTTGGGCACTGGAACAGCCTCCTCAGGGAAATGGTCACAGCCCCAAGCCTGACAGAGCTCAAGAAGCTTTTGGACAATATTCCCAGGCTCAGGGTGTGACTCCAGGGGTGTCCTGTGCAGGGCCAGTTGGCCTCACTGATCCTTCTGGGTGCCTTCCAAGTCAGCTTATTCTACAACTCCATGACTTTGTGATAACCTGGTACACAAGAAAATGGAAGAATCAACCCCTACACAGTTAATATTTTCTCTGACTTACTTAAGGAGAAATCTTTTTTTCAAATAATCAGAGTGCTACCTAGTATTGAGAGCAATGTCATTTCCTACAGAGAATGTTGCCATGGAAAAGTTTGTCACACTCAAAAAGGTACATGCACATATTGCACATTGTGTCCAGGTGGTACAGGCTGAAAGAAAACACTGGCTTAATCTACTCATGCAGGATAGAAATCATAAAATACCAGCTGAGACTGTATACAAGGATTCATTTCCAAATGTCCATAATCTACAATATGCTAATATGCCTTTTGAATTTCCTGGAACTCTGAAGATCCTTTCATTTTGTTCTGGAGGTAGGTCTTTTCTTTACTTAGACAGGCTTGATGCCACAATACTACTGACAACTATGTCCACAGTATTTGAGATCAATTTTTGTAATGGCTTCTGATTTTTTTTGTTACGTTTATTTCTTGTATTTCCATTTCTACTGGCAATAATTTTCAGATTGCAGTATGATGTCAAATACTCTGTATTGTAAACAGTGGTGCCAAAAGTGAGAAGAATGATTTCTGTAGTCGCTGAAGTTCTGCAAACATATTTTTAAAATTACTTGAGTTTACTTTTTAAAAAAAAGAAATATTGGGAGTCCGCACAGGAATAATAAAACACTCTGAAAGTTACTGGTATATTTTCTTTAGTGTACTTTTTATCCCTGGAGTTGTTGGAAGTGCAACAAATCTGTATCAGTTTTCTTTTCCAAGAGGCAGAAAATTATTTGAACCTCAGAGGCAACACAGCACCAGATACTAGAGTTAAAATTAGCACTTTGAATGTTAAAAACAAATTTTAGAATCTCAAACAATTCCACAGGGAAGTCTGACCATATGGAATGATTTTTTTTTCATTAGCTATAAACTGTAAATTTTTTTAAGAAAGGGCAAAAAATACTGGATGGACAGAAGAGAAGAGAAGAGAACAAAAAGAGTGAGAAGCAGCAAGAAGAGCAAACACCAAGGTAATAATATGAGGAGTAAGTGGTCCATGATGCTGGAGCACATATCCCCTGCAGCCTGTGGACAAAGGAACTGTCATCTTGAAAGTGTAAGAGGAAAGTAGAAAGAGAGAGAAACTGTTATGTACTGACTGTGACACTCCACAACCCACTGCACTGGTAGGAGAGACTGAAATAAAGGACTGAATTTAAAACCAAGAAGGGTGAAGGGAAGATATTATATGTCTGTCTTTTTGTTTCCCACTAAAAACTTTCTGCTTGTCTCTGTATCTTTATCTAGAAAAAAACTTAAGTGGAAGGTCTCCTGTATTTTACTTGCATACTTTCAACTTTGCCCAAAAGTTTTGGTATCCTAAATTCTAAAATACAAGTACCTCAGCAAAAACTTGTGGGCCTCCGATTTTTTTTCTTTCTGAAATACTAAGATATAATCTGCTGAAACATATCTTCAACTCTCCCCCAGCTGAGTTATAGGAGTCTTCCAGTGTTCTGGTGGAAGACAGGCTCTGGAAATATGACCTACCCATATCTGAATTTTCCACAATCAACAAGACTTAATACCTTGAAGAATAGAGCCGCAATAAGAGAGTTCTGTAAGAGAAAAGTTTGGGGAGCTATTCCTAATACCAAACATTAGGGACAGAAGTCAGTTGGCCAGTCTCCCTACATCCCTTTGTATTTACAGTTGTTATCTTTTTTCCAGAATATTTCAGAGCAGAGACCTGACATATGTGAACTGATTTGTTTTCTTAAAATTTTGTATTTCTCCACAAACTGCAGAAAAAACCCATGGAATCTATTTCATAACATAGGTAATTAAAATTTAAAATTTGTCAGTATGAATACCTTTCATTTTTCATTCAGTATTAACCCTGCTGGGAGAAAACATAGCCTATGATGTATGATATTTAAAAAACATTGAATTGTGAGTGTCTTGCTTCTATGCGTTACACTGAAATTTATTGCATGAGAACTACCTGCTCATTCAACATGATAAATCCCAACGAGTGCATCAGAATTATTAAAAACTAATATCTTCCTCAGGTTTTGTACCCTAGATATCATAAGAAATAAAATGTAACCCTTTTTTCTGGATGCCAAGGTGATTAATGATTTTATTTCTGGGATGAATATTATAGATGAACAGCACCACGATCTTTAGATAAAATGAGAAAATATAGAAGATGATTAAGGAGTTTAATTTACTAGGTATGTTATAGTTGTGTTATGCTAAAATACAGAGAATTACAAGAATTTTTTTGTCATTAATAATACTTTTGCTCCATCACATTTACATTAGAAAAACTATCTTTGAAAACAGACACAAGGAAGACTTATTTAATATTTTTCCCTTTCTATATCTGCCTGTCTCTGTATTTGAAATCAGCATCTCTCTCCATATTTTTTCTTTTCCTCGGAATTATAATTTCAGTTTCATATTGGAAAGCTGCCAGTGACAGCATTAGCTTCTATGTGCATGTTTCCTCACATTATTTTATAGAGTTTGCTGTTTTAGTTAAAATCAATGATGGCTAAGAAGAAGTTTTATTCAATATTGGACAAGAAATGAGCTCTAACAAGGTCACACAGGTACTAATGCAGCAGTCATTGAACACAAAACCCAAACTATTTCTAGCTTACATGGGAACAGAAACTGCTTCTGATTTTTCATGAATCATGGCTCATACACATAGAGGATCCTCACTTTTTCTTATATTTTTCAAGTCTATTTTAATAAGTATTCAAAAACCTACCCTTCCCAAATAAGATGTTTTTCAAAATATAAATATATAAATGAATGAGACAGGTTAAAAACCACTTCATTATGATATATCAGGAGATTGCTATTTCATTCTCTTTGCATCATGACTATAAGAGAACACTGAATGTTGCTAAAGGCCATGGAATTACCCTTTTCTATGTATACTATGTTGTCTGGTTGTAAGTACTTTATGACTCTTGTCTTCAAAGTGTGAAAAATGACAGAAAGGTGGTGACAACACAGAAATACAAGTCCAAGGTGTTAGATAAAATGTTTGACAGGTCTGATAAAATGTTTGATAAAATTGCATTATATAGAAGTGCTTTTTGTTACTATCATTATTCAAACGGGTTGAATTTTACAAAAATAATGTTATTTCAGAAATATCATGGCAAGCAGTCAGAAAGTGGAAAATGTTTTCTAGTCCTAGAATTAGCCCAGGTAAAATGGGGATTTTTTTAAAAACTACCATAAATGAAGCAGTGTTTCCCACTTTGCAAATTTTCATGAAAGTTGACACTGTTTAATTTTCACTTTCACCGGTAATGAGTAATATTTCATTACACACGTAAAAGTCTTGTTTTTGTGTAAAGAGTACCATGCTACTTATGGTGAGACTCTACTCATTTTCCATCTGGCCCCTCTATTCACTGGACATGATTATAGATACTTTGGCTGAACATTTTCACATGTATTTGCAAATGCAAAAGAAGAGGAAAGCTAAGCAGTTTCATTTTTAATTGGATCCATGCATATATAAGATATGTCAGAAACTGAACAAAATAATATTGTATATTACTATTTTGAGGACACAGCAAAATAAATTCGGTTCAATGGGGGATTTTTTCTGCATGATCATAATTTAAGATTTGACATTGCTATTTTGAACATAATATTAAGTGAAAGTTGTTTTACACTTTAGATGTTGCTGCTACACAAATATAACCTGGAATTCTTCCTGTCACAACCACACTGAGTCCAAAATCACTCTAAGTGTGGCCTAAATGGTTAAACTCTTACCAAAACAAAGTTGCAGAGATAAGTCCAGACAGACATATCAAAGCAGACGAAGTAAAAGATCTAACACAGTATTTGTGCCTCACCCTAGTGATACAAAACCCCCTGAGTTTTCTCCTATTTTGAAACAGTATATTCTGCAAGATCTAGTCCTCTTGATCTTGATTTGTCTTGATCCAGATCCCAAATTAATAGAGGCAGATGAAGCAGGAGCATGTCACAGAAACATGTTTTACAATAAGGGGTGCTAATAATGTATAGCAGTGTGTAATTTAATAAAAAATAAATAAATCTATAGTTTCAGTGTAAAAAGAATAGAAAAAATACAGGACCTTCTTGGATGCAGAAAAGCTGCTTGTTCTTATACCAGTTTTGGAGGTAAATACAGAATATTACAATTCTATACCTAGCATATGATAAAAAGGACAGCCCTTTCAAGTGTCCCTCTTGAACAATAAAAAATAAAGTAAATTAAACCCATAAGACATTCCAGAGCCATGACAAAATTTGAAAACTGATTTTTTATTCAGCAACTAGAGCAGGAATTCTTTTTAGAGATGAAAAAACTTTCTTGCCAGAAGCTACCTTTTAGTAGGTGTAATTATGGCATTCTAGATTGAAAACTAAATAATTAATAGTATATTGAAATTATATAAACAATTTATGGCTATAACCTAAGGACTGTCTTATTTATCATGTCAATGACATTGGTATACACTGATGAACTGCATCATCATTATGATAAGGATTATAGAATTTTCTAAATAGGTAATTAAAAGAAAATCTCATTATGTTGGAAGTTCCTCTGTCTTTTTATAACAGGAAGTTCCACTTTTGTCATTATTTTGCTTCGTTAATTCCACATACTGCTGACATCTAGTGACCAAATAATCCCCTCTTCTTTGATATTTCTCTGGTAGCAACAAATATGTATTTGAAAATTGCACAATGCTGTTCAGCTGTTCAAGATACTTCTATCCATACAAATATCAGTTCTTTAAATTTTGTTAACTTAGTGAAAAAAACCTGTGTCCTATAGCTAGAAGGCTTGAACTGAAAGCAAACCTTTTTCACTCTACACAGTAAATAGAAACAAAAATAAAAACTAGCTTTGAAAGGCTTTGTTTATGTGCATCATAATTTCACATCAGTGTTTGCTATGCAGGCTTTTATGTTGACTGATTGGAGTACAAGTTTTATTTTTGGATATTAAACTAATGTTGGGCTTGTAAATGAACTGATGAGAAAGAGGGATAGATTATTAAGGGTGAAGCCTAATGAAAATTTTTCTAAGCTTTGACGTAAAAGAATCAATTCCTGTTCTGATGAGCACAAATTAAAGACAGTACTCTAAAGGCTAAAGTGTTTATGAAGGGTCAAAATTCTGCATTCTTTTGCATGTGGAATCAGGCACCCCGTGGTAAAATTACTTTTGAAGTCACTCTTCTGAGTAGAAGAGCCAAATTTGTGCCACAGTTCAACTAATGGAGCTAACCCAGATCTCAGCTCCAGGTGGAGTAGAATTCAATGTATTATGTCAATGTATTGCATATTAGCCGGGTAGAAAATGCCAATTAGTTCTATGAATTTTTTTTTTTAAATCTAATAAAAGCCATTGTTGAAATGTGGATCAACCCATTGCAGCAAAAAAAAAAAAAAAAAGTTCAGAAACAGATCTGATAAAACAGATATGTTATTCCTAATATTCATTCCTAGTTCAGGTTTTAGGTAATCCAAGTGTTAAGTAGTAATTAATTTTTAGTTGTGGTAGTATTACTATTTGTTTCAATACAAACTACTTGGAGTTTTGTATTTTGAAATGCTTGACAAGTGGGACAACTCGGGCTAAAAGCTGTCTTCAGAGCATTGACAGTAATGTAACTTTTAAAATGCAGTTGAAGGAGTGTCATAAATGCCCACATTTTTGTAGGGTAAGAGCAACTGTTTCCTCAGCTACATCACTGGAAGTCTTTAATGGAAAGCCTTCAAGAGTGAGTTAGCTGGTAAAGAAAGATATATGACTAGTGATGTGACTGTAGATTACTGTTAGGTCATTTAATATCCTAAAACACTGATTGAAGAGATGCATGCTCCAATCTTCTACCTCACTGCTTTCTTTGCTTTCTTTGCTTTCTACACTTTCTTTGTTTTCTATGCTGTATCCATCTACATTGGATGGAAATTTTAAAAATTACCTTGGATGTGGAAATGGGATCTTGAACAATGAGAATTTGTACTGTCACTAAACACTTAGCTCCAGAGTCACTTTCCTTTGTGCCCCATGACTCCTGCAGCCAGGAGGATACACTTTACAAGAAAGGCAAAAATAGAGAGTTCAGCTCTGATTTGTATGGTTTGAGAACTGTATTTGTATCCATTGTGGTTAAGAAGAAAAGAGACTGGAGTTTTCCTTTCTCTGGATGAATGGTTTAGTTTGCAAGTTGGTGCAAAAGGGGTAAATAATTCAGGAGAATTTAGTTTTATTTAAATATCAAGACTACCAAAGTGATGCTTAGCATTTTGAAATTAACTGTAAGTGAAAATCTTGATTCTGCTTCCCCTGTTGACAGAAGTATCACCTCAAAAACATTATTCTAAGTTCTCAGATTTGTCTATCAGATACCATTTTCTCCTTATCATTGTTGCTGAGAAGCTTGCAGTTCTCTATTCAGCCTATAAATCTTTGGATTCAGTCTGTCAAGTGCATAATCCTGATGCTCAGTTGAGGCCCAAATACATTAAAGTTGAGCACTATAATGTCTCTGTCCCTTCCCCACACATTCCTTTAATCCCATGTATCCATGCCTTAGTTTGAAAATGCCATTATGGTCCTAATACCTGTGAGTCAGTGAAGTGAGAAATTGAGAATAAACAGCATTTACTGTAAAATGATTGCTTATATCAACATAAACCCTATTTTTATGTCAATAGGTGAAAACAGAGACATTGTCTGCAGTCCAGTCATCATAAAACCAAGGAAGGAAACTCTTTCCATGAAGACAATATGAATGAATCTGTTGCACAATGTCTTTTTACATATATATGTGTATGGAACCAGAACAAAGCATGTTTTCTCTCAAATATTCTGAGTATTGCCACAGGAAAGAGGTGATCAGAGGAGATGGTACCATGGAAGTGCAGCACAGCTGATCTGAGCCAATTGCCTGCTGCGCCTTAGATTCATGCTCAGTTCCCTCCCCCTTTAACTCGCTTCCTGCAGAAGAATTGACTGTGCAAATGTAAACAAAACAGCACGAAAAATCTGGTTTACATAAGAGGATCACACCCAGACGATCTCCCTTTTTTCCTTCTCTTTCTCTTTTGTTCTCATTGTTTATCACATCTCTAGACCATCCATGTGGCAGGGCCAATGTGGGATCTAAGGGCTGATATATTCCTTGTCCTCTCTCTTTTCTGTCTTGCTTTCTTCCCTTGCTGTCTGGGCAAAGTGTTTCTGTCTTATTCTACCCCATACTGAATTTGTTGTGGGAGGGGGAGATTGTGGAGGGGTATTGTGTTTCATTAGCCACACCTTTGAGTAGTGGTGGTGTGGCTTGTGAGCTACCACTTTTGTGAAGTGCATTGGAAGAATATTTTCCCATATTTTTTATAGCATAATGTTATCTTGCTATAGACTTAAGTGGTGTATATCACTAAGGGCTACTCTGAAAAGTACTACAAAAATAGTTTAACAATAAGTTTGTTAATACCCTACCTCATTAAAGCTGTGATACTTGTTAAATTTCAGTTCAACTGAAGTTAGTGTTGAATTAGTACCCTGCTGGTAGTAACACTCAAAACACTGCTGTCATAGGACTATATCAAAAAACAACATACATTTTAGTGCCGTTGGCTGCAAATTTCAGGGATTTTTGTTTAATAAAATAACAAAAGTTTAAAAAGGGGGAAAAATTGTAGCCATGATAATCTGATTTATTTGTCATGATTTTTTCCTGTATTTAATAACGATATTAGCATTGCAAGAAGCCTTGTCAGCTCTATCAATGGATTTTCGCTCTTAATTGCTATTTTCAGTGGGTTTTTTGGTGTTTGATGGTAATTTTAAGCCACAGCTGCTGTTTCCATTTTGATTTGTTTACTTTCCATAAGGCAATTTGTATCACAGAAATGAATGCCATTAAAGAGGGCCTCTTTTGTGTAATATGTGAATATAATTCTTGTCTTAGGGTTTTCAGTTTGATAAACACTTTTTTTTAATATATATAATTGCTTGTTTGCAAAATATTAGACTTGAAGTTTTAGTTTATGCCTGTTTATTTTAAGAAATAATGCAGATAGTTTGTGCTGTTTTTAAAATAAGCCAATACATTTAAAAAAGGGATGAATGAAAGGTCCAGCAATTGGAGAGGAAGATCCCTTTGCAACAGCAGAAGGTGGGGATTCACTAAGCATCTTGTCAAGCTGAACCCAGCGTGCTCTGGCTTAGCTGAGCCGAGCTCCGCAGAAGTGATTATCGAGGAGGTGCAGTGATGGACTGCTCTGTGAAGGAAGGGCAAGCTGGGACCTGAGGATTGCAAAGGAATAGGAAAGGGCACTGACCTCACTGACAAGGAGTCAGGAAGTTCAGCCAGCAAGCCAGGATCAGGATAGGTGTGAAGATGATGTTCAGATACCAGCCTGTGCTCTGTGACCACACAGCAAATCCGCTGCAGGGAGGCAGGTCCCAAGTCAAGCCAGAGAGCAAATCAGGTTGAGGTAGAATCAGGGCAGCATGGATTAAAAACAGATCTGCCTGCTACCCAATTGCAATGTTGCTTAGCTGTGAGAGCTCTAGCTGAGAAAGAACTTCTTAGGGAGGGAGGGACAGACCCTCGCTTCTATCTTTCTCCACAGTGGCTGTTAGTGGGACTCAGAAAACTAAGCTCCTAGAGGAGAGAGTGTGCAGTCATTGTTCTCCCCTGCTTTGCATTTTTTAGACTAATTAAAATAGTGCATCCAGGTTTTTTGACTCCTTCAATATAAGAAAGGCATTAATAAACTGATATTTGTTCAGTAGAGGACTACAAAGATGGTCAGGGAGCTGGAGTTCTTGCTCTGTGAGAAGAGACTGGGAGATTTTGCTTGTTCAGCTAGGTGAAGCAGCTAATATCAGCCTCCCAATGCCTACAAGGGGATCAGCAATACAGAGCCAGTCAAAAGAAGAGAGGTCCAAAGTGAGCCTAAGAGAAATAGTTTCTTCCACCATGAAGGCATGGAGAAGTGTAGCAGGTTGCCAGGTGAGGTTGTGACATCTTTATTCTCAGTGATTTTCAAGATCTCACTGGCAAGCCCTGAGCTCCCTGGCAGTGCCTTACATCTGACTCAGCTGTGACAGACCTTCTGAAGTCCCTTCCAACCTGAACTGTCCAATAGTTCTAGGGTTCTACAGTGTGACATTTCTTCATTATTTTAACTCTTTCTTAATTTTTCCTGTTTATAGAAATTTAATTTTTGTTAGTATTCCATTTATGAATATTATATTTGAGAAGGGAAAATGGGAAAGGCTAATGAAAAAATATTATTCCAAGATCTAAAAAGAGGCAATGATGTCTAATAAAGTTATAAAGTATGTCTTCAGAAGTTAATTAAAATTTACTTACTCTTGCTACAGGTAAGTAAAATAAGGAGTTTGTGATTTAAAAAATACTTTCTTCAAAGGACAACTTAAATCAACTGCAATTTTAACATGTAAAACTGCCGGAATTTTTTGGTAGTTGTTCTCTGTTACTCAAATGAATAGGTTAAATATCTACATAGACCAGGGATAAGTTTTTCACATTAAAAACAAATCCTACAATAATTCAGTGAAAAAATGAGCTATAAGGTAATCAGAATTGAACAATTTAAATTGAACAATAAGAGCAGAACTAAAAAGGGGAGGGAGGGGGAGTGAGGGGAGATCGAGGTTCGTTTTTCCATCCCAGCACCTGTGAAATTAATGTTTCTATTTGTAGGGAAATGTGTGAACCAGCATGAGCTAATAGCATCTAATTTTTCATGAAGTAGTCATACTCGATTCCTTTTTCTATCAGTGTTTTTGTTTGGGTAGTTGTCTGAGGACAGTTTCCTGATCATTCCCTGTCACTGTATTCAGTTACACATTTTAGACTGTTTTTCAAACTTACCAATTCTTCTTCTTTTGGGCAAAACTAAATCAAAATCCTGCATTTAATTAATAATGGGCACTTGATCCTCAATCCAAAAATCTGAATTAGAATCATATCAAAGTCAAACCCTATGAAATGCTTATAGCAAGAACATAGATCTCTGTACCAACTTTTAGCCTGTCAATACCTTCTCATTGGTCTGCACTATTTACTGACTTGGAAATAGCAATTACATCCAGAAGTTAAAACACCTCTTATAAAAGAAAAATAAAAATTTAAGATTGAAAACCAGATAGTAACTCATCAGTGTGAAATCTTACACCTACATTTTTTAATCACCAATATTTTAAAAGGTTAGGTAAAACAAACCATCTGTCACTTGGTTTCTTTGGGGCTGCAGTGTTTTGGTTGGTTTCTTGGGTTTTTTCCCCCCATAACTTGGTTTGGTTTTTTTTGTTTTTTGTCTTTACTTGAAATCAAATCAAAACAAAACCTGGCTCTATATCTTTGTATAGTGTCAGACAATAAAGGTATAGCTTTATCCTCTAGATGGAGCAGCTTAATTCATCTATCCTTGGTTCCATCAATTCAGATAAGAAAAACTTGGCAGTAAGTTAGGTCCCAGGTTTTAAGGATTCACAGATATTACATTTCTGAAGTAACAACAAATGAATAATTGTCTTCGATAGCTCTTTTATGCTAGGTACAGATGAATTAAATTTGACTGCAAAGGCAACTCAATTTTCTTTATCATTAATTTGGCATTGTTTAACAGATGTTTTCTGGAAGCTTTAGTAATCTTTTTAATTTGTCTCCATGTAATGTGCAGTAAATATCCTTGGTTAATAGTCTGATTATTAAATTTAATTCCTTTTCAATAGCAGTTTTCATTGTTGCAGAAACTTTGAAACCTAACAACAAGGCTATAAAGAACCCTGATTTCACTCTGGTTTTAAAGCCACAACTATTTTACAATAGACACATGCTGAAAAAGTCTATAATATGAAACAGTCTGTGAATGCCTGATACCAACAGATAGAACAATAGGTGAGGGAATCATTAATGATGAGTATTTATCCAAAGCCTCAGAGATATATTTTGTCTTAATGTTTTCCAGTCTTATGCCATTTACCTTCTCTCTTCTCTTTTCACCTTCTATGCTTCCAGACATGATTTTCAGACTTGTATATCTTTCACTCCCAATATAAATGTATCTCATTTTAAATCATGTCAGTAAATAAAATATGAATGCCCTCTGTGCACTTTCACTCTCTGTTTTGCCTATTTCAATGTAGGGTCAGCATATATAATGTACATATTTGCTTATAATTTATTGTTTTAAGCCATACCTACAAAAGACTAGGTACTGCAAGAATTATATAATTATTTTTATAAGGAAAACCTCTTAAAACTGAAGAAGTTTACAGTCCAGACTCTGTAAATGATAATACACAGGTTAAATCCTTGCCTGCTTGACATATTATTCTCCTTTACATTTGGAATATATAAATCTTTTCCACTATATAGCTCTCACTACTGCTAAGCTTTTTTTGTAAGCATGTCAAGACCACCTGCAAGACTTCAATAAGAATATAAGATACACAGAAAAGGTGAGCTAAGAACACATTCAACACTAGCTGGAACACTAGATGGATGGATGCTACATCAGTTGAATTAATGATCGAAGAGGTCCAACTTCAAGAAATAAATTAATGTTTGAAAAAATGCAGTGCATTTGTTAGGTCAGAAAAGTAGTGCCAGCCTTACTAAAACCCAGATGAAGAAAAAGTCATATATTCTTGGGAAAGTGTACCAGAAGCAGAACTATATCCTAAAAAAAAACCAAAAACAAAACTCCCCCGTTTTGCTGGAACAGCACTTCTATCTGTAGTACTTGAACTTATCACAAACATAGGCATTATTATTTGAAACGTATTATTTTGAAACTACTGTATAAACTATTTATGGAACTTCTACAATGGAAGTGAAAATTAACAGGGCTAAATTACTCAGGAAGATAGGTCTGAATACAAAACATTAACAGAAAAATAATAGAGTTTCAATATGAAGAAGGGCTATTACCCACGGACAGCAGACTTAGAAGAGTTAAAGCAGAGGTTCATTCAACATGTATACAGAAACATAGCAAATGTGTGATGTAAAAGAAAGTAGCAATTAATACTTTCTATTGTTATATATTATGGATTAAGTCAACATATATCTATATATATTATATATTTGCATTATAAGATAGCTCAGAGTTCATTAGTACATATAAAATAATAGTATGTATTTCAAATTATATTGCAAAATATTGTTTTCCTGTGGTTCTGATTTTCTTACATCATAGGACTTTATTAGGCATTTGGAGTCAGATTCTTCACCATCCAATATCTGTGCTGGGCAGTCTGAATATTTTCTCAGTCTGCATATAGGCTTTTCAGAGCATAAGTCTCATTTCATACAAAAAGGAAAGAACACTTACTCCACCCTTCATTGCAAGCACTTTTAAATTTCCAAGTGTTGCTATATTGCTGGAGGGGAGTGAGGTAGGATCCTACAGTTCAGGTGTAATAAGGGAGTGTTAAACCACAGAGCATAGAAGACAATCACCTCCTTTGGGAAGACGGTCAAGTGGGAAGGATGGTGCTGTGAAAAAAAACCCAAGCAAGTTTTATTGCTGTGTAGGATGGCTGTCTTTAAAGATTTTACATTGACTTTTTTCTATTTCATAGTAAGATGTCCAAGTATGCTTTGGACTTATATATTCCTTGGGTGAAAGTGTATTCCAAACCACATAATAAAGTTATTTTCAATATAAATATTTAAAGTTTCTATACAAAATGAAATTTTGCTGGAGGTAAGCATGTAAGTGGTAAAACCATACAATAGGATTAAATGAAACAGCAGAATTCAAACTACTTAGTAGAACCAGCAGGAATACTCCCAGTCTGTCAAAATGAAGCTTTCCCAGGCCTGAAGAGTAAACTAAACCAAGGATGATTCTGGGTTTACAGATGAAGTGCCAGACTGTGTAAGTAGCTGTGGATGGTTCTCTGCCAGGAACACAGCAACATCACATGAATTAAACAAAACAAAACTGCTAATGCTCAAGACAGGGGTGTGGTGACAGAAAGGTTGTGTTAACACTTGAGCCATGGGTGGATTTGGGATGGTGGAAACGTTATATACTGATTACTGTATATAACGTTTATTTTCCAAATCAGTGTCCTATTGCCTTTTTCTGTGGTGTTTTTCATCGAGAAATGAAAATACATGGTATGAATGGAAAGGTGATAGTTCTACTGGAAAACCCACTAGATTGAGGCTGGCTTTGTCAATCTGTTCAACAGAGAGGATTATCTACTGTGCTCACTTCTGCTGCATGTGATGGGGATGAAGGAGAGCAGGAAATTGACAGGCAAAGAAAGCAAAATCTGTAAAGCACAGTGATAATTTTATTCCTAATGAAGGTCAAAACTCAGGCCTCTTGGACTTTTGTTTATATGGCTACCTATAATCACCAACATTGTTTTCATTTCCCTGTTCAAAATAATATTGTTGGAAAAGTTACCATAGATCAGAGAAGGAAAAGACATCCAGAGAATTGACTGTGTCCATATTCAACAGCTATTGAAGTAGTTTTAAGGGATGCTCAGGTGGACAGCAGTGATCAAAAAAATTAAATTGCAACTGGTCTGTGTTGTCCAAGGTTACCCTGGGAAGGATAGCTGAACGCATTTCTGGGCACTAGGGACACAGTATTAAAGGAGACAACTTTCTGGGGAGAGAAAAAAAAAAAAAAAAAAAAGCGAGGCTAGATAAGCGCCGAAGACATTTTGTATCTTTATCCATTGCAAAGGTCAAATACCTTTTGCTTTGCTGCTAACATTGTTTCTTAGGACTATGAAAAGATAGGGATAAATAAGAGAGATGATGAAAGACGTGGGCTGGGACAGCTGGGAACTAAACCCCAGGAGAGGTAATGTATCAGTCTGTTGTGATGCAGAGAGCATCTTTCTTGCCACCCTGTTATGTTTCTATCACTTCAGGAGAGGGAGGTCAGTAAATTAACAGGATTAGAACTTTTAAAGAAACATAGTGGATCCGAATGTTATATATTCTCCACCTTAGCAAACTACTGGAAATCTGTTTTCTCTTTTCAGAGGGATATCCTTGAATATTAGTCATAACCAGAGGGCCTCAGAAACATGTAAGGCTGAATAATGCTGGAGGATCTTTTCACGAGGGTTAGCTTCTCTAGTTAGAGCTTCCAAGGTCCTTCAAGAGCAAACCAATTTCAAAAGTTCACTCAAAAATCTCTGTACTAGGGACTTTTAAGAGAACAGTATAGATCCAGCCTCAGTCCTGGTTTCCTTATGTATCCTGTTCCAATCTGAGCAGCAAAGCATGTGGCACACATCTATACTAATCAGAGAAGCTTTTTGGAAAGGGCTTTGGAAAGTTTCCTTGTGCAACCATCACTCCAATATTGTAATTTTTGTCCATGGTTTCCAAACAACTGACATAAGTGTGCATGAAAATGGGAAAAGTTAACTTTGCTTCTTCTTCTGCATTTTAAAATATTTGGAGGTGATGAGAGTTCTCTCCAAATATCATTTATCATTTTGTTTGAAGAAAACTTGAAGGACTATTTTTTGTGTTTTGAAAATATATTCTGCCTCATTAACTAGAGGTTTATAAAACCTGCAGTCAATAGAGTTGCACTTCAGTATCATGTAAACATGCATTTTATAAAATGCATTTTTGTTAGTTTGTTTTGTTAAGAATGAGGATGTAGAAAATGTGTAATGAGAAAGAATAAAAAAACATGTAAAATCCCAGTTTCCTCACAAACTCAACTGGACTGCTAAATAAAGTACAGATAATTTAGTTATTTTTCACATTCCTCTGAGTGGGTCGGAACTTGTGTATCTTATGTGTTGTATATCTATCTACTTTGCTTCGTGTATGGGTGCAATTTTCCACGTGCTACTTAAAGCTTCAGATTAATAAGGTAAAATGAAAAAGAAGAAAAAGTATCCATCTAAATGCTGCATTTTAACTCTGAATAAATTAGTTTCCATCTTGACAGATGCCTACACTTCATTATTTGGAAAGCTGAAATTAGAGAGGACCAGAATTATTCGGTGGTAGGCGGCCAGTATTTTGTTGTAGAAGGCAGCCCTGCAAGGGGATGAATGGCTGTTAACACAGACTGAAGTTCTCAGTTTACAGTTTCTTCCCTGCCAAGCAAATATTATAGTCATTATAATAATAATTATTATAATAATATTGTGGAGTCTGCTGCCTTCTACATATTCCACTGAAAGGTGACTTAAAATGGGCTTTAGATTAGAACATTTTTAATATGACAAGATTTCACAAAAGAAATAGCTGCCACTGGGTTCTATTTACAGGCAGTTAGAAGGTATAAGTTGCACTACTCAGCCTTCTATCTGGCTGAAAATAATGTGACTTTCAGAGTAGTGTTTGGGAAAAAATACATCAGTTGAGAAGCAGAGATTTTATTCACAATCCTTGAGTTAAAGGTAGTATAATAAAACTTATATGCACACAGTCAGTTTTTAATCTGAGCCTCAACATTACAATTTCAGAAATGGTGAAAGTGATGGGTAAGTAATGGGCTAGTTACAAACTACACAAACTTGGATTTATTTTTTGGAGAATGTTGAAAATTTTGTACTTGCAATTTGCTTTGACACTAGACTGAAATAAATGCAACTTGCTCATTCTTTTTTGGTTTGTGGCAAAGAAAATGAAAAACAAAGCCCCATTGATAAAATTCCTACAAATATATTTTATTAGTTATGAAACTGTCCTCAGAGATCTAAATTTATTTAAGACTTTTTCAAATACGTACCAAAAAAGCTCATACAGCTCAACAATTAAAAAAGTAAGGTATCTACATGGTTTTTGGTTCTCAAGAGAGTCTTGATATAGTGTATCTTGCACCACTTGAGGCAGAAGGGCTGCTACCTGTGAGAAAGTACTCTATAATCAGTATAATGCCTCCCTTATTTAGAGAAGAAAATATTTTCACTCTTTGCCACTGCTCTGGTCCTTGCAAAAGCTTGCCTCTTTCGCAAAGGAACTTTTCATCCCAGTAATAATTACTGAGCACTTCTTGATTGCCATCCACCTATAGAACTTCATATCAACGAGGTCTCAGACAAATCTTTGGATGTCTTACTACACACAGTGTCCATCACATGCACTCATTTCTGGGTAAGAACACAAGACAAAATAAGTTTTTTGCTTGTATTTGCATGAAGTAGTGCTTGCTGAAAATATCTGCCAGTGATTTTACTCATCTAACAGTGACACACAGAGGCACCTCAGAAAACCTCTTTCCACCCCAAAGTTATAATGGCAAAAAGCCACCCTTAGCTTGACTTTATTGCCATAAGTCTGCAGCTGTGTCAACACACTAAGCTCAAACTGTCTTGTATTAACTATTTCTCTACCAACTTAGTAGGGACAGACTATGTTCCTGCTGCTCTTTTGAGGGCAGAGGCATACCTTCTAGACTAACCATTGTTCCATGTTCTTCATCTGTTATCATATTTCGTCTAAAATATTAAACTATTCTGATTACACAGTCGAGGCTTTCCCTTGAGCATCAACCAGCTCAATCTGACAACACTTGTTTTAATCACTTCATCAAATTAGTAGGCAGAGATGTCTTGAAAAAAAAAAGATCTCAAAAAAAAATGTTTTTCCTCTAACTTTTTATTTACTTTTAAGCCAGGTAAAGAAAGAATGCAGAGTAGTTTTATAATGAAAAAACACTCTTAAAGGAATCTTACACATGTTCACTTGCCTATCCAGCAGCAAAATGTTCCATGGTCTGCATACCTATCAGGGAGCCATCTATCATGAATATTGACACAACACTGCTACTGTTTATTAGAGGTGATAGCTCTGCTCAGTTTAAGTGGAACTAAGATGGAGGGCAAGCCAAAGGTATTATCGCCAAAGAAAAGAGCTTTTTTATTTTCAGCTAAATGATTCTCACCTGTAGCCAGTAAAATAACACCAGTGTATCATATACAAAAAATGCTGACTGATAAGGACAAAGTGTTTAAAAGTTATTACTGCAACTTAGGTAAAATACAGCTCGAGACAGGCCTGATATGTTAATATTCAAATTCACATTTTTCTTAGGTTCTGAAGTTATGAAACCCAGGGATATTGTTTGATAATTTTTCTTTTCTCTTCACTCTTTTTAACTATCTTAGAAACATTCCTTTCTCAACCAGTTTGGTTATTTCCATTCCAACAAACACTGGTTTTCCCCTGTTTCTTCCTGGTTCCCAGCCAATGTGATGTATTTGTTTATGACTGTAATTTTATTTGTCAAAAGCATCTGTGATTACATCGTCAGTGACGTTCACGTAGTTCTGGGAATAGACTTTCTGAGGTAACAGTTCTGGCTGGAAGATTACATAAAGAAGTATAGAATTTTTTTAATGTAACTTTTATCTCAGAGAATAATGGATCCAGAAAACTAAGTTCATTAAAATCTGGAAGTTTCTTCCCAGTTTCACTAAGGCCAAAGCTACTCTGTCAAAACCATGTCTAAACAACATGCATGTATACAATACCAAACACCTACAAATAAACAAAAAATACCCCAAACCACTTAAAACCCCACCAAAGTACAGAGGTTTGTTGTTGGTTTTTTTCTCTGTAAAAATGATGTTGAAATTTTGTATTCTGTGATTTTCTCAGAATCGTGAGCTTCATGTAGGTGAGAGCTGCACTTGTTAATTTCCTAAGCAGAAGCTTCAGAGCAAGACAGAAATGCTGCTTGTAGGAAGAGGGAGGCAAAAGACAGCAATACATTTATTTCCCTCAGGAAATATTTTAAAAAATAAAACAATTTAGTGGATCTCTTGTACTTCATTAATTTTAAATTAGGGGGAAAATTTCAGCTGCAGTGACTGGCCATCTGTCCAAATAACAGTTAGGAATATAAATGCACTGACCCTTTCCCATCTGTATTTGTCAATGGTTTGTTAGAAGTACATCATGGTGTCTCTCCGATCAACACTGAATGTTCAATCTATTTTCATTTACATTAACTTTGGGGGCAAATTCACGCTGATAAATAATTATTTGGACACAGAGACCATTATTTATTTATTTTTATGAGTAGCTGTTATTTCTGTTGCAATCACTTTCATAATTCTACTAAATATAACAAGTAACACAGGGCAAATGAATGCTTGTAACTATCATCTGAAATTATCCAACAAATAGGAAAAAAGTGCACACAGTGTATGTATTGCTCTCTGAATTGACTTACCACAAGGAAAAAAAAAAGTAGACAAAACACTCATTTAAACTCCATAGTCCACACCCTTGGTAAATCTTCCTCTTTTAGCTGTGACACAAACCAAAGCCTTATAATTGTAGGGAGTTGTTCAAATTATCCCTTTCCAGTTTTCAGGAAATTAGCAATACATTTTTATGCCCATAACACACATGGGCCAGGGCATCATTAATGTTAAATACGCTGAAAGCAAAATGTGGATGCTGGGTTGCTGCAGGGTCCCAAAACACCTTTCACAGCTCTGATACTGTATTGGATGTGGCTGAGATGGAGTTTGTTCCCCACAGCAGCCCTCACAGTGCTGTGCTTTGCACTGGTAGCTAGAAAGGCGCTGATAACACACCAGTGTTTTGGCTACTGGTGAGCAGTGTTGGCAAAACATCATCTCTCAGCATTCCTCTCATCAAGGGGCCGGGGGTGAGCAAGATCTTGGGAGGGGACACAGCCAGCCCAGCTGACTCAAATTAACCAAAGGAATATTCCAAACCACATGACATCAGCTCAGATATAAAAGCCAAGCAGGAGGGTTATTTGTTATTTTACATTGTTTCCCCTCTGGAGCAACTGCTCACAAACTTTTGCTTTTGCTTTACTTTACTTTGCTTTATCTCAATCTACTACTTGTTTTCAATTTTATTTTTCCCACCCTGTCCCACTGGGGAGTGATGGAGTGGCTCGGTGGCATCCAACCAAGGTCAACCCACTGGAGATGAGTGAAAGAGAGGGCTTTGGCAATCACTGGATTTGTTACTTCATGGCTCAACACCATTTTGCCTTGAAGTTCAGGGTTAGGTTGCATTTTTCCAAACACAGTCTGGATGATATTTCATTGCCATTGAGATCTCCTGCAGACTGTAGTATATTAGAATGTTGTGGTCCGTATACACTTTGGAGTATTTCAAAATATTTATGGTGCAAAAGAAAAAAAAAAGTGTACAATAATTTCACAACTATAAGGCGCACCCTTTTGACTAAAATTTTGACCTAAACCTGGAAGTGCGCCTTATAGCCCAGTGCGCCTTATATATGGACAAAGTTCAGAAATTTGCCAATCCGGAAGTGTGAGCCACGAGCTGTGAGAGGAGCCAGCAGGGCTGCAGCAGCCAGGTGGAGGTGGGCTCACAGCCAGTAACTGCGTGGGGGGAGCCGGCGGCGGATCCTCCCTGCAAAGAAAAGTGCGCCTTATAGTCTGGCGCGCCTTATATATGGGCAGAAATTTGCAACATCTGGAAGTGCGCCTTATAATTTGGTGCACCTTATAGTCATGAAATTACTGTACTTTTTTTAAAGAATTTGTGGGAATGACATCTGCTTGTGAAAGCACAGCAGGGGTTTTTGGCAGATTTTTTATTCTTATTTATTAATTTCCTCATTTGACCCAGATAATCCATTGAATTTGTATGAAAAGAAGGGAGTGAGACAGAAGGAAAAAAATAATTTTAACCAAATTAAATAATAAATGAGAGTTAAGATATGTAGTTCAGTATTTAACTACTTCTGCTACACAAATAAAGAAAATCAGCAAATGCTGAAAAGTTCTTTTAAAATTCTTTACTAAATGTTGATGGAAAAGGTAAAGAAAAGCAACTTATAACCCTTAAGGATGTGTTGAAATGCAAGAAGTGTAGGGCACTCTATGGTAGAAGTAAAAAATGTGAAAAAATATTCAAGGCTTCAAATATTATCAGTTGAACCGATTTAGATTTGTACCTGCTGAAAACTTAATGTCTGATAAGAATTCATATTCTGTGCTAGTTAATGTTCTTTGAATCTGGATTTTCATTTCACACTTATTATCTCTAATTAGAATTGGAAATTGCAAAGATATATGCCTCAGGTATTTTGTAGCCCAGGGAGATAAGTCCATACTTTCTTTATTTTGAATTTCCAAGTTTTGTTCTGTGATCAGTTTTCTCCTTAAAAAAGAATAAGGTAAATAAATACAACTGTAAATCACATAATTTTTCATTCATGGTGTTATTTTCTAGTACTTTTAGTAAGTACCACTCTTGCTGTGAGCTAATCAGCCATGTAAATTTCTTAGTTTAAAATACTTTAGATTTTATGTGGTAGATATAATTTACACTTTGAACTCCACATTAGTTTCTGAAAGTGTTCAGTACTTGAACTTTTTATCAGAAACATAAAAAATATTGAACCTAGAGAAAGTTCATTACTCATGTGTAGCAAAACAAAAACACCCATGAGTTAATCTAATTATATCTGTTTCTACAGGGTAATATTAGGTTGTACTAGTGGTGTCCAGATAGAGGAACTCCTCTGCTTTGTGACAGAGCTTCAGGAGATCAGTAGATTGATGAACATAAGGGAGAATGAGAGAGTTGTCCATTGAAATCACACCCTGCATTCCCTGAGACAGTACTATAGGGCCAACAGACACACAGAACGCACATCATACAGGAGTCCCTATCTTCTTCTCTGCTTGGATAACATGGGATTGAAGGGACAGGGAGCGATGAAAATTCCTGCCCTGCACAGGTGTTTTATGTTTAGAAGTACTTGCTAGTTCTTCATTCCTAATCTAAATATTTTTGAACTTTAAAACTCTGAACATTTTTAAGTCTTTTAGAAAACCTGTTATGCTGTCAGTAAAATCATTACCTATTTCACTAAATGTGACACAATCAAATGAAACTCACTGCAGAGCAAAACACCCTTGAGGTACCAAACCATAAATATCTCTCTATGTGCAACTGGGAAACAATTTTTCAGTTGGTATCAAAGTCACTTGAAAGAACTAAGCACATTACTAAAATAAATCAGATGCATGTTGATTTTATCTTTGCCATACTAGAACTGAAATATGAATTAAGGAGAAAGGAGATAAAAATTGTTTTAATGAGTAAAGTAATATTGGGATGGAAAAAATTATATTGGGATTATGTTTATATGATGCCATGGTATCACTTTTACAAAGTGTTTTCTGCTGGAGGGACACTTTCAGATAAGGCATAAAACTAGGATGCCTCCAGGGCCTAGTTTTTCATTCTATGTGCAACCAAGAAAGTATTATATGTCTAAAAGGAGTCTGCAGGGACAAACAGGCTCATGCTTAGTTAAGGGAAAAACTGCCATAGGGAAGGAAGTTAGATACATGAACTTGATATCAGCAGGGAAGCTGGTCTGATATCACTAGTAATACAACCCATCAAGTTCAGCCCTTGGTTGGAAACGCTAAGTGATGCTGAGAAAAATGTTCCAAGTGTCATCGTTAGTATTTTTCAAAGTCAGGTGTTACGTTTTTTCTCACTGTATCAAAGTGAAGGAAAGCAATGTAAAGAACAGTAATCATTTCCCACAAAACAACAACAACAAAAAACCACAACAAAACACAACACAACAAAACAAAACACAACAAAACACAAAAAACCAAACCAAAACAAAACAAACCAAAACAAAACAAACCCGAACAAAAACAAAAAAAACAACAATAATTCTGGTGGAAATCAATCTACATATAAAAGCACTGTTGTATTCTCTGTTACAGTTAACTGAGTAAAGACAACCCAGCCAAAAAGCACACTCTGACCTCTGCACCCACACTTCAGGTGAAAATCTACTGGAAGATAAAGTATTCAGAAAAAGAAAAAAAAAAATCCTTCAAGTAGGAGCTCCTGCTGATACATTCTATAATGATTTAAATTTAAAATTTTAGCTGATACTACTCAAGTCCTACTCCGATAGTTCTGCAAAGTGACTGTTCTAGGATTGGGATGAAAAAGAGCAGCAAAGCAAATAAGCAATGGGAAAAACTGAGAAATATTGCCATTTAGTCAGATGGCTTCATGATATCTCAAACATAAAATCCAGTGGGGCTATTGCAGCCACTTCTGAAACATTTGCATTCTTTTTTTACACTCTTTTGTGTTTCTGTAAAGCAGTTCCATTTGGAAACTTTCCAGAGTTATTTGATTTTAAAATCAATTACTATTGCTTTTTCTTTTAATATTGCTCTTACTTTCTTTTTTCTTTGTCTACTTTTCTACTTCTATCCTGTGCTTTCTCCATTCACTTCTAGGCATAAGACTAAAATAGGTACTTTTGCATTTTCTTTGCCATAAACATTAAGTGGCTTGTATCGACAGAAATAGTTTTTTACTCCCATTTCTTCATTTCTGCAGATATAATGTTAAGTAGATGCTGAATAATTTAATATGCCAGGACTGTTAGAAATCAAGAATTTATTCCAGTGTTTCATTTTATAGCCATAAACACTACTGGTTTTGACAAATTGCTTTTAGGAAGTGAAAGAATAATAGATGTCATGCAGCCCTCACCACCAACAGCTAATTTGGCTAACAGAGTCAACACTGTAAAATCCCTTTGTGTCTATAATTATTCATGTGATTGCTGGCATGGTCTGGCCGACCTTACCGAAGTTAATCATAAGAGATGGGCACAACTTAATGGAAATATTAAATGAAAACTCCACTTTTGCTACCTTCTGCCAGTCTCCAGAAATAAAGTAGAGGTTATTGGCTGTACAAACTGGGGAACAGTTTTTGAAATGCTTGAATTTGAGTGAATTGGGAAGTATGAATTTTTTTTAAATACAGATATTGCTGCTAGGTCTTGAGGGTTGTCAGGGTGTGGTTATGTAAATGTATCTGAGTTAGGGTGAAGAAAACTGCAAGGACAGCTGAAATACTAGCATCAGACCCTGGGATAAATACCTGTGTTGCTGGATCCATTATATGTAATGATTAAAATGGTGTTGAAATCTAACAGTCTAGTGCCAGCTTAGATTGCCAGCTTAGATTGCTTTATAAGAGCTCCAAAGGTGTACTCTTTCTGGCAATATAGTCTACTGTGTATTTTCCAGTCAAGGAAAGTTAGAAATACCTTTGTGTTTGACCACTCTCTGTAAACATCTGTCTCACATAGGCAGTAGCATCCACAACCATATACAGTAATTTCATGACTATAAGGCGCACCTTTTTGACTAAAACTTTCCCCCAAACCCGGAATTGCGCCTTATAGTCCGGTGCGCCTTATCTGACGGTCAAAGTTCGGAAAATTTGCCTACCCGGAAGTGAGAGCTGCAAGCTGAGCCGGGACTCGCGGGAGGCGCGGCCGCCCCGCGGAGAAACAACCGGGACTCGCAGGAGGCACGGCCGCCCCGCGGGAAGACAACTGGGACTTGCGGGAGGCATGGCCGCCCCGCAGGAAGACAACCAGGACTCGTGGGAGGCGCGGCTGTCCCGCGGAGAAACAACCGGGACTCGCAGGAGGCACGGCTGTCCCGCGGGAAGACAACCGGGACTCGCGGGAGGCGCGGCCGTCCCGCGGGAAGACAACCAGGACTCATGGGAGGCGCGGCAGCCCCGCGGATAAACAACCGGGACTCGCGGGAGGCGCGGCCGTCCCGCGGGAGCCGAGACCCGCCGGGAACTACAGCCGGACTGCCCATGCTTCGGGGGCTTCTCCTCCGCGGCTGG
>PYHW01010798.1:3088776-3123299 GCA_013186435.1 Turdus rufiventris | reverse complement strand
CTCAGTAACTTGTACTCCAAAGTTTCTTTTGCCAGGTGCTTTTTGAGTCCTGTATTGACAAACATTATATGATTGAGCTCAGTGCTCAAGATTTTGAAGTAAACTTCTGTATTGCAAAATTTATTGCACGTAAGTCTCACTGTTTTTTCCTACTCTCTTTTCGTAGGTGATTCACCGATAAACAGTTGAGCATTGGAGAAGGCAGTTCTATCAGGTAAAATGTTATTTGCCTCTTGTGCACAGTCCAGCTTAGCACCACTGAATAAAGTCCTGATCTACTGTAGGTTATATGTCCTTTCAGATTCATGCTTCCCCTGCAATGCCTGGCATAAGTGCAAAGTTCCTTTTTAGTGAAATCTCTTGTTGCATCTATAACCATTTTCTTTATTCCATAATTTGAAACAGTATGGCCAGCACAAAGATATTTTCATGCCTTGTGAATGGCAATGACCACACTGCTTAGGGCAGGGTTGTATAACCATTCAATTTTCAGGCTAAGTGCTTCATGTGAAAAAAAGTAGTTTGATTTTTGTTTGAATTATTTTTTTAAGTCATGTATTTTTCTCTTTCTGATCAAGCCTGTGTACTCTACACAACTGTGTTTTTCTCTTCCTTTTCTCTTTCCGTTGCTTGTTCATGGCCTTAGCTGTTACACTTTTCTTTCGTATGATTACTGACAAGGATTTGAAATGGAAAGGACTGTGCTGTGAAGCTAGAATATTTCTGGAGGTGAAAGTTCCCTCAATATAATTCAGTCCATGCTATGTCTTTTCTTTAAGTCTGCAGCAGTTGAAATCAAAAGGGACAAAGACAAAGCATTTGTAGAATTCTATGAGATAGTAGGAGTAATTTGCGCTTTCTGGAAAGTAAGAAGAAGCAGAATAGCCTTTGGCTGAATGCATAATGACTTACTTCATACCTATGCCTATTTTTTGAGAGATTTTTCAAGAGACCAAGAGAAACAGACATCCCAATATGACATCATAAATGGAGCTAATGGTCCTATTTTGTGGTGTTGGTTTCATCAAGTAATTTTTCAAAATTCAAGACAAACATGAAAAAATACTTTATGTATTTATTTTATAAATATTTTTGATCTCTTTCTCTGGAGATCTGTCTTAGTATTTCAGGAATTAAAGCTGTGAAATAGAACCAGGCATCAGCAAAAGTATTTCAAAAAGATACTAAGGAAAATTATAAGGCTGAGCTGTGCTGATCTATGCTTTCAGGCCTGAAACTGGTGTTTTCTACAGCTGGAATTCATCTCTCAGCTGTCCAAACTGTTGTTGAAATGTGAGCTGGAACATTCTGGAATAGCACTGGGAAAAGTGAGCTGTTACTTTTCAGTTGCTATACACCGTATAGTGTGTTGTCACGTCTGCAATGACAATGAAGTGGGGCACAATGGACACCTCAGACAAGGCACTGAAATTTGCCAAGTCCCTCAGAATGGTGAGGCGGTCTTTGCGCAGCAGGGAGGCATTATTGGATGTGGTCTAACTATGAAGGTATTGCAAGGATTTTACAATGCAGCCAGTATCAGTGTAGACAAATTTTATAGTGATTCACAACATCCATTTAGTGGTAGTGAATGTAAATATAGAGATACACATAAAAGGCAGAAATCTCAGTGGTACCTGCTCAGTAGTGGTGTTCATGTGGGGAATAGTGATACACTGTCAATATGCTGCTTTATTCAACAGCTTTCAACTAGCTTGGTGCATCATTTATGGATAGGATCTTCCTTTCAAAATCTTACAATCTTGTTGAAAGGCAAAGTGCAAGAGAGTGATGTATCACCAAGGAGGCAGACAAGGGAGGGAGAGGGAGGGATCTTTTATGGGGCCATACACACAGCTGTTTGTGTGCAGTGGTAATTCAGAAGCTGCTATTGTCAAGAAGAAATAAATAAATATGTATGCACATCTGTCTAGGTGTTATGGCTTCAGCCTTCTTAAAAGTTCCATCAATGCAAAATTAACATGAGCAAAAAGGCATTTCTTTCCCTCTTTGTTTTATCATTTTAAAATCTCCTGATAGGTCACCTCAGTGCTTCCTCTTACACCATGCTGTTGTCCAGAAAAAATTATGAAAACAACATGATGTTTAAACCAGAACAATAATCACTGTTATTCCTGGAGCACTAAGAATAACAGTGTTTATTGTCCTTGTGCTGACATTGTTTCCCTGTTGCTGTTCTGACTTAATGCTTTGTGCCTTTGCTGCTCCCACCCCAGTAAGCTTTTAATGCACATTTGGTTACTAACCCTTTAAGGGCTAGAAGCCCTGATTTTTGTAGAAAAATTTGATTCATTGTAAAATGAGGTGAAAAACAAGCCCTTTTTAGATCCCAGTGTGAAAACTGTGGACAGATGGAAATTGGATGTAATGAGAGTTACTCCAAGGGAAAGTCTGACAAAAATGGGAAGAAGGAGGAAATATATTTGAGATAGGGAAGTTGCAGACTGCACAATATGCTTTGTGTGGGTAAATATGTGGAAGATTATAATAGCTTCTAAAAAAGTTTGCAGATACCTGCGTTCAGAAAAAAAAATCTCTCTTTTAAACTGTACAAAGGAGAAAAGGGTGCAGGTAATTTTCCTTCTGCCAGTCTCTCTAATGAGCATGAGAATAAAATCCAGATATATTTATATAGCTATATAAATTAAAGATTCCAGGAAAAAAAAATTAATAAGAGTTCTTGTTTTTCTCAAAACCAGAAACTATAAATACCCTATTCTTAGAGTTAAGAGAAATGTCTGCCAGGAGAAAGTGCTTGCTATTCCTTGCACTGACACCTCTGAAGTATAACATGCATCCCATTTCTGTCTCTCTTTCATCCCCTTGTTTCTGCTGGGGCATGGCCTGAACCCTTTTCCACCCCCTTTTTCTTTTATCACCCTTTCTGACTTGATTGCTCAGACTAGGGCTTCTAGAGAAGAAGCTCTCACTATACATTATTGCTGTATATGGTAAATTGAGGCCTTTTGGCAATACTGTGATATATATGTTACAGTAGACTAGTTATGATAGTTATTTAAAATGCAATTAAAAACATCAGATGAAGGTACTGCAAAATACCTGAATCATTTCATGCCAAACAAATAAATCAGAGGTCACATTATTCCATACTTCCTGTTTATTTGCCTTCATAAAAATTCCTTTGCTTTTTCCAGACAGCTGTGCAAAACTCTACATTTCTTTACAGATCAAAACTTATGAATCAGGTTCATACAGATTCTCACACAGACCTGTGAGACACTTGTTTTTTCATATGCTTAAAAATTTTGTCTTTTTGTAGCATTTAGTAATCAGCTTTGTCAGAGGGAAGGGGCAGTAGATAAAAGGCTACTGGTGCCTATGTATTGCTGTGGGTATAAACGTCAGACTAACTTAAAAGTATGTGATCAGGTTGTCCTCTAGTGGCTGCCAAAGAGAAGATCTAACCATAAATTTTGCAATGTTGCTGCAATGGAAATTAGTGTAAGTTCTTACAACTTTTCTTTCTGCGAGGATTTGATAACTAGATCTCAAAATTATCGATCTCTGCGGGATTTCCATTCTAGTGGCAGGCCCTGCAGGTCTTTTTCTTATCTCTTCCTGAATTATGCCTTACATTAACATTGTAAATTATGGTTTTGGATGGGTCTTTATCGGTAGAAAAGCCAATTCCACACTTCTAGGCTTTTTTAATGCAAGGAAAAAACAACTCTTTTTGAAATTCTGTTTCTCCACTATACTTCTACCCTCTGTGCCTTTTGTTTTAGCACTTTGCTTCCAGTACAAGTGTGTCTTCTTGGCAGAGAACAAGTGTAGTGGGAGATAAGAGACTATTTCTCTCTCTAATTCCACAAGAGAGCATTGTTTCCTCCTTCCTGCAGCCCTGCACCTGGTGTGGTGCAAATATCCTCTCTATGGTAGTGAACGAGGGTCTTATATCCACTGAGGATCTGCCTGGCAGAGCTTTTGACTCTTCTACTGACCTAAGGGAATCTTAGATTTATTTGGATGTAGTTTTCTGAAAACAGTGACACCATTATTCAGACCACTGTAATAATTTGTATTAAATTCTTTAATATACCTCTTCTATGTTGTAACCTTGAGATAGAAGTTCCCATGTAAAACAAATAGAAAAATAGACAACATATTTCTGAAAATAAAATATTTATTTATAAGTGCATATTAAATTTGTACAACAAAACAACAACCACCCACAGGACTGAGATTTCTGAAGACAACTGAGAAATCTTTCTCAGTGGGACTTACAGAGCTTGTGAGGGATCCACTGGCCAGTTAGTAACACCTGGTGTCAGAATAACGTAAGTTGAATCAGTCATTAGAGAGGCTATAAGTCCTGAGTTTCACCAGCATGTAAACCTGTGTTATTCAAGACAGAGTTAAGACTTCTCAGTGTAAAACAAAGGCAGTAGTGAAAGCATTTCATCAGTGTTAACATACATCATTTCTCATCCAACAATATTCTTAGGATCTTTGTTTCATGAATAGCAATGCAGCAGAACACAACTGAGTTGCACATGGTCACACCTCAATTCCCCGCAGCAGAGGAACAAATGTACTGTCCAGTCCCACTCTTCAGGACCACTGGCTGTCCTTCTCCAGACAAGGAAAGCCTGAATGTTATTGTCAATTTATAAACAGAATAAAAGTAAAAATACAACAACCAGTGGTTACTCTAAATACATATTCTATGTGAGGGTGCCAAATTAATGCTAGTAATTGTTGGACTGTGGATCTACAGAGCCATAGTGCAAAGCAATGAAAAAAGTATTGAGTTCACCTGAAAACACATTCAAGATTCCTCTGAGACAATGAGTAACATGAGAGCAAAAGTTAGATTGTTTGCATTTGAGCAGGATTGTGCGTACCAGAAGCCAATATTCGCAGGAAGCAGAAAGTGTTCAGCGATGGTAAATGTCCTCTGGTCATTGAACATTGTTCAGCAAATAAACCAAAAGTCCTGTAAATCTATTTTTTTACTCCTTTTTGCAGAATCAGCAGCCATGTACAATCTTGCACAGAGTGTAACATAATAAGAGTAACATAATTTTTTCTGATGTAATGTGTTTTCTTTCACTAAGCCAAGTTGGTTTTAATTTAGTGTCCACAGAAAAGCATCTACATTTATACATATTTCCAGGATGCTACAGGAGGCAGATTGCTCCATCTGACATCAGCACATGTTGTAGTTAAGCTTTAATAACCTCACAGCACTTCCTCACTGCTGCAGTGTTACTGTTCTGCTCCTGCCAGTTACATCTTCCCTGCACTTTCCTCTCTCTCAACTTCAGCAGCTGGGCCTGGTATTAGAGATGGGCCTAAGGGAACACAGAGAGAGTTTAAACATTTAGTAAGAGTGTTCTTTGAGAATTCCTACAAATAAAAATCTCTCCTCCAGCTCAGAACCTAGGGTGTTAGATAGCTGCTTACACAGCTGGCACTGTCACAAAATGATCATCACTCTCTCCTCTGAGTATGGCATCTGCAAGACAACAAAACTAATGAAGGATTTCAAGCTATTACCCTCCTACTAAATGATGTAAAAAAGAAATCTTAGGGAAGGTGTTTTTGTTTCTGCTCCCTGCCCCCTGCCCCAATAAATTTTCTTCCAACTGGAAGAAACAGTTTGTCTCCTTGAATAAAAAGCCCAAATAACTGATGATCTACTTTTAATCACAGATCAAAGACAAACAGTTACAGAACATCATCATAAGGGTGATATAATATTTAGTGCAATCAAATGTGTACTGAGAAATAGAATACAGGAAAAGGAAGCTTTAGAAAATGCACAATATTCTGAGATCTTTTCAAGCTAATTATTTACATACCAAAAAAACAAGAAGGAGTTGTTTTGTAAAAGATGCACTATAAGGTAAGAAACAGTTGAACAGTTGGAACACTTCTATCTATACTGGGATTCAGTTTAAATAACAACAACTTTCAAATCAAATTAAATTTCTTAGGAAAATACTCATTTTCATGGTAAAATGTCTCTGAGAATAGTAGATTAAATATCGAAAAAGAATACCTTTGTAACAGTTGCGGTCTTCATGTCTTAAATGTCTACAGCCTATGTCTACAGACCAGTTTCCCACCTGAACTTCAATTTAATTTTCAGAGATTCCCAAAATATCAAACCATAGCTTAGTAAGGGAAGAGATCCTGACCACAGAAAGGAACCTGGTGCAATGATGAGAATGGGGCAATTAAACATTTAAACTACTATATATCCATCCATTTGGGCAAAGGAAAATTTTTATAAGAAAACATAGTAGACATATTAGGATCCTATGTTTATGTCATTTAAAAGAAGTGCATTTTATGCTGGGTAGCTTTTAAAATGAGTTCTATCTAAACTTGTTTTATTAGTGCAACAAAACCACTCATTCGTTGTAAAAAATAAAATCTCTGAGGGAGCTGCTGGAAAAATTAAGTTTTGCTGAACTGGCAGAACCAAAAAGTTAGGTAGGCTACTCCAAAAAACATGAAGAATAAACTTGTCGTTGCAAATGAAATAAATCAATGTACTGTTGAAAGGCATAATGTAGCTATTAGTGAGTCACTCAGTAACTACCACTTGGGAAAAATAACCAAAGGAAATGAAAGCATATTTGCACCAGTAAGGCTGTACTCTCTCACATGCCATTTTTTTCATACTTAAGGCTACTTTTCTTAACAATCTGGTATTGTTAGTAGCAAAAGAGGAAAAAAAATAAAACAAACCAGAGAGTAAAGAGTATTTTATATCAGAAACTTCAATTTTTAAATACAGTTTTAACAACTAGAAGAAACAGATAAAAAAATATCTAATACACAAAAAGTTAATCACTGGTATTTTCATATCCAGATGTTGTGAATGATTGTCTTCCATAGATGAAAATACAATTTTGTAATAGAAATGAGATATATTCTGTCTGCAAAATGCTTGAGAATTTTTTACTTTGTATCTGCATTCAAAAACATTTCCAGTGTCATAGTAAACGACTTTTTTGATGGATAAAAATAGACTCTTTAGAATATTGGAAGAGCTATTCTTTCATTAAAGATAGCCTAAACTATTCAAGATATTGATATTGATTGGCCAGATATTCACAGAAACTAAAATTAGGCAATTGTAGGAACCCAAAGAAGGATCCAGATATGCAACTGCAATGAGTCAATTTTATGTTAGAGGTCTACCAAGTTTTGACGCAGAGAGATGATAGGAAAATGCTCTTCTTCCAGAGGGTGGTTGGGCACAGGAACAGCTTCCACAAGGAAGTGGTCACAGCATCAACCCTGACACAATTCAAGAAGCATTTAGACAGCACTCAGACACATGGTGTGCAGAGCCGCAGGTTGGACTTGATCTTTGTGGGTCTCTTCCAACTCAGGATAGTCTATGAATCTATTTATTTCTAGTAATAAAACACCCTGAGAAGCATCTAAATAAAATAATGTCCAGTAGTACAATCAAGGATTGCTTGACTGTACATCAATTTATTTTTTATTTTCATTAAATATCTAAATTAGAGCAAAGTACTGTAAGCTACTGTGGAAACCAAAAATAAGTTCAAGAAATTACATCAATTGAAAAAAAAAACCAATCCAGCCAGCACTGGTTAGCACACAACTACAGTCATTCATGAAGAAATTACCTCAAATTCAAGCTGATAAAAGTTGTAAAGCTTTTCTTCTGAAGCATTATTATCATATGTTTACCTGCTCTCAGTCTTTCCATAAGAAGATGCTCCTGGTCCCTGCCAGACTGAGGCCACTGAACACTCTGTACTTCTGATCTCCTCTATTAAGAATGTCCTTATAATCCTCTTCCTCATATGTTCTATGAAAACAGCAGCCCCCAGGTTCAACATTTGAACCAAAGCCTACTGGTTGAGGAAAAATACTGATTTATACTTTAGAAAATGCTTCAAGAAAGTTATTTATAATAGTTAGTAATAAATTATTTTCTAATAGTATTATTATTAGAGAATCTAAAAGCCGCATCTTAAGTGACTTTTTTGTAATTAAATCCTTCCTAAATATCTTCAAGAGTATCTATTAAACAGCAGCGCCTTTTGCCAGAAATCTCAGCAGTGTGACACATCCTTTTTTATCAATTCAATTGCTGCTACAAGATCACTACTCCTTTTGTTCATCAGTTAAGAATTAATTACGAGGTGAAAGAAGTCACAGATTTTCAATGACACTTTAAGATATATCTTTCCTAAATCACATGTGTTTAATGTACTCTTAACTAGTGATGTAAAAATATAACTAAATTAAAGAGTGCTTTGAAGCCATAATATAATAGGAAATGCGGTCCTACAAATGAAATTTCTGGGCTGTTTCTGCCTAAGAGGATAAAGCCAATTCTGAAACCTTCTTCTGAGTCAGTTGATTATAGTCATTATATAGTCACTACAGTTTACATGATCAATTCAGGTACATTTGAGACAGTAGACTGCAAAGTTTTATATTCCACTGCTTGAAGGAATCAGATTAATCTAAGAAATGTCAGAGCAGTGTGTTGAAGAACTAGTAAAAAAGTATGTGCATTTTAAAAATTACATTCAAGCATGAAAGGTTTTTCTACCTTTTTCTTGGAAAGCTGATCACTTTGTGCTTGCCCATTCGTCTTGATAATTGTGAGGTAACTACTGGGGAAGGGGGTGTTGTAATTAATTACCAAAGCAGCTGAAGTTAGGATTCAACAAAAGATGCAACTCCTTTCTCAGTTGGATATTGCAGTTGAAAGTTCATGGAATCCTGAGCTGGCTTTTTAGCATTAGAACTCTTTAGTAATTAGGAAATTTAATTCCTGTACTTCTCATCATGTATTCTTGGTGGATGTCCTAGTACAAATCAAGTCACAACTTAGGTGAAAAGCCTGGATGCAACATGGATGTCAAAATGAGGAATATGAATGGCAGGTGGTTCAGATAAAGAGTTTGTGTGTAGACCAGTAAAATTCTATTATATTCATCTGCAGTGTAATCTCATAAATATGAAAATATTTAGAAATTAGCATTGTGAACTTAAGAGAAGAAAGCGGGTACTTTTTTTTCTGTTATTTTTAATTTTGAAATTGAAGTTTCCTTGCAGAGTGCTTTTTTTTTTCTTTTTAGAATAACTAAAAAATTTCATTGCTTAATCTGAGACCTTGGTTTATTTTCTCTTTATACACACTCAAGTAAATAAAAGTTTGGCTCAGATATTTTTATTCATGATAGTATATAAAAATCACATCCTTCTGTTCTGTAAACTATAAGGCAAGTTTTAAAATAAAATACAAAAAGCTGTCTGGAACTCAAGTTTAAGCAAATGCTAAATACTAAGTTATTTTTGTATGAATTAGGTGTTACCGAGTATGATCACAAATGCTAAAGTTTATTACATTTAATTCAAGTGTCAGTGAACTGCACTATCTTGCTATATTATGGTAATGACTACCATGTTGCAATGGCTAAAAATCAGACCAAGAGAATATTGTAGGTTTTTTTCTGGCTAATTTTCAGAAACAAATGAAACAATTTGGCACATGCGTTCAAAATAAATACATATTATCCAGTGCACTGTAAGACTATACTAACCAGAATTATCTTGAAAAGCCAAAAATTAGTGATAACTGACACAGAGTGATTTAAAGAAATAATATCTGGAGAAAAGGAGCAAACTTGATTATTTTCTTCACTCAGTGTAAGTAATATTGTCTCTGATTTCACACTGTAGTTTTTTCATAAGAAGTTATTTACTTTGCTTACTAATTGACTATAAAATTTCATTTTCATTTTAAAAAATCAATTTAATTAGATCTGTAACAGTACAATGAAACATCTTGAAAGAACCTGTTTGTTCATCTTTCATTTTCATATTTTGAATAAAACTACACAGTTATCTTTCTTCATTATGTTTTTTTTCTCTTGTCTTTCAGATATAATAAAACCTGCTCTGTGAGGGAAGGTGAGGATGGTCAAGGGGGAATGAAACGTAGCAAGCTATGTCTTATTCTGGAGAAAAAAATCGGGGGGTTATAAAGATAAGCCTGAAGAACTTTAACTATAGTTGCAATAAATGGTATATCAAGCCGAGAGATCATGATCTCTGCAATAAGCTCTCCAGCAAAAGGAAAACAAGAGGAACTGATTGGCACTTTGTTATTTGTATGGTGGCCTGACTGATGAGGCAGAAAGGCCATTAAGGATGATTTTTACTGAGTCTCAAATCTGCCAGATATCAAACTTATCAAACTGTGAAACTTATAATGCATTAAAAAAAAGTTCCCAAACTCAGAAAGCAATGCGTTTCCTAAACAGCCAAGACTTACACATATTTCTTCTTTTTTATTGCATTCCTGGTATACTCTTCATCATAATGTCTTCTTTACTCTCCTACAAACCAAATAATCATCTTCATTTATATGCAATATGAGCCTACTGCCACTACTGACACAATATAAATGTGTTGCATTAAAAATTAAAAATATTATTTTTTACACTCCATCAAGATGAAAAGTGAGCCTTCATTCTCATTTGCAGTTCTACCACACTGTCATCCTTCTTGCCTTATACCACAGGACCTGATCAGTAACAGCCTGATTTCTACAGACCTTAAATTACCTCAGCTGTGCTCTGAGTATGACTCTGCATGATAGCAAATAATGAATAATTTTCAAAGGTGAGTTATCTGGGCTTATGTGCTTCACTGAGAATCAGCTTCTTTGATCTGACATCAGAACAATCGAGAAAAGAAATGTATGGGATGCTTTATCTTTCCACACAATGCTCATAAAAGTTGAAGACATTATTTGTTTTGGAAGCTAAGAGGTCCAAAAATTACTCTTTCCATACTATCTAACAACTTTTTAAAATAAAATTAAAAAAAAAAAAAGAATGCCTGAGAAGTGCATAACTCTTGGATTCTTCATCCACTTAATTGTTTGATTAATTTCTTTTTCTTTTGCTGGGACAACACTGAAGTCCACTGAAGTGTTTGGAGAGAAGGTTAACTTCCAAGCAGGCTGAAGTCCTGTGTTCTTGTGAGCATTTTTTGTCATCTGAAGGTTAAATTCTTCTCAGAGGGCATTGCTGGAGTTGGTGTTCTCCCTTCCAAAACCTGTAGGAGCTGCCTGACCTTTATAAGTGCAAGTCAATATTCACGTTGTTGGAAGAAGCATTGTGGAGAGTTATCTTCACAATCCCAAGGAGAAGCACTTTGCCACAGGCAGCTCATGACCAGTAAAGACAAATTGGTGAATGGTCAGATAAAACTATTTTAATTGGACTCAGAGAGTCTCTTTTACACAGCTTTAGGTTCTATTCCAAAGTCTACAGACCTGTAGCAACTACTGCTCTCCTCTAAATTTCAACAAAATCAATAGAAAACAAAATTATTGGGAGGGGAGCACTCTAAATGTTTTGACCTCTGGGTGCTTTTCTGCAACACCACTCTCTGTCAAATTTAGACAGATGTAACAGAAGAATACACGAAATAATTTTCTATTGACCTTATCATCTACCTGACGTAAATTCCAAAGAATTTTAATATCAAAATCACTTGATGAAAAACAGTGTAGTAACATACAATACTTTGAATTCAGCACTGCACCTCAGTGTTTCTGCTTCTCCAATACAAACACTGGGAGTTTAAAATATAATATGAATAATAAACACCTTCATCTCTAGTAAAAATCTCAAAGAAATAGCAGCTCTTTTGTGAACTAAGAAGGTACCTGCAAAAGCAGAGAAAAATAAAAGCATAGTGCTGGTATTATGCAAATATTTCCATTAGCACTTAAAAATACATACAATGCCAATGAAACAAGACCAAAAAATAATGACCCAAGATACAGCACATGAGAATTGGTTGTTTTTATAAAAAAAAAAAAAGATAATATGAATATTTGAGAGCAAAATACACACACACACTTTTGAAACACTATTTGTCCCTCTCCTCTAGAGATCAAAGGTTACTAGAAAACCCAAACTTTTGTAGAACCTGTGGCTCCAAAGTAAACGGTTTGGACCATACTTCCTGTCTTCTAGATATTAAGTAAATTAAAAGTCTGTTTATAATTTAATGGCAGAGAATAAGTGACATCTGCAACTTGGCAGAACAATGTAAACTGGGGCTTGTCTGACTCAGACTAAGTTTCTGGTTCTCTTTACAACAGAAGAAAGGAAAGAGTCAAGCCAGTGGAAATTTTGCAACTTAGCTAATATAATTAATATAACATTCCATATATTTATTTTTTTAAAGCTGTTTATTCAGTCCTGTGGCTCATGACCTGGCTTATGTTTTGAAACATCTGTTACTGCCTGCAACCAAGGCAACCAGCAAATGTTGGAAATTTCATAATACTTTAGGAATGTTAAAGTATTATTTGTGGGAACACCCTACAACTCAAAAGGATTTTAACTAAAAACTGATTAATTTTAGGTCAAAGACTGCAGATATACTCATGTCCTTTTCTTCAATTATGTGAGACTATCTTCACATATAAAGATGAACTACTTCATCATACACATAATTTTAATGTGATTTGGGTTAAAAAAAAAAAAAAAACCTTGCAGAAAATATAAGCATTTAATTTTTAGCTGTCATGCCAAATAAAGAATTTCTAAAGAATTTCTAAAGAAGTTTCTGTCCCATACTGTTATATGGATTTTTTCTGTCAGAACCTTAATTAAGAAATTTCTAGTTAAAATGAAAATGTTTGACTTTTGATACTTCAATATGTTTGGCACTTTAGCTTTTCTTTATTTTACTGAAGAAATCTTTATTTTCACTTGCTACTAATTTGTCTATACCTTCATTTTCTTACTTTTGTCTGTGATTTGAATTACAGGTTTATTCCCAGTATTCAGTCTTCTTTCACTAAGTAGTAATATGCTGACTAACCATCCACAGTGGTCATAAAATTCTTCACTGTTAGAGCAGTGTCTGTTGACTTTCTGGGGTTAGAATTATGTGCATCATGGGTATTGCAGTTCAGTCTTTTTCTCATATGGATGAACTGGTATAAAATGGAAGAAGACAAGTTTGATAAAATGGTGAGAAAGGTCAAATAATGAAGCTCAGTGTTACCCAGTAAAAATATATACATATTACTACACAATAGCTTTAAATTTTTAATTACATAGAAAGATTAATTTTGTCCAAAACACGTTTCATAACCATGAAAGTTTACTTCATGATGCAGTTACTGGGGAGGTATTATTAATTTAATGTATTTGGGGTTTTACAAACGTGTCAAAAGACAATTGTTAAAAAAGTTTTTATGACCGAAAAAATACAAAAATAATAATCATGATGTGACTGCAGCTTTTTGGCAATGATTTTGTTAGTCAGCTTTAAGGGTTTTATCCTATTTTAATTCTCCAGGAGGAAACAGATTTTAATGTTGCATAGCTTCCTTGGGCAACAAATTGTATACTTCAGGTTTTCTATTTTCTTCACAGGAGGAGATATACTGTGGTATCTAAAGAGTCACTTAATTTTTCCATGTTTGGGCTATATTTATTATAGCATTTCACTATTCCTAATTTCCTAGTATGATAATTCTTTTGATGTCAAGAGTTGCTCTCATTATTTCTAAAGTACGGTGAGAAGTCAAATGGAACATTCTCAAATAGCGCAGGTAGAAGCAATGCCTAACCTTGGCTTTAGCAGTAACTTACAGTTTAAATGGTAATAGCATTTGGGATTTGAAGTGAGACAGAACAAGCAAGGGGAAGAGGAGAAGGAAGTGTTACAACCCACTGCTGAGGCAGGATAATTGAGCTTTTTAAGAGATCCCTTGGGGAGGATTAGGGTGAAATAACACCCCACACTCACAGGTCACTCTGAATACCAGCACAGACCCTTCGCTTTGATACTCATTGCTGGACCAAGGGCCATTTACTCACTGGCTCATCAGCCTTGAAGCTTTCTAGAGGATGACACACAAACTCCATCACACATCATTGTGTGACGTGCCTGTCCCAGTAGCTGGCAGCAGAGACTTTGACTGTTCTAGTAGCTGGCATTGAGGCCACCCATTGTCTCCAGTCACCAAAGTTCTCTGTGTCCCTTCTCTAACTCCAGTTGGTGGCACTAAATCCAGTCATGCTGCTTGCCCCAGTAGCTGGCACTCTGGGCATGAAAACTACAGGACTAACAAGACCATCTGGAAAGCTATTTTTTGACAATCCTTGTTTGATTTATTTACACTGAATACAACTTAAATAGCTTTCAATACAGAATATACCCAAATATGGCTTCAGTCTAAGCATTTTCCCAGATTTTAAATACAGAGGTATGGTTTTTGTTGTTTCATGACATTATCCATTACTCTTGCAACTTGTAGAATTAAGGTTGTAAGAGAGAGGTGCTGTGAAATTTCTACAGAGCCAAGACCTGATGTGTAATTCTTTTGTAACTAGGATATTGATTTTGCTATTATTCCTGCCAGAAGATCCTTCCACTTATTGCACTTAGGAATCCTGAATTGGGCTGAGAGGTCTCTCTGCAAGAATCAGGGCATGAAGGCTGCCAAAATTTAGAAGAAGTGCTAAGATCATTTGGCCACCTCCAAAAATCTACTCCTTCTTGGCTTCTCCCACTCCTTTCTTTGAAGATCATAGCTAAAGTACTGAGCTGTGATAGGAAAATTACATCGCTTAAAACATTTAAATCTTTCCAGCCCCTAATTTCAAATTGCCAAACAACAGATTGCAAAGGCAGCTTTGACTACTGTGCTTACAAGTTTCATACCATTTGTCTGTTAAGTTCAAGATGGAAAGGTAGTCTGAAAGCTGCCAGTATTTTTTGTTTATTTTTAAAGTCATCTGTTCCAAGAAAGATTGAGATAAGGTGGAAAGAACGAAAAACAAAAAATGGAAAAAAAAAAAAGTTGTTAGCCAAGAGCAAACAAATTACATATGCATACTACAGAAATCAGGAACATATCACGAGCCCCTCCTTAAATAAATTCATTGCTGCCAGACTGATGGAATATATGCACTGCAGGGAGTATTTTCAGACTGCTGGTATCTCAGGTCTGGTTATCTCAGCTCTAGACTAGTCATTCAGATGTTTTATGCTTTTTAGTTTATCTTACCTCTGAACTGAAGAGACTGCTCATGTGATGTCCATTTTTGTCGTTTCCTCCTCGGATCTCTCTAATGAAGTTTTCAAGAAAAATATCAATTAGAGCAACTTTTCTGAATTAGATTTTCAGTCCAAGATGTGCTAATGTTGCACGTTCTGTTTGAAAATATTTTCAGTTTTGGATTAAGGGAAACAGCAAAGATGACACGGAGACTGAAGGTGGAAAGTGGGAACAAACCATACATCTTTGATAATTTGATAAATTACTCATGATGAGTAGGGCAATTTACCTTCAGTCCCTCTGCAACTGGTACAATGATCAGGCAGGTCTGGAAATTTGACTTTCTGGAAATTTTTCCTTGCAAATCACCTTTGCAGTATTAGCAACACAAAGTAAATTGAGAAAATATTCCTTACATTTTAAGGCTGCCATTTTCACCAGAATTGTTATGCCAGATACTGTTTATATACATTGCTTTTTCAATCCCTGGATTCATGGAAGAAAGAGACACTAGTTGCAAACTGTTAATTAATGCATCGTATTACTTAAATCAGACATCTCTAAATCTGAGAACATTTTTCTTCTAAGTTAAAGTGATAAATGTATATAAATACATATTAAGTAAGACTAATTTCCTTTTGTTATTCTGTTGCAGTGGCCATAAGTAGACATTATATCCCATAAGTAGCTGACATTAGGAGATTTTTCAGTAGTGGTCATCAAGGGATTTGGTCAAAATTTACATTAATGAAATGGATGGATCTGTGCTGGCTGACAGTCCCAAGTAGGAGTTACATAAAGGACAAGTTCCGGGAGAGTGAAGAGCCTTACTCTCTATTTGAAACTAGGACAGAGGAACTAAAGTCAACTAATAAAGCGATTATTGACAAATGTTAAAGAATTTCTGTTCTTCAGTGTATATATCAATCCAGAGCAGAATTAAAATTCCTTAATATTTAGACTATATTACCTTGTGTAATTTTTTCAAAATGACAATACTTCCTGAAGACTGAAGGAAACCAGAAGAAATTAGCTCAGCTGTTATAATTTATTTACTATAATGCTCATACATTTGTGTTTATAGTTCTATAATAAATAATAAAAATATTATTGTTATATAATAATCATATTCAAATTCATATATATTTAGAATTCTAGCATAGAAATTAACTCAAAATTCTAGAGAACACAATATATTTTATACACAACAAGTCTTGAGATCTACAATGCTGAAAAACTGAAATAACCGATTCCTACTGCAATAATAGGTAAGTTGCTTAATGTATTGATTCTTTATGGTTGCAGGTTATGTGATTAATTTACTCTGACAACTCCTATACACATTATGTATTTAACATGAAGCATATATTTTAGGGATATAAAATATTAGTAAAATTAAAACCCTGCAGTACACTTGCATATTTTTTTTCATTGGAAACTGTAAAGGCAAATTATGCCAATTTTATCATCTTTCAAAAATCACATTTTCAACATTTTCAAGGTATGCTTTACAGCAAAAACTACTAATAAGTTTTTTAAAACCCTTAAATTTCTTTGGTGCAGGTATCTATGTATCACCATTTTTTTCATTACACATTGCCTAGTAAAATTTTCAACTCAAGAGGAATTTTATATTTCCCATTTTAAAGTTCAGAATCCACAGATCTTATAATACTCCCATGCTGATAATGCACTTCAGTAATTGTTCTGTACAGAAAATATTTCTGTGTGCAGGCTTTAAATAGTTATTCAGCTGAATAATGCCACAAATCAGAGGCTCTATTTAAAATACCAGCATGTTCTTTCCATTAATATTACAGGAATGAGACTGGCATTATTACCAATGCATAACAAATGGGATTCAATGAATAACTGCAAGGCATATTGCTCCTGTGTACAGCTGTGCTATCATAAGTATATAATTTTATTCACTGCATCATAAGATATATATTCTGTAAGAGAAGAGTGCTGCTTTTGGCTGAGATAATCTTTTAAATATGATAAGCAGCTGCTAAAGGCCACATTATGTTGGCATATCTCCATTGCATAATCAATGCTCTAAACAAAAAACAATAAGCTGAACACTGAAGTAATTTTTAAAGGCTTTGGAAACAGTCAGACTCTTTTCTGTCTGTTTTCTCTAATATCCACAAGAATGCTCTGTCCTGTAAGTAAGCTGTTTCTGTGTTCCATTCACTCCCATTGTCTCCTGCCAAGCTTTGTCAACTTAGAATTGTAATATCATCAAAACAGTTCAATGTCTTTACTGCCATAGCCATCTCATAAGAAAGACAAGGTATATAGTGCTATATTTTGGGGGTTTGCTGACCAGTGTTCACAAAGTTTCAAGACCTTTTCTGCTTCTTATGTTGCTCTACCAGCTAAATGGCTGGAAGTACGCAAGAAATGGGAAGGGGACACATTGACCCCAACTGTGATATACCATGTCATAGTATATTATGTTCAGCAATAAAAGTGGACAAAGAGGGGGGAGATGTGGGATGTTTGGAGTTACGGTGTCTGTCTTCCAAGATCTGCTAATCATGATGAAGCCCTGCTCCTCATAAAAGGCACTAAACATCTGTCTGCTAATGGGAAGTACTGAATTGATTCCTCAGTTTGCTTTGCCTTCATGTGCACCTTTTGATTTCCCTATTATATTCTATTTTGACTTGAGATTTCTCACATTTTTTACTGTTTTCCCATCCCTTGTGAGGAGCAGCAAGCAACCAGAGTTAACCCACAAAAACCATAAAAGAGAAATTTGAATTAAGTATCATTTTCTAACTTGATGTCTTATAACAAGAATTGTTGCACATACAGATAAGTAGTCCAGCAAAATTGTCCAGAAAACTTTTCTTGAATCTGTATCACAGATTACATCTTGATGTTATTATGACATTATGTCATGCCCAGTGTATTCTGATTGTATAGATGGTCTTATTAAGATAAAATTGTCAGGGAAATTATACTTTGTTGAGGGCCACACTGAAAACATTTTGGTGTAATAATATCTCTGTTTCATATTTAGGGCATTGAGGTGACATAAAGAAAAGTATTAATCTAGTTAACAATAGTATCCAGAAGTCATACAAGAATTCTTCCAATATGGTTTTTTTGTTACATAGTTTCAATATGATATTACCTGACTGTGTTAATGAGAATTTTTTGATTCATGATAGGATTTTATTTATGAATACTTTAAACTCAACTTCAAGCCTAAATATTTATTTATAATATATTTATTATAATAATTTTGAAGAAGAATTTGTTAAATTCATGATGGACATCTCAGTTTGCTAACTATACTGCAACACGCTGAAAAGGAGATATATATCTGTTCCATGACAAATTAGTTGGGGTTTCTGCATGTTTCAATTAGGTCAACAAAAAGGGCTATGTACTATTGAAACTATGTACTATTGAAACTATGACTATGTACTATTGAAAAAAAACCATGTTGCTAGCAATTAACTAATTTACAGTTTAAAAAAAAAATTTTAAAAGTCACAGTTTCTTCACAAGTAGCTACATCATAAAATACATCTTGAAATTAATGTTGATATTTCTCCTGGTGCTTTTTTTCTGAAAAACTTTTCCTTTTTAAAAATAAAGCTGTTGGGTTGGCTAGTTACATAATCTGGCTTTTTATATGTTGTCTGACTCAATTGCACACACACACACATATACACGTATCTGATTAATATTATATAAAGCTTTTTTATAGCTGTGGGGATCACTGTTCATATTCACTTTGGATTTTGTTTTGAATAGCATAAATTTAACTTTTTTACTTTAAATGAAAGACCTACTTTTTTTAGAAAGCAAACATGAAAGACAAGATGCAGATAAATTTTTATGCAAGGTCAAGGCCTTTTTATTTCAGCCTAAGCCTTATAAAAATATTTTGCAAATTTAACCAATGCACTTCTTATTGTCTGGAGCAAGTTTTCATTAGGACTTCTACTATACTTAAAATTAGAAACAGTTTTAAATCTTTTGTTGAGCTTTTAGCAAGATAGCTGAGATTTCTCCAACTAAGAAAATGTAATAATAGTAGAAACAGAAGCACAATATATTATAATATGATCCTGTGTTTGCTGCATGTCCAGAGAACTATTCAAGTGCAAGACAAAAGATGTTTTTAATAGTGTGCTTCCAGTTGTCTCAGATTAATCTTCTACTCTTCTATTTTATTTGTAGCAGTAATGGTTACTAAGTAACCTCTGCAGCAGCTTATTTCTCTACTTTTCTTGTAACTGGCTTGGGGGATTTGTTTTTCAGGTTTGAGTTTTTTGTTGTTGCTGTTGTTGTTGGTTGGTCTGTTTGGGTTTTTTAATTATTACTAGGTCATTTTGTTTTCCTACTAATGTTTTGTTCTCCTGAGAAAATGAAGCACATTTTGAATCAGTGAATCACTTCAGGGTGAGCTTAGAACAAAACTAATAGTCCCAATTCTTCATTTTTTTCATTTAGCAGTCACAATTTAATTTAGACTTCAGTTGGTACACCTTTGTTTTTACCTGACACAGTTGATACCTTCTATAATGAACATATCTGGTCAATAAAAACCAAGAACATCTGCTTACCAATACAGTATGTCTTGATGGAATATCTTTCCACTTCTGACTTCAGAGCTGAACCTAAGGGATATTTCAAAGTGGTGAGCCTGAAAGCTACAATTTGTACCAGCAAAGGCTATGGAAATAATTATCTCAACAAATGTAGTGACTCATTAGAATTTCATTTTCTCCTACCTCATTTCTCATTGTCCCAAATATGACATTTGTCTCTTTTGTTTCATAGATAGTGACATTATCTCCCCTATGTTCCTCAAGTACCACACCCCTTTCTTCCCCATCAGCTTAAATGATGGTCATAACTGGGTAATACTCAGACCTATTTTTCTATTCTAAATCTGATATTAGATGGCTCTGTTTCACACCTGAGGAAGATGGATTTAAAAAGTAAGTTATGATTTAGGAAAGATTATTTGGTTTAAAATAGCGTGCATGATACAGAAAGATTTGTTTTCTTTTCAGGGAGCAAGTACTATCGGAATGATATCTGAGGATGACCTTTTAAAACATGCAGCTGTTATCTATCTGAAACATTCATCAAATTAATGTGTTCTCTTTTCCTGTCTGTAAGACATGTATTATGAAGCATTACATCATTGATATGCANAAAAAAAAAAAAAAAAAAAGAAAACTCTGTTGAACATCTGGAACTGCAGTGATGATGCAGTGCAGCTGTTGCCTTTTATGTGAAGTGTGATACACAACTACACAGAAGGATTTACTTCCAAACTCATTACTTATGAAAAACTGTGCCAAGACTTGCATTTCCATTTCATCCCATGCACAACGTTTAGAACAACATCAAACAACACAAAGCCATACGTATTGTATAACTAAGGTAAGTTTGAAAAGCATGAACTCTCATCCCTTTAGGGATTCCCTGACAGCAGTTTATCTTACTTTATTATGAGTCACTGATAAATTCAGTCACAGAATCCTGTATATCTGAAACTGAATTAAATACTGATAAATAATTGACATTAAATGGATCAAATATGTGTGGAATATTATTTATATCATTATTAATGTTTTTTGCTGGTTTTTAGGGCATTGCCTATTTCCAGTTTTCTTTTCCTGTAGCAGAAGAGGCTGAAATCTGAAGGGAAAATTTTTGGTCTGCATTTCGTATTGCATCTTTCTTATGCACTGAATTTAAATTAAAATTGAAAATAAAAATCTGTAAACAGAGAGATTGCCTTACTAAAGCACCCATTTTTACTTAATCTGGTCATCCTGCCAAATGCCAGTTCTGCATAATTTTTGTAATGCCTCTGAATATCAGACAAATAATCACATTCTAGTTTCATAGAATATGGCCTTATCTAAATAGTTTTCTCTCTCCCTTTTGAACATACCCTTATCAAGCTTCCAGGGAGCTTATTAAAGCCTACAGTGTCTCCCACCATATACTCTTGGCTTTTACATGATAAATCAATGAAATTCAATAGCACTTCATCAGGGTTTCATCTGCACAGTTCCTGTTCCTCTGAGCTTTGTAAGCATACATATAAAGCTGTATGCTTCCAATGAAATATCAAACGTCTCTACAAATCTAGTTTTGTTTTTTTTTTTAAGGAAGATAACAAATACAAGAAAATGTTCATTTTCTTATGCAGATAGTAGTCTAATTTTTTTGATTGATTAACCGAATTGCTATGGACATTTCCTCATTTACAAAAGCAATGACTGGTCCCTGAAATCACCTGTTACCTCTTGTGGACAGAGCAATCCAGCCAGACACAGGGTCCTATGACTGGGCAGAGATTAATTGCACTAGACCATTCCCTTCCACTACTGCCATCTTTAATGCTTCATATGAATCCTTGTCGTGTCATTCCATACCAAACATCAGAAGAAAAGTTATGCCAAGTCTCCATACAGTCAACTGAAAAAGCCAAGTCTCCATACAGTCAACTGAAAAAGCCACCAAATCAAAGGAGATAATTCAGTGATTTAATGGCATAAATTGCTCTTTGTTCCTATCTTTTGAGGATTATCTTTGGATTGAGTGCTTAATGCTGAGTGAAATGCTGGCCCTGAGGCTTCAGGCATAGTAGGGTTGATTCTTCAACAAAGACATTTCCTTAGCTCTTTTTATGACCCAATCCTTTTCCCTGCATCACTGGTTTGAAGAAGTAGAAACATATAGGAGAATTTTAGTATAAACTTCCAGATAGCAATAGTAAAGAGATTTAATTGAGTAAGATTTTAAAAAATAGATTTGTTCCAAATGATCTTCTGTTCTATTGTCCAATATTAGAGAAGTACTATAAGAAGAACTTGCTAACATCTTGCTAAAGTGCAATCTGTAAAGATGTTATAAATGAAAAGATGGGTTTCCAGTTAGTTTTTCCTACAATATGGCATCAATCTTGCAAAACTGTAAGGATGATAACAAAAATTAAGATGTTTTCCAGAGATATATTAACAAATCTATTCATATCCTATTAAACCTTGTTTTAAAAGTAACAAGAATAGATCAAGTTTATATTCTATAAAGGGATAACCTGGAAGGTGATTGCACTATAAAGTGATTAGCCTCATTTTTCACTCCCCTAAACTTTGTATGGATTTCATTTGTATAAAGTATTTAAAATACTAGTAATTTAGATCTTAATTCTACAACAACTCCCTACCCTTCTTCTGCGAAATTGCATAACCCTGTTTGAAAGTCCTTATGAAGTCACTACAACAGTTTCTTTGATCTCCCCTGCTATCCCCCCATTTTGAAAATAATTCTACATGGGCATAATTGTAAATGGAACTTTTCTCCATCTCTATAACAAATTGATGTAGCAGTATTTTACTCTTAATTCTCTAAAATATTAGCAAAAAGCCAACATATTAGAAGAAATAAATGGATATGTTTACACAATAACAAATTATTTTCCAAATTCAGTCAGTACTGTTTCTTAAAAATACATTCTAATTAGCATCTGTTTTTCAAAAAAATCTAAAATCCAGAATTAAATCTTAAGGTATTTTAATTTCATTGTTGTCTAGAATCCTATTAATATTTGCTTAACCAACTACAAAGACAATACTAAAAGAGATTCTTTGATAGAGTTGTACAAACCAAGCACTTTCCTTTCTATCCTTTCAAAAAGGAAAAAAAAATTTGGTCTTGTAAAACTTTTGTTCTGTATTCATTTATGTTGTATTCATTTACAACAAAAGGATTCTAAGAGGTAAATTTTCTTCATTATTAGTATTATTGGAAGTAGAATGCCATGATTATTGTTGCAAGCTGTCTTGGATTGATAATATGTAGAGGCATGTTTTTGTCATAGCTTTGCATTTTGTATTTTGACTATATCCAGTTTAATTTTATAAACCTGTGGGGCTCCTTGATTTTAATGAGATTGATGAAGCAATAAAGGCAAATTTGACAAAATATAAGTTTGCTATGAATCATTCCCAAACATACCAACAATGAGAATTCCCAGGATTCTTTTTGGCACTTCAATGACACGGGTCATAATAATCTCTCATTATGCCAGAACGGGAAGATTTTTATCTCTGGGATGAAAGAATACAATTGCAATGTGTGTGTGATAGGTCATAAGAACAGCCAGAGCAAGCTTTTCATCATCCATTTGATGCCCAAGGGAAAAACACTTCTGAGAAAACACATTATGTTTTCTGTAAACATATACAATATATTTTAACTGCCATTATAATGAAATGAAGGAAAATTTGAAACTGAAGCCAAGAACCCAGTTTTGTTTTCATTGCATTTCCATGTCCTAGAAGATGATGAGATTGTAAAAGTACAGTGAGTGTACTGCTAAATGCTGTACAAGCTCCAGTAGGTCAACCACTTACTGCCTATCTTGCAATGTATTTATGTACCCTAATTCTGTGAATATTCAGCACCAGGTATTTCTTAAATATAGAAATTTCCAGAATTAAAGAGACTTTATAAAGTTAAGCCAAAGACATTATTTCTCTCTGACAGTAACATTTCCATCTTTATTGAATGGAAACACGTGCTTTACAGGTGTTTGTGGAATTTCAGAAGCCACCAGAATACCAGCTGTATGCTATTCATAAAGATGAGCATAATATCTCTGTCATTAATGTGACAAACTACAAAGAACTTGATGCACACTAACTTCTGGAGATAATAACAGCGAAGCTCTTCTGAAAACATCCATGTCTCCAAATCATCAAACTTTCTCTACTTCTTTTAGGATTAAGAGTCATACCCCCATTATAATATTACTTTTAAATAATTCCATTGTGATTATAAAGTATTGTATTGGTGTAAAATTAACAACATTGTTTTTAAACTTATCCTAAATGTTGTCTTCTGCTTTTAATAATCTATCTTTATATATGTGTGACAAAGTTTGTAATTAGTATACTTAGGTTAGAAAACATTAAAAATTTTCAGTGGAAACAAGTCCTAGAGAAGTACAAAAAAAAAAACATCTAAGGGAATTAGCTAAATTAAAGGTCAAATAGTGGTCTCAATAAGTCCAGTTGGAATTTCCTCCTGCAAATCCTCTGTCAGTTGTGGGAGAAGGTCGCTGCCAAGAAATCCCTCATTAAAAAGGTAAGATTTTGGGGGTATGAGAACTAAAAGTATTGAGACATGATGTTGAGCACGTGCACTTACGTAAAAGATGACTTTAACAATGGCAGGCAATGTTGGTATGAATTTTGACTGTCTCTCTGTGGCTGGAAAGGCATGTGTGGGTTGAAGCCAGCTCAAGTCCAGTATCTTCACACTTTTTCAATGAAATCAGAGAGAAGCATTTATACCACGACATTATCTACTCAGCTGTTGATAGGTGTTGAAATTAAGGCCATGTTCCAGTTCTCTTTGTGGGAAATAATGTAATTTTTTTGCAACAGCTGTGATCAGACATCTTGCATTCTTCCCTGAGTTTACAGGGATAATTGTCCATCTTCTCTGAGCTTTTCTCCATTAAAGAAGTTTATTCAGTTAGTCTCATTCTGTCACTAGGGATTTACTCAGTCACAGAGGACTGAAGCTCTAGTATTTTCCTGTGCATCTACCAAAAAACACATCACTCATCACATTTTTAAGAAAAGTAATGGGAAATTGTGAAGTCAGAGCTTTATATAAAGTGCTGTCAATTCCATTCTCATTTTTCTGTATCTATGAGGATGAACCAATATAAAATACATTAACATATTACCATATGCTGCAAGCATTTAAAATAATTCAGTTGTGTCGTAAAAATCCTTCATCAAATTACTAAGGAATGGAAACAAAACCATTTCAAAATGTACATTGAGAAACACTTATTTTCAACTAAGTCACTGTATTGATGAAACAGAAAACAGTCAATTCTACACATAATACCAATAATAAGTCTTAAATTCATGAGAAACCATACCTTCCATTTGAATTCTGCTACACTGCAGCTTGTGGTGGAAACTGAACACTGTGAAAGTTGAGGAAATAAGATTTTTCTTAATGTGTTTAAGGTATGTCTTAGCATGGTTTTCGTGAATTATTAGATAAGTAGGTCCAGTTCCTCCTGTAATACAGAAATTAATTTAAACACATATGACAATCTTTTAAGTTTATGACATCATTCAAAAATATAGTAGTTTTTTATTTCAAATTAATACAGCATGAATTATGGATAAAAATGTAATTTTATTTTGCTGTGGAAAGTTTCAGAGCTTTTGAGAAAATATTAAACTTGGCTGATAATTAATAATTTGTCTGGTTCCTTAAGGAAAGAAGCAGTGATTACTTTCAGTTATGTGAAAAGTTTTATTAATATTTTACTTAATTAGTGCCTTAATATTGGATAGATTATCTTCCTTAAGCCTTGTTGCACTTCAGAACACTAAATCTTTATTCATTTCTTAAAAAGGCACAAAACCTCTTCCGAACACGGTTTGTCCATGGAGCTATTAATTTTTTTTATCTTTCTGACTTGCTATCCCTGAAAGTTAGGATAACATGATCTGCCACTCCCTTTCGTCCATTTAAGCTACACCTATCTAATCATTGAGAAGATGGAGGGTTTTTCCTTTTCATCTGAAAAAGAATAAAATTAACTGTATTTGTTTACAAGAAAAATTACATTTCCCACAATAATCTGAATTTTACTAGACTAACAAAAGGAACATGCACTCTAAAAATTCTTTAACAACAAACTCCTCATTAAGCAAAATTCCATGGAAACCATGATGAAAGTATAAATCCTACACTACCTAAATAAATGCCCTAACGATAGCACAGTTGTTTCTTCAGCTGCAGCTAAGTAACTGGTCAGAAACAGCTGGGATAAAAACCCAACCATAGGAGCAAAATGATTTTCTGCACAAAGAGATGCAAAAATATTTTTTATGACAAATTTTTTGTATCAAACAGCGAAGATTCTGTGACTTTATTTTACACAGAAAAATACTCAGGATTAGAGCAAAAAGACTGAAAAAAATTAGGCAAAATGTTTCTGCTTCCTCATAAGGCAACAAGGATCAGGCTTGATGGTAGTACTTCTATATTATTATATATGAGAACTAAAAGGTCTTGGTGTAGTCCTGAAAGTAACAGTGCTTATTATCCTTTAAAATGGATGAAGCAGACATTCTGAAAGGTTATAATAGAAGCGAGATATTAACTGAAGTGCTTCTAAGAGGATCTAAAATTTCCATTGGATAAAGGTTGATCAATGAATATAAGAGTAAGGTGTGGCTTTACAAAAGCAGAAACAAAGCAACAACAAAAGTACAGATTGCAATTCTACTATCCCAAAAATAGCAATGTTTCTCACTGAACTACTGGGTCTAAAGGTCAGCTCCAAGAGGAAAAATTGAAACCTCCAGTAACTGATCGTGGCAGTTCAACACTGGCAGCTGGCACCTTGTTCCAAGACACAGAGCTGGAGGATCTGAAGCTCATACACAGGCCAGAGAGACACAACTGTTAACACAAGGGGCCATGCTGTGGAAGCATGACAATATTCATTGATTAGCTGGATCAAATACTATAGTCACTTTTCTTGAAAATCATCTAAGACTCTGAAAATAAAAGAAAGCAAATCAGATGCAGAAAGATAAATTTTTCTTGTTCTATGTAGAAGTACCAAAAGGACAAGTTTTTCTCACAGATTTTTCTAAAAGTCTAGAGCCCTTAAACATTAAGTTAATATTGGTTAACTCAAACTTAATTTTTCAGATGCTTTCAATTATTATTGGGAACTAACTTTGTGCAGCATTACCTGACTGGGAATGAACTTTTCCTTTTTCATTTATAAATTAGAGAACCTTCAACTGAGTGGAGAGATGAGATATAAATTCCTTCTCATCACCCAAAAGACCAAGAAATAAGGTGTTCTTCACTCCCTGGCTTCAAGTACATTGCTGTAGCTGCTGTAAATGAAAATGTGAATTCGGATGATTATTGTCTTCCTAGTGAAAAATGAAAAAGAGTTTGTGCTTCGCCTATTAAACTTTTAGGGCAATTATATAAGTTTGTAAGTGTATCTCTTATTATTTCTTTATAAACTGCTCAAATGATGTCTAATCACCCTCATAATAAAAAGAAAAAATTAAAAGGTCCATTTATTTCAGTCTTTAACCTAGAAAATATAACTTAAACAGTAATTTCTTTCTATGATGGTGGTAGAAAGAAGAGAAATAGACTTTATGCAATAAACAGTAGCAAATGAACTTATACTTTGTAATTAAAGTTTACCCTTTTTAACTTGGAAGGGTAAAAAGGCAAATCATTATGGGACAGTAAAAATATACTCTGAAAATATTAGTCACAAAGTATAGCATAAAAGCGTTCATTCGAGGAGATGAGAAAGAACCTGTCATCATTAAAATGTCACAAAATTTGCAGAGGCCAGTATTTCTTTGTGTTAGAGGCTATGAACATAACGATTATGCAGCTATAGTGCTGGGTTAGCTACATAAAATATTTTTATTTCTCATGACTGTTTTCAGTCTCTCTGTGCTGATTTCAACTTGTCTTCCAAAAGAGTAGTCATTCTCAGTCATCTTGAGGGCAACCAAGTGAACCAAAAGGTCAATCTAATTAAAAAGGAAGAGAACTTCAGACTACAGGGAAAAGGGTCCAGTAAATGCCAAAGGAGTTTGTATTACAGGAGTGAAAGTAAATAGTCCAAACAATGAAAAAATCCACACTGGTGTCAAAAATATATAAACAAAAGAAATGTAAGTGACCTTTTCCTACATTATACATAAATAGTCTTGTCTACTAGCAGAGAAATATTGTTTATTAAAGATAAGGAATGCAGCTTTCAATTAGGACATTTTATTACCATTTTCTCGGGGACTCAGATTATATTCTATTTTAATAAGCACTTTGAAGAATTGGGGAATTAAAATGAAACCTGTTTTGTAGTTGTTTTTCTCCCAGAAGACGTACCTAATGAGTTTAATATCAATATGAGTCATCCATCATTCCAAAAGCGTCAAAGAAAAGACACAATTTTAGTGTATAACTGTGACTCAGTTAAACTCACAAAGCAAGATATTTAAACCCCTGTGGCCTTTGTAGCTTCTTCAGTCAAAGCTGAATTTACTAATGAAAATCAAACTTGCTCTGCATTCTTTTGAGTCTGGTTTGTAGATTGGAAAGTAGTAAAAGGAGAACTTCAGGCTGGGTTTTCCAAAGTAGTTAATAAATCATACAGAAACACATACCAGAGAAGCAACTCACAAACTCATCAGAAAAGTAATCATCAGCTGCTTCCCGCTCTAGAGAACCTTTGTTCTGCAGCATGACCCCATCCTTCAGCCATTTCAGTTGCCAGCACAACATTTGGTTAGGAAACTCTGCTTCCTCCTTTCAGTGTAAGATTTTTGTAAAATATGAGTATACTGGAGTCCAGCTTCTGTAATAGCAGTATGCAACTAAAGCACAAATGTTTAATGCAGACAGTGTAATATACTTTGGCTGGAGTGCTTTTCTTCTGCTTTCAGTTTTCTTTTCCAAAACTCACAGTGCATTACCAAGTTGCACACGGCCTAAAAGTGGACACTGGCTGATTCTGTACCAGACATGCTTTGCAAATTAGATATATCTTTCACAAGATGCAGTAGAAACCATTCATCACAAACTTCTGCAGGTTCTTCTGAATAATAATCATATGAAAATACACTGGCCAATGTCTCAGTGTTTTCAAAACAAATTATTTTTAAAAAATTGAACTTGCCCTTGTATGCCAGGCATGAAAGAAAAACAGGTTTGTTTTGAAGAAATTTCTGAACTCATTCATCTTGGAGTTTAATGCAAATTTTTAATACATTTCTTTTCAGACCAATAACAAATTCTCTATCTCTGTGTATTAGCAAAAGAAACTATCTATACTGAAAAATTTTAGCAGAAATAATTTTAGGCACTGTAGTCAAGGCTTCATTAAGGATTGCACTGATAGTATTCACACCTGGATCTAATTTCTTTCCAATTTATCTCTTCGCAATTTAGAAGGAAGCTAACAAAAATAACTGCTATTGAGAAAGGAGACAATATTTTGAATCCAGGGAAAATAAGGTCTGCTGGACAAAAAAAATTCTGTCTTTCCTTTGGTAGTATTTGCAATAGAAGATTTTAGACCAGTTTTGTCACATTTAACAAATGTTTAACAAATCTTCATTTTCTACTCTCAGAAGACTGTATTATTGTATTCAGAATTACATATTGAATGTATTAAAGCAACTTTAACAAACTGTATCTTTTGCAATACTTGAATCTTACATAAATCACAATTCATTCTACAATATATATTAACATAACATGTATTTTATAATGTTTAAAGCCTTTTTTTTTTTCTTTGAGGAAAACATAAAGTAAAAAAGATCTAAGTGCTTTTGGAAAATCAGTAGTCAGTGGATATTCCATATATTCTGTAAACAGAAATTCAGGCAACAAAGCAGAATTATTACATTTTCTACACCTAGAGTTTGTTCTGAGGTTTATAGCAAATTGTAACAATCTCTTCAATTTCTGTAATACAAGAGAAATACTGTGCAAACCTGTTGGACAGTTGTTATACTGAATCCCAGAGGTGGCTGTATTTCCACAGTCATTGAAAGGGCTTTTTATATACCATACAGTACAGAGTATTGCTACATATTCTCAGGTTAAATATATTAAATTCTTACTGAAGGCAAAAGGATTTATGTTGCTTCCTTCAGTGACAGAATTTAGTGTATGAAGTAAAGAAGCACCTCATAAGCCCGCAAGGTGGGAATAGCTGTTATAAATACAGGCAATCCCATTCCAGCTACGTGACATCTGCTGTTCCCCCCTACAGCTTACATATGTAACAGAAAGGAACCTCAAGGACAGAGGAGACTCTGTTTGATTTCTGCATCCACAGCTGTGTTAGTTATTTGCAGAACTGTTTTGGAAACCAAGCCTTACACTGCAAGCTGCAGCTAAACAAAGCAGACACTGAAATTTACTTTCATGTAGCTTTGAAATGCTGTACACGTAGATTCTTTCCTGCAGTTGCCAACTCTCTTAGGATAAAGCTCATCTCCCTGCAATATAATGAAGAACTCAGAAACTTCAGGTTTCTCATAACAATAAGACAGGTCCTTAATGTTGCTATACTACATCTGCTATGCCTTATTTCTGCATCAGTGGAGAGACCCTTAAATCTAATCTAAGGAGGTACCCAATCAGTTACTTTGAATTCTGTATTGCGTATATGTATATACTACTGTAGATTTCCAGCACTTCAAAGTATTTGTGCAATCTATTGCAAAAGCACTTGGCAAGTTATCAGACAATAAGCTGAATACAAATGATGTTGATCTGATTCTTTCTTGGGGGTAGAAGGGTTTAATACTTCTCTTCAGAATTTCAAAGTACCAGAAACATACACCAATTGACCTTTAGATTCAGATATAAAAGAACATTTTGTTAATCTGCTGGAATATTAAAACAAAATGAATAAGTAATGATGAAACCATGCTTATTTGATGAGTTATGTTGTTTTACAGTCTGGATTGGAGGAAATAAATGTATAGGCTTTGTGCAGAAAATGCCACAAGCTGTAATTGAAATCTAATTTTGTATGTCCTTATTTGCTGCAGTATAATCTTTAAATTATATTACTTTAAAATTTGAATTTTATCCTGATTGTATCCATATAAAAGCATAGTTTGTATACATCCAGACAAGTTTGACAGCAGTAAAGCTCTAGAAATATAGCTGTATACAAGAATGCCACACTGTTCAGAAGTACTTGAGCTATTCCTAACAGAATACTTCTGGAAGTAGAAACTAGAGACTTGTGGGACCATATCTCAACTACAGTAATTTCACAACCATAAGACGCACTGGACTATAACGCGCACCGCCCGAGAGTCGTCAACTTTGACAACTTTGTTGATCATATAAGGCACACCGGACTATAAGGCGCACTATTTTTTTGCAGCAAGGAGCTGCACAGCAAGCAACAAAGTAACGAATTACTGGCAGGTTCTCAATTTGCAAACATTTTTCAAAGATCAGTGTAGCCTATAAACGCAGCCCCAGGCGCCCTCCCCGTGCAGCGGGCCCCGGCACTCCCACCTGCCTCTGATGCCGGCTGGCACAACTCACAGCTCCTGGCTCCCACCGCGCAGCTGCACTTCATCCTGGCTTCCCCTCAGCCGGCGGCGGCGCTGCTTCTTGCCGCTTTCTGGCAGTGGTGATGTTTCTCAGCGATTCTCGGCACTTTCCCGCGGCAGCAAGAGGCAGCGGCACTTCTCGCTGCTTCTCGGCGCTTTCCTGCGGCGCTTTCTTGCCGCTTCTTGGTGCTTCCCTGCAGCGCTTTTTCACCGTTTCTTGGCACTTTCCCGCAGCCGCGCTGCTTCCCCCCACTTCTCCCTGGCTGGTGGCCACGCCACGTCCAGGCATCCCCCTGCCAGGTAGCCGCATTGGTTCACGGTTTCCCCCGCCCGGCAGCCACGGTTCCCGCAGTTCTCAACTTCCCCCGCACGGCTGCAGCTCCCACAGGTCCCGGCTCATCTCGCAGATCGCACTTTCGGGTTCACAAATTTCCGAACTTTGTACATCAGATAAGGCACACTGGACTATAAGGTGCACTTCCGGCTTTGGGGGGAAATTTTAGTCAAATGGGTGCACCTTGTAGTACTGAAATTACTCTAATCAAATATGCTAAGAAGCTATACATGTTAGCTGCTGGAGAAGCACTACGATAATAAAGGATGCTGCACCCAAGTCCAAGGAAGTACTACTGTATGGGCTTGGTACTATATTCATTCACAGATATAACTCAAGACATGGTTACTGTTTGTCAGCTTCCCTATTCTTCCAGACTTGACTGATTCCTCAAATGTTGTTCCAGCTTTCTTATCCCTATTTCTTTTCCAAGAATCTGTGTACTTCACAACCTTCTTCACATTCCTGTGGCAAGGGTCATCTCAGGAGCAGAGAACGAATAAGGAACAACATAGTGTTTTAGGCAGAGTAGTGAGCATGATTTATATAGCAAAGCCTGTAGTCGTTTATTTGCAGAGATACAATAAATTATTTGACTGTCTTCACTGGCAACCAATTCAATAAGGATTAGTATAATTTCAATATTCCTAAAACAGCATCACAATGCATGCTATTTTTTTGCATTGCGGAACAAACACTTGACTTTTTTTTTTTTGTATACTTCTAGTTTCATACAGGAGAAAAACAAAAGAATACAGGATGCTTTCTGCTGAAAGCATCTCAGTAATTTCATGAAAAGTTACCCAACTTTCACCCCAAGCCATAGTTCTACATCTTTTCATGACACCAGCTAGAGCTGAACTCCAGCCATCTTCCTGATGCTCTGTCCCCTGCCCAACAATCTTAATTCCCCTGTAGGGACTAAGGGATGAACAGAACCTGCCAGCAAGGTGAAGGTAGTTTCTTTTCCTCTTGTAACCTCAGAGTAGTTCAGAGAAAATCTACTGCAGAGCCCAGGAGCAAATGTTTGTTTGTATGTGATGTAGCTGGCTGACTCCAGCAGAATAAGAGCTCAAGCTATGCGTAGAAGTCATAGTTCAGGTACCAAACTGAAACATGACATGACTCAAATATTTACTTGAGAAATAAATGTTCTGGTTTGTGAAAGTTTTGTGTAGTCTTTCTAAGCAAATGTAGATTTTATATTTGTTTAAATTCTAGTGACAGTACATCATTTTTTTATAACAAGAAAGTATGTTTTTATTAATGCCTAAGATGAACCTTTTAATCTTCAAATTGAGCAGATTATGTTTATCCTCTGTGGATATAGTGACAAAACTACTGATTTTATTTTTTTCATATGAAAAATCTGCCTATTTGGAGCCAATAAATATTGACTTGTGTTTTGTCATATGCTCTAAAGTTTTGTAAGGTATTAATTGCAGCAGAATAAGAGAAAAAGGCAAAATCAATGGGAGGTAAATAAATCAAACCATACATATTTGAAAATTCATATTAATTCCCTGCAGGCCTTTTCATTTGGAGCTTTGTTTTTTGATTGGTGGGTTTTGGGGGTTTTTTTTTTCCAAAATAAAATTATTTTAGTTCCCTGAATTTTTATTCATCAGCCGTGTTCTTCTATTCTCTTATTATCACTGTTAGTGTTTGTAATTATATCATTTAACCCATAGGCCCCAAGAAAAATTATACCCTATGCCTTACGTATTGCAATCCCCTTAACATGTCTTCCGATGCATTTTGACCACTGGGATTGTTTGTTCAACTGTATTGTTTTGCAGTTTGACAATGTTTTTATGATCCTAGATCTCACAGAATCTTCTTTTCATCTGTGTTTGTTATCTTGTTTTTAACTTTTACATAGAATCACAGAAACATAGAATGACTTGAATTGGGAGGGACCTTAAAGATGATCTCATTCCAACCTCAGCCACCACAGACAGGGACACCAACCAGCAGATCACGTTGCTCAGGGCTCCATCCAATCTTGCCTTGAACACTTCAAGGATGGGCAGGCAACATGTTTCAGTATCTCGTCACCCTCACAGTAAAGAATTCCTTCCTATCTCTAGTGTAATCTTTTCCTCTTAAAGTTTGAAACCACTTCCCCTGATCCTGTCACTATCTGCTCTTGTAAAAAGTTCCCCTCCTTTTTTTTTTGTAAAGTCCCTTTAGGCACTGGAAAGTTCTGTAAGGCCTCCCCAAATCCTCCTCTTTTGCAGGCTGAACAACCCCAACTCTCTCAGCCTGTCTTTGTAGGAGAGATGGTCCAGCTCCCTCATCATCTTCATGTCCTTCCTTGGACCCATTCTGCAGGTCCACATCTTGTGAAAGAATTGATTCAATTCATAAATACAGTACCAAGAATTGATTCAAGTCATAAATATAGTACAAATGAAGTCCAGAACTAATCACACTAAAAGATTTGTAATAAGTCCTAAATATAAAATAAAGTGGGGAAAATTAGGCAATAAATTTAATTTTTCTTTCTTTATCTGTCAGGGCAACAGTCTTTTAGGGTAAAGAGAAATCATAAGTGTGTCATATATGTTTAATACAGTAAGTCTTTAGATCAACTTCCACTTAAAATTCTTACAAGAGTTGCTATGTAAATAGAAGGTAATAAATGAGATTCCCAAAGGTCATATTCACATACTGATAAATGTTATAAAACATAGCTTTTGTTTACATTTTTTGTTGTACCACCTAGTTTGTGATTACTGTTTACCTGGACTCTAAAAGCATTAGGTTTTTTTTTTTACAGAGAGAGTTAATCTGGGAGCATATCACATTGCTAAAGTATATAAAAGTATGTATAGTATATATAGTACATATAGCATATATAAATACTTCTAGAATAGAATAGAATAGAATAGAATAGAATAGAATAGAATAGAATAGAATAGAATAGAATAGAATA
>PYHW01010798.1:3062196-3080220 GCA_013186435.1 Turdus rufiventris | reverse complement strand
GTGGAGATAAGGATCACTGCTCCCACCCTCAACAGATGGTGATAGAATAGATACCTTTTATCACACTCTGTATTGTAACGTGCGGCTTATAATCAGGTGCGGCTTATATATGGACAAAGAATGAAAAGTTGCTGGCACCCAGGAGTGCGGCTTATACTCAGTGTGGCTTATAATCGTGAAATTACTGTAATCATTACCATCCATGAAAATCCCTAGTCTAAAATGACATAGTGTTTCACAACTATTTAGTGCCAAGGTGAGCAAGACTATTGAAAAGAAGAGAATGAAAATGCTGATAAAAAACTTCACTACAGGTAGATATCCCTTAGCATTCTTAGCATAGATGTATGAGAAAATCTCTTGAATGAATCATTGACATGGATGGACTGGAATATTTTATTTTCTCCTTGGCAATGGCACCCTGCAAATCTACAAGAAGTAATGTTATATCAGGTTTCTAGAAAAATTATTGCTGACTATTAATCTGAATATATTATTACTTTAGAGAGTTGCTTTTCCGCATGTCTAACCAATAAGCAGAAATAAGTCATTTTCTTTTGATCATATCTGACATGATCTGACAGACACGGGGTACTTGCTACCAAAAGTAATAAATCTATGCCTGTATATAAGGTCCAGTGGCTGAATTTCCCTTCCTTATTAAAAACAAACAGTCCATCAGTCAAATCAATTGAAGCATTACATAAACATTTTACATTGTTGTTCCATCAAGCATAAGACAGGAATATTTAACTAGCTGAAAGAGACATACATTATTGCAAATATCCTGGTTGAAACTTTGGCCATACTGGTATCAGTGAGAGTTTTGCCACTGACCCCAGTGTGGCCAGTATTTCACCACAGTCCAGGACGGTAGGCTGCAGAAAAATGCGAAATAGAATAGTGAAAGTATAATACCAAACGTTGCAAAAGATGCATCGCCCTTTACTGAAGCATTAATGCATTAAATGTGATGCTATAATGATAGTACTTTGTCGTGCTGTCTATTTCTCATTGCAACTATGGCAAGGAAAGAGTGCATGTACCATCAGACATAAGGGACTTGAACAGGTATCTGATTTTCCCTCATATAACAACATTCCAATTTGTGCTTTTTTTAAGCCAGTATGATTTTTTTTTAATGGCAAAGTGAAATAGATAGTACTTCAATTTTAAATTAAGACTTTACATTTTACAGAGGTGGTATGGTATTTTGAGGATGATTCGTGTATATATTAACTATTTTGTTTATGCAAATGCAATCGCCAAACTCAAATTCACTTCTAATGGACCATGCGTAATGTCAAGGTCTCTGCTGTCCACTCAAATGCCATAGAATGCATCTGACTTTATAATGAGCCAAACAGTTGTCTCTTCAGAATCTCAAGATAGCCTTCTGTTAGGTATCTGTTTCCAAATTTTACAACACTATAGTGGAGATTATGTGCTTTCATGGCTAAAATCCAGTTGAAGATAAACTTGCTCTGAATTCTCTCACATTTTGTTAAATTATTGGCAAGCAGTTGCCTTAATATCCTTTGGAGTGAAAACGTTTGACCTTACAGAGTCCAAATGGCTTATTGCCTAGTTTTGATCTATTTTGTACACTAATGGGGAAGAGATCAAAACCAGATGACAGACATCAAGGCAAACGGCCAGTGGCAGAATGGTAGGCCTGTAGGCAGAAAACTAAAATAAACCTGCCAAGTATTATTTATCTCAAGCAATAACTACCACAAGCTGACCACTTTTATGATTAACTTCCAAATGGTTACTGAGAACCACCAACAAAACTTATTTTGAAATTTGACAGTTTGAACCTTTATTCTTCTTCTAAAATGGATTTTCTTGCATTGATTTTAGAAAGCAGTGCAGAAGAACCATGTTTGATAGTAGAACATAAATGTAGACAGATCTTGAGAAAATACAAATATGGTTGTATAAAGAATATGGTAATAAAAATAAGTGACTTTCCTATCTTTTTCTTTGGTCAAGGATAGTGCTAGGCAATTTCAGTTTCATGGAACTTTAATTATGTACCTTGTACCTTACCCAGTGTCTGCTGGATTATCCTCTCTAATAGAACCTCAAGCAAAAGGGTTTAACTACAGATATAGCAAAGGAAAAGTATTAAAACCTAATAACAAAACTTCTTAATAAAAAGTTATTAAATTAGACTATGCTTCTGCTGTAGGTTTGTCACGTCTACCAGCAAGCAACATTTATCCTCAGAATCACAAATAATAGAAGAGATATTAAAAAATAGCTTGGTAAACAAATATTATTGTCATAATTAAGCCACAATTTTGTCACCAGAAATTACATCTTTACTTTATGTGTGGTAGCTTGTATTTCTTAGCTCTTCAACATTCTTAAGCACATTCACATTTACATGTTGAACACTGTAGCACCACAGACTATGCTAAGAGAAACATCAACAAACCATTGCTTCAATTTTGTTCTTTTGATAAAAGAGACAAGGAGCAAAACATATAAAACACAACCACAGTACCTTGACTCAGACATACAAAACGAAAAAACTCAGACACTTACATGAGATTAAATTAAATTTCCTAACTATTTTTCAAACTTTTTACCTACAATCAGGTATAAACGTCTACAGTCATGTATTAACCAAGTACAATGCCAAATTACAATTGCAAATTACCACAGACCAGTGGGTACCTGGGAGTACCATAATCCTTGGGTTGTTTAAGGATCCTATCACAGGGTAAAGAATACTGACCTTTGGAATTGCAGCTGTATGATTTACTGACTGAGACAAAATTATCACAAACTTTAACATCTAATATCAACACTTGATATCTTGTAGATTCTGTAAAAGCAGCTTGCAGAGTTGGAATGGTGTGGAAAAAATCTTTAATGCTATTTTTAGATTTTGGATGAGCAATTGTACACAGAAACACAGAAATTCTATACAGAAGTTCCTGATATTCCACACTATTAATTCCATTTAACACATTGATAGAAGATTTCATAATAATCTCTTGCATAAGATACCAATTATGTTTCTTTCATACTATCCTCAAAGTATAACTGTTAGTATATCTTGAGATTTAGCTGCTGAGGTGATAAAATATATTATTTACTTCTTTACAAAGAAGCAGTTATTTTATTTGTAAGAGTCATACAATCACAGAGTTCTTATAAGGGCCACCCACTTCTCCAGACAACCTGTTCCAGTATCTCCTCAGTGTCACAGTAAAGAATTTCCTCTTGGTATCTAATGTGAATTTACCCTCTTTCAGCTTAAAGTCATTTCCCTTTTCCTGTCACTGCTTACCCTTGCTGAAAACTCCCCCTTCAGCTTTCATTTATGTCCCTTTATGTACCAAAAGGCTGCAGTGAGGTCTTCTCTTCTCTTCTCTTCTCTTCTCTTCTCTTCTCTTCTCTTCTCTTCTCTTCTCTTCTCTTCTCGTCTCGTCTCGTCTCGTCTCGTCTCGTCTCGTCTCGTCTCGTCTCTTCTCTTCTCTTCTCTTCTCTTCTCTTCTCTTCTCTTCTCTTCTCTTCTCTTCTCTTCTCTCTTTTCTCATCTTTCAAATCCAAGAAGAAAGGCACTCAATAGAAAAAACGAGTTAATAGGCAGTAGGTTTCTACAAGAGAATTCTTCTGAACATATTTTATTTATTCCTCAAAGTTTATATTTTTCTTAATACATTCTGCTATTACATTACATTGCCCCTTTAAGCAGGTTTTTCATCAGTTATGCTGATTCTTCTGATATTTAATAATGTGAAAATTGAGGTTGAGATATCAAAATGACATTTTTTCTTCTCAAATGACAGGACATTTGTGGGTGGAAAAAGATGTCATTTTACTTAAACAAAATAAAACGTTCTGCTTTTGTAAACTTTTTAAAATTAACATAAATTTATATGAGAAAGAATTGCATACAAATGAATTACAAAAAAAATCCTACAAAACATTTTGATCTCATACATTATATAAAAACTTATGTCAAATTTATTGACCTTTAGAAATTTTTAGGACCAGGATTTTCTAATTACAGTAATTTCTTCAGAGTAACTGCTCATTGTTTAACTTAATCACTCGTATTTTTCTAGGGGTTGTAAATCTTAGGGTACTCTGAAGCAACCATGGTAATCTGTTTCAAAACTGTTGCAAGAAAAAACAACCTTCTTCAACTACCAAAAAAATATTAATTCTATACATACATAACATTATTGATTTCTGATATACCTAGCTGCAAGTTATTTTCATGATACATCAATAAATTTAGGTTCTTATGTAATACACTATGTGCAGTTAGGAATTCTAAATTTTATTGCTATTTTATAATTCCAGAATACATTCTGCTGAATGATTTGGTTAGCTGATCATTGTTTTCCCCAAAAATTTAAAAAAATCTGTTTAGGAATAAAAATTCTAGTCAAATGTTCTTATTTGGGGGAAAAAAAATCCAACCAAAACAAATCAGATTTGAAGTATGATATTTTTCTTGAGAGTAATACCAACTTATTCAGAATTCTAAATTTCTCCTATGGAGTTCAATTGAAGAGAAGTTGTATAACAAATGAAAAGTTTAGTCTTCTTCCTTAAAGTGGAACGAGATCTTGGGAGTTACTCCTAGAAAAGAGACATTGTTACAGGCTGCTGTGTGCCAAACAAGGAATTGCCCTGCAATCTCTTTGGTCGTGTTTCAGTGCCATGTATATGTTTACCTGTGTTCATAGCATGTAAATGTTTACCTGTGTTCATAGCAGGCCAAAGGAGATGATTGCCCCTCTCCTGCATTGCTAAGGCTGCCTCTGGAGCACTTGTCCCATTTCTACCTGGTGGAGTAAAGGAGAAGAGAAACAAGGGGAATCTTGGAGATGATAGGTATTGCTGCTGAAAAAGGCTTAGAAAATATCCTCTTTCACTCTTAGCAACCAGTCTGTCTTTTCAGAACCCTACCACAAAATCTACTTTTCACTATTTCTAGTAGTTCAATGGTCTCTGAGACTTCCCCCCCCCCCCTATATTTTTATCCCTCCTTGCTAGGTTCCTGTGACAATCCATTAGAAAATTATAAAGCAATTAAAATTTGACCTCATTTTCTCATACACTATACATGCTACTCTTTTGCAAGCTACACAAAAAAAGCCAGAGTGCAAAAGACCAAGCTGAATTTTTTAAGCAAAGGAATTTAGTAATGAGTAACAGTCATCTTGTGACCCTCACTGGAAAAGTTAGATATCTGAATATTACACATACAAGATGTAGCCTGTATTGTTTGGCCCCTTGTACTTCAGGGCTGCCTGCACATGACAGCATTAGACACATCCTTGTCATCTTTAATCCAATACAGTCAGCTTATAGAAATGCTATAACTAATTAAATGAAAAAGTATTTCCAGAAACAATTTTTGCCCTTTTCTTTTTTTGACTTTGTCATAGATCCAAAACAGATTTCAGAGCAGATGCCAAATCTATGAGACTGGAAGATTATATCAAGCTTTAAAAATTGAAGGCTACTCAGTGGCATTTTTGTATAAAAACAGGTAAACAGTGAATGCTTCCCAGTTATGTCTGTCATTTAAAAAATGATCCAGTAAAGACTGAGAGAGCTAAGTGTATTCATCCCTGAACATAGAGACCTGAGAATGATTAGAGAATCTAAGTCTATTCCTCATCCCTTTATTTCTGACAGTGAGTGGTTTTGCCACTTTATACTACCCATCTCCTTTGTGCTGGTGAAGGAGTCTCACAAATGCCATGATTATGCTAGCATAGCAACAAGCTTGAAGAACTGTTTTTTTAGGGATAGTAAATAGATATTATCTTGTTTCTATAAATTTGATATTACTTTAAAAAAAAAACCTGTTTTTAAGGTGAGAAACCAGCAGCACTAATAATCCCTATCTGCAGGCATGAATTTACATTTTTTACATTGTACATTGATGAATGCAATAAAAGCTCAGTATAGTGAATCATCTTCATGACCTTAAATAATTTTTGTATTAATGGTTCCTATTCTGTTCTAGGAATTTTTCTAAATCCATTCATGTCTTATGCAACAGTTTTTCTTGGAGACATTACTGTTTAAAATGTTCATTCTAAAGCTTTTAACTTCAAAATACAAACTTACTCTCATAGCTCATCTTCTGAATATGTCTTACTATTGCATCAATACTCCTATTTCTGAATCTAATTCCTGTAGTTAAACACAGGAGCAAATGCAAGTGTCTAAAACAGAAAATATTTACTCTAATGAAAGAAATTACTGTCATTAAGTCCTGCCATTACTGAGTTAAGCTGAGTATTAAAATATATAATGTTTTATATTTATGCATGTGCATTAAAAGACCCTTTAAAAATCTACAGCATATACTTCATGTAATAACTTATAGGCATCTTCTTCCTCATATATTTGTTCTAATTTATTTTTTGGGGTTTTTTTAGTGTTATAAAGAAATTTTCTAACCAAAACGTGAATATGTGAGGCCAGAGTTCTGGGCTTTCCACYTTTGTGGAGATGTTCAAGTKGTATCTGCCTTGGTTTTCTGAAAAAATCTCAAATARTTAAGAAAATCTTCCAAATATATATATTTTTGTAAATATGACTCATCTAGCAATCAGAATAGAGCGTGAAGACGCTGATACGAGAATAAGACTGCACAAAAGATGTGGTACATACTTATATTTTCATTTGGCAACTACTTTAAGAGGGCTGTGGAAAACACTAGGCATGACATTAAATTGTGCTAGGTGGGCCCTTTACACCAGCACACTGCAAAAAAGTTGATTTCTGCTGATCACCCCAGCAAATATTTGTCCTATTTTTAAGGGTTATAAAGAAAATCAGCTTCTGCTGCAGTATATTACCCCCCAAATCTCAAGTCAAGGTGATGATAACTAAATGTTTCCTGAAGTTCCTACATCCTAGAACCCCATACTGACAACTTAACTTCTCTCCTTCGTCAAACATCTGTGACTTTCTTATTATTAACATCTTATTCTGTTATTGGGGTTTGGTAGTTTTACAGCACAGGAACACTTTATTTAAGACAAAAACCTACTGTTGAATTCAATGTCACAGCAGAGTTTTATAGCAGTGAGGAATTGCCTTGAAAAATGGCCCTGACATTAGCATTTTCATGACTCTGCCTTCAATGTCACTGCATCACAGTGCAGAGTGCTAAAGTAAGACCACTGCTACCTTCCAACAACATATTAAGTTGAAGCTCACTCTATCTCTGGCTCCCATAGGCACAATAAATGGAGAAAATAACACATTTACAAACTGATAAAATCCAGCAAAGCTAATAAAATCAGACACTTTATAGCTTGGCTAATAGTGTCCTTTGAAGGGCATCAAATACCACATCATGTACTGCTCTGAGGGAAATCAATTTAAGTACACCAATACTGCCTCTGAACTGTGCATTTAAATACACAAGAGCTACTAAAGCTAATCAACTCATAATAATAGAAATTCTACAATTAATGCCTTGTTTATGTTAATGTGTTTTTATATTGGTTTGATAGGAGCAACAATCATATCAAATTGTTCCAATTTCCGTATTTCAACTGCTACATTCTCTTTCCTCATGTTGTGTGTGTCTATTGGAAAGATATAATCGTATGTCACTTTAGCAAAGAGGACTATTTTTGTTGTTGCCAGACAACTGCAGCAGTAACTACATTATTCATTTTTTCTGGCTCAAAAAATAATACAAATTCTTTTTATTTTTTGGTAGCACATTCTATGTGGGTATTAACAATATATGGATTGTATTTGTTCTCATGTTGCAGTTTAAATTAATACTTCATATTTTTATCTTTTACTTTCACAGCTGGATTTGACTTTGTTGATTTTAAATATCAAGCATCAGATCAAGTCTATGTTGAGGTTTATTTACCCTTGATCTCTGACCACTTACTTCATTTTAACAATGTCTGATCTGCCAGGGATTCAAAACCAAATTGGTTAAGTAGCACAGAAATGTGGTGCAGAGTACCCTGAAAGGCATTAACAGCAACTTGTGCTCTGATTCTATTAGACCTGACAAACTAATCAAGGTTAAGCCTGGTTAGTAATAATGGAGGAAATTTTCAAGGATAAGCTAGGCTAAGAAAGGTAATACTCATCCATTTTTGCAATTATCTCAAAGATTATGAAGAGAATGTCAGTACACTTCAGATCAGAGACTGCATTTTTATTATTAATTTTTTTGAATCATGCAGTAGTAAAAATTAAGACCTGAAGACTTGTTTTCTCCCATTGCTAAAATATACCATGGTATATAAAATATTTAAGACAGATAGTATGTGTTCTTGATCTAAGAACTTGCAGTAGAAAGGCACAGCAGTATTTCTGAAGAGTACAGAAAATAGTTCTTAAAAGGAAACCCACAAAATGTTTTTTGTGAGCAATGTAGATGAAAATCATAAAGGGTAGGTGGCAACTTACATGGAGAACAATTGTCTTTTCTAATAACCTGGGCCCATATATTGTCACCATATTCAAGCAATGTCTGCAGATCTATAAACTGCAGTTCAATCTCATTTAATAAGAAATTATGGTCACCATTATGAACTAATGAAAAATTACTAAAAATTTTCCATTGCATACGATATAAAAATACATTATAGTAAAACTGAACAAATAACTTCCCAGTCTTTTATGTTAGGCTGCAAATAAATAATTGGGTATTAATATTGGCAGGTAAGGTATACTTCTAACTCACCATTACCTGCAATGCCATTGCCATTTGGACTTATTCAGCAATTGTACCCCATCTTTGAAATAGCTGCATATCTCAGATATGTGATATAAACTTTTTTTTTAATATTTGATACCTTAGAAAACTAATACATATATATATATGTATAAGCTAATAGAAAAAATATTTTTGAAGAACATGGAAAAATAAGCTATGCATGGTAGAAGGTTGTTCATGGAATTTTCTGAAGTGTTGAGGAAGTATTGGGTATTGAATAGAATGGACCAAATGACAATATCAGTATTAATTGATAGGTTGACTGAATAATAGGTTAGATAAAACCTTACTAGTAAGAGACCTTCGGTGAATCAAAACAGCCCTGTTTTGTACTTTTTAAAAAAAAGATATTTAAAAAGAAGGAAATGAAAAAAAATATGACAAACTGTGTCTTAATTGTGAGGTCTTTTCAACATTTTTTCACCTTTTGAACTCGCATGAATTCTTGCTATATATCAGGCACTGGCACGTCTACCATAAATAAGTGGTCTGATTTGTCATATGAATTAAATAGTTCTGGCATGTTTTTATGAGATCACAGCATGTCTTGTTTTACTAGAAAGACTGCTGCATGCTCTATGGTTGCATACTTTCTAGGCCAATGTATTTCTCATAGAGCTGATCAAAGACTGACTGACATGCCTTGGAAGACAAGAATAAGCATTTCAGAAAGTGTTATTATCCTATCTAAGCACATGTCTGTTACAGCCTCAGTCATCCACATTAAATGTTCATGTGTGCTGTATTAATGTCTGATGTTGATATAATGTCATCATTCATTCATATGTAACAGTCATTCATATGAATCAGTCATTCATATGTAATCGTATTCACAGTGGTTTGTATAACATTTAATTAGGGACAGAACTAAGATTTGTGCAAAATAGAAGCTAAGAATTTCTGTTCTGTACTGAGGAAACTGACTGTTTAAAAACCTTGTGATTTTGACTCTAAGTGATGGTTATGTTATCTCATGTACAGTGGAGAAACAGGACAGTTAGATCAAATCTCAATTCTGCAAGAAAGGAAAACTCTTGAAATTTAAGGTGTTATCATCACCTTCCTTTTCTCAGCCTGTGAAAGGATGATAGCCATATAATCTCAGTGTCTTCTGTCCCTGTTTGTAAACAGTTACAGGGTACCCTAATATTTAGGCAAGGTAACAATCTATATAAACATTACCTTCCTGTGTTCTTTCTGCAATGGCCATGGCCTTCTTTTCTTCCACTCCTTTATTTAACCTCCCTTTTGCTCTCTGCGCATCAGTTACCTTCCTGACATGAACTAAATCATGTAGTTCTCTTTTCCTAATGTACGTTAGGTAGATAGACAAATAATAGATACATTATATCTGCCTAAATAACCATAGATACAATGAATAACAAAGTATAAATTATAGTTGTATCTTAGTAATTGCCTCTAAACAGTGTTTAAATATTCTTTCACCACCACCAAAAAAAAAAAAAAAGACTGAAGGTATTAATAAAAAAAATTATTAACAGAAGTTCTTATGCCATCAGAACTCCTACAATATGACAACTAATTAAGTACTAAATATCTAGAACACTTCAGAAGTACACAGCTGTGCTTCTTACAGTTCAGATGAAATAATTCCATTTTCCATTAATCCTTTTTTTCATCATCTCTTTTGAACAGACTGTACCTCCTAGGGTGTTTTGTGTACTGTGTGGTGACAACTAAAGCAAAATAAACAGAAACTTCTAAAACAAAACTTATTTTTCAGAAAAATGAAGAGAGGTTAATTTCCTGTAAACTTCTGTGAATTCTTCTTTTCTGTGGGGTTCTTTCTTTTTCAGGTTGTGTGCTTGCTAATTGTATTCCAACTACAGCTAGGACTGCATCTTTTGTGCAACATTTCTGAGTTGCTGCAGACAAAGGTTATTTTGGCTCCTGCTACAGCTATTTAACAAGTGAATGTGTCTTAGCGATCCCAAAGTCTTTTCAAGTATTCTAATATTATAACATCAGTGTCACTTCTAATTTATCCAGATTGTTTCTTTGGATCTTTCTTCTACAAAATCAGTAATAGTTAAGGGTTTAATGGCATGCTTATTCTGGTCCATTCTCAGTATGTTTTAATGTGTCAATATAAGGTTACTGTTTGATATCAGGTTTTAATTTCATCTCTCTGTGCCTCTTGTCATCTGACTTGTGTTTCAACGCACCTTTCTTGGTCACCTTTTTTCATCACCTTTTGTGCCAATTTCCCATTGAACTTAGGCCTGCTCACCTGTTCCTAGTGAGCTGCAATCCTCTCTTCGGTTCCAGTATCCTGTCTAAGCGTTTCCATACACTTTCTCTATTTTCAGGCAGCAGAAGGTAGCATGTCATGAGGAACTTGGGTGCCAATAGATACAGATTTACTGAGCAGGATAAGAAAGCTTCATTATTTGCACTTAACTCTAATTTCTTAGGAATTTATATTCAACTTGTATATTAACAGCAGAATGTTTAGATGTCAGGTATGGAGACAGCGAGAAGTGTTTGGTTATCCTTAACCCTGCCCCTGAAATGCAGGTATGTGAGCTATCACACTGACAACCCTCTTCCCACCACATAGCAGGATGCTATGAGGACAAGCTTCCCTGTCTTGTGCTATCATCAGTGTTTCGCCTGCTTCTTTTTCGTCCCATTAGTTATGGTGAAACATTGAAAGATAAATGCTCTCGTCTGTGTTGCTGTTGTTATCACTGCTGCAGCTCTTAATGATATCAAATAACTATTTCTATATCTCTCTGAGTAGGCAGGGGAAGTTCTCACATTCAGATCTCAGTCATGTCTTTGACTTCTTAAATTGCTTAACAATATGCGGAATAAAGTTGGGAAATGTTCATTGTCTATGACATCATTGTAAAATTTCTTTAACCTATAAGTTTTTTTCCTGAATGTTCTCCTGAAATTTGAACTTCAAGAAATCATTAAAAAGGGTGATTTTATTTGCAATATTTGTTGTACTGGTTGTGATTTCCCATGTCCATAAAATCCCTTGCTGTTAATAATTGTGCATTTTTACATTCCTGCCTTATATTCTGCCATGAATATTTTTTTACTGAGCATAGACAAAAGACATTTCTTTTAGTGCATTCCTGACACAGTCTTTTTAGTATGAAAAGTATCATTCTGTTATTTAGCTAAACCAGGTTGTTGTCCTGTCATTGTAATCTGGTTTACAGATCATCCCTCAAGAGCTATAAATACCTATAATATCATTTACTATGTCTCTTTTAGTAGAGATTAACTCCAGAATCAGATTGGATTTTTGTGTCAAGTTGTGTTTGTTCAGTGCTTTGTCAGACTGATCCTTACATTAAAAGTACATTTATGTTACTACTCTTTTTGAGTTAGTTTGAGTAAAATTCATACTATATAGTAGAAAACAAGATAAATTAAGACATGGCCTTCCATGTCCTTATTACAGTATATAAGGCTGCTAACTCCTGGAGAAACTATCTTCTCATAGTGTGAGTGGGTGTACACTGAGCAGGCAAAAAAACTGTCCGGATGGCCAGGCCCAGAGAGTGTTGGTAGATGGAGCTACATCCATCCAGCAGCCAGTCACAAGTACAGTTCTCCAGGGCTCAGTATTGGGACCAGACTTGAATAATATTTTTGTCAATGATTTGGACGAGGGGATCCAGTGCACCCAGTGAGTTTGCAGATGACACCAGCTTGGGTGGGAGTGTTGATCTGTGGGAGAGCAGGAAGGCTCTGCAGAGGAATCTGGACAGGCTGGATTGATGAGCCAAGGCCAGTGGGGTGAGGTTCAAAGTGGTCAAGTGCTGGATCCTGCCTCTGGGTCACAAAAACCCCAGGCAGCTCCACAGGCTGGGGACAGATTGGCTGGAAAGATGCTCAGTGGAAAAGGACCTGGGGTGCTGGTCAACAGCAGCTGAATAAAACCTAGGAGTTTGCCCAGGTAGCCAAGAAGGCCAATTTTGAGTTGGGTGGAATGCACTTTGTCCAAGACAGGCTGCCTTCTCACAGAGGTCACTCCTGCACCCCTCCTTGCTAACAAAACCTTATAGCACAACCCCAATAAAACCAGTTTCCAAAAAAAGTAAGGAAATTGTGGAACTTCCTGAGTCAACAAGACATTCCTGAAGTTCATCTCTACTTTAATGAAATAGTCAACACAAATACTGATTTCTGCTTCAACTTGAGATTTTAATTTCTGAGAAGAAAAAATCAGGCTCTTGAAGGATCACATAATGTAATGTAGTATTTCAGTGAATAGGGTAAAGGAAAATTGGAAATTAAGGCTCTTATGCTATTTTCCTCTACTTAAGCAGTTATTCAGAGTATGGTACTGCTTTATCTGGCAGCGACCTTTGATAGACTAGGACAAAAGTGTTGGAAGGGATTAAATTTTTCTCCTGCAGTTAATTTATAGTTTTTACCAGCACTGTTTTTGGGAACAACCCTACATATGTTTTTCTCCGTTTTTATGCTGTGATCATGAACATTTCCCCTGAGATAAGTGTTTTATTCTGCTTGCACTCTTTTAAATTGCTTAGATTGCTATTAGCTTTCCTACCACCATGCTTTCAATCTATAACTCACAGATCTGACTTATTTTTGTTCCTGTTTCCTTCTCAGCTCTTAATGTGAAAAGATCCGGAATGTACATGCAAATGACATTTAAGTGCATATCAAAATCTCTATTATAACAGTCAAATAAATCTTTTACAAAAACTGGTCCCCTATCACAGAGATATGATCTCCTTATATACTCTTCTAGTTTAGCCAGAAATATTTTTTTTGCTGCGATTTCTCCACCTCTCTTTCTTTCTTCACCCTCCTACACCAAATTTGGACCATATCTAGTAGTAGTTCTTAAAAATACCGGCTTATTGCTGGATAGTTTCCAGTCATCTAACCTCTGGCAGCCACTCAAAAGGTTATGGGATTATATTCGTACAAATGTTTTGATGTTACCGGTGGGGATCTAAAGAGCTCTGTTTTTCAAATATTGCCTCTATCTGTTCCAGCTTTCCTGTGAAAAATGACAGTGAGATAGCACTTGCAATTCTCTCTGTTGGATGAAATCTGCATTATAACTAATGTATCTTTATTAGAGTGACAGCTCTCATCAGATATTTCGTGTGCTAGAATTTAGCTACAAGGAAAGCAGTGATGATGATTGGAGCATATCCCAAAACTGTGAAGAACACATATATTTTACTACTTGTTCAGCTGGCAGCAGCCTATATAAAGTCATTTATGCATTCATTTTAAATTATAATGCTAAGTTAAATGAAATAGTACCTACTTAAGTTCTTAATAAATTTAATTTTAAATTATTTTGGGCTCCCATGAACTGCTACCTTGTTCATAAAACTAGTTTAATCTCTTTGTGAAATGTTTCATTTACTCTAGGATCAATAATTGAAATGTATCTTACAACAAGGACTTGGGACCCTGTCTTCAAAGACCTTTGGATGTTTATGCAGTTCCAATACTACAAAGTACCCTTGGCTTTTGAGGTAAGGTTTTTGAGTTAAGTGAGGAATGAGTGGTGTATTGGCCTTGTCTTCTTCCCCAGACCCAAGGAAAAAAATCCAGAAACAGCTGTGTAAAAAGTGACATAATCTTGATGTCAACCATCTTGCACTTTAATAGAGATAGTTTGGGCAAACCTACATTCCCACTGAATGCATCATATTTGGTCATTTAAGTTATTTTGGTGAATAGGATGGAAAATGAACTTGAGCTTTTGATTCCTAGAAGGTAGACATTCTTGACCAACAGGAAAAAAATTGTTAACTCATGTCTTTAAATTCTAGACTGCATTTTCTATCCATGTGTGAAACAAAATTAATTGTGTGTAATTTTCATTTTATATGAGTGAAAAAAATATAGCAGGCATAGCTGCCAGCTTGTCCTTTAATATTATGGGAAGTTCAGCAGCAGGACATATTCTTGCAAAAAGCAAAAAAAAGAAGCATTAAAGACTAGGTGCCCTGAGGTTGACTTGCATCCTAGATGTTCATACTGCTAAACAGTGTGATAAAGTTTATGTTCCATCAATGTGTGAATGTGCTCTTTGGAAGTGTATTTTCTTAATGCCTGAACAACTGGCAATAAAGGGAAGAGACACAGCATGTGAAGCAGATCCCATCCAGATGCACCCTGATGTCCTTTCTCTGCACTGGGTCAGATGACAGACTGGATTGTTACCAGTTATTATCAACTTCAGTTTTGTGTTCAGTAAAAAGAAAGATTTAATTGTCCCCTCTCTTATTATAATGACTTTCTCCTCTTTTTCTTCTTTTTTTTTTTTTCCTCTTTTGTCTTTTTCAAATAAGAAGAACCTATTAGGCAGACACTAGAGGCAGAACTTTAGTGTCAAGCAACACCCCAAAAAATGAGATAAACCACGAAGTGACTAAGAATGAACTTAGCATAGTGAAAATTCACAGAGGATTTGAATACTGGATGTTAGCTGCCATGCCTAGGACAACAGTTTTAACACTATCAGATCATGATTGCAATGTTTAAATTATAAGTTCGAATGTATGACAAAGTGGTACACTAAAGACTTAACCTCTTGGATCAATATGTTTCCAGCAAGTTCAAAATAAACAGGTTTTCATTAGTCAGAATAACTAAAATTAGTTGAATTCCCTTCCTACCTCTTCACAATGGGTCTGTAGTCCTGAGCACTTTCTAGATGCAGTTAATCAGAGAAGATACCTATCTAAATATCTTATCTTGATCATGGATATTCAATGTAAATATCTAATATAATTACCTAAATGTTTTCTTTCGTGGGGTTTTTTTGGGTATTTTTTGGGTTTTTTTGTTTTGTTTTGTTTTTGTTTTTTGGGGTTTTTTTGTTTTGTTTTCTTTGTTTTGTTTTTTGTTTTTTGTTTGGGGGGCAGGGAGAAAGGGTTATTTGTTGTTGTTGTTGGGGTTTTTTGTTTGTTTGTTTTGGGTTTTTTTTTTTTGTTCTACATTCACAGAACACAGAATGTTATTTCACCTCTTCCTGCCTTCCCCCAAAACTGAAAAATAATTAGTTTTTTTGAAAGCAACACGGTGTCATCTGCATCAAACCATAAGAGCTGATCATGATATTGGGGTATTCTGTTGCTGGGTATTCTGAAGAAATTAATTTCTTGGCTGATGTGATAATAAAGCAATTTTGAACCAATTGCTATGCCTTTCCTATGTAAAAAGCTTTGGACAGAATTTCCTTCACAATATCTCCCTGTCCTAAAATCTAAGCACAGACATGAGGAAAGAGTCATGCAGGAATATCAGTTGCTGTATTCATGACAAATTTTATTTATGTGGAGGTTTGTGATTTAGTCCAGAAACTTCAAGAAACTCCTTTTCCAGGAGAAACAAGTGCCAATTCAGGCAACCAGCTGGAGAATAATGAACTAAAGATAATAAGCAACTTAAAATTCTTGAAGGTAGGAAAGACACCTTGGTCCTTTGGGTGTTCATTGAACATAATAATAATTACTATTACTAGATTGGACTACAGTCAAAAATTCATACAGTAAATTTAGTATTTAATTTAGTATTAAATGGTACTATATAAGCACTTTGTAAACCTGATTTCTCTTACATAAAGTACAACAGCAGAGCGATTTAGATAGGATGGAATAGGAAGGAATAGGGACATAAAAAGGTCATTATACAAACTGTGATGCCTAGCACTTGTATAATTATATTATTTTCAATCAGTTTTGATCTTCAGTTAAATTCATTAAGTAAACTGAGCTATTCTTTATAAAATTCTGACATTTGCAGGTGTCACAATCTAGGAGTTGATCCTAAAAAAACTGGTTTGAAGAAAGTTTAGGCCCTGAATAATTAAAAGTACTTCTAAATATGCATATGTAGCAGCTTTGCAAACATAAATAAAAGATTCTGGAGATGAGGAACTGCAACAGGTGACACACTGTATCCTCTTAATCTATTGATTTTCCTGCTCATTCAACTGTAGTGTCTTAAAAAAATCCAGCCTTGACGAGTCATATGTAGATTCTTTTTCTCTAACAACCATCATCTATATTCATAAGGACCAATTGCTCTGAGGTACATGGTTACTGCTGGAACCAAATGGATCTGCACATTTCACTCAGAAGAACAGTTTCATCCTTAATTAACATTGTGTTCTTCGATTCATCTCATGCTACCATGAAAGTTGGATTATTGCCTAGTTTAATAATCTTAGTTTATTAAAGGAATTAGGTAAACATGGCTTTCTGGAACAGTACTTGGTTAAGTGCCTATCTGGCAGATTCTGATTCCTGAAGTCATGGACTACGAAGGGGATAGAGGATAGCCCTCTAATTTTTTGTTCCCACTCTGTAAATGTAATGAGGCTGAATTAGAACGATTAGCAAAAATTCTGCTTGAAAATGTATGAAGGTTTTAATATAGAAAATTATGTGAAATAGAAATGTAGAAGAGCATTTGTCTTAGAAAGCTGATGTTTTAAGGTTTAGTGGTTTTTGTACAGTCAGTCTTCAAGACCTTTTGAACCTTTTTTGTTGTACATGCAATTCTACTTCTGCCAAACCTGTAGCCGTGTCACTTTCTCACCCTGCTGGAATAATTTTCTATAAATCCCTGTGAGATTACTGTTTTTCTCCATGTAAATATAAGAAATTAGATTTAACCTGACATTAGTAGCAGAGCTGGGTAATAAGGGCTTAGCCATCTCACAGTTTCCATCACAAGCCTATTTTCACAAAGCTGCTTGAAAATTAAGTGAGGCTTTTTTAAAATTTCATAAACTACTACTCCAATCATTTCTGAAAATAAATTAATGAAAACCTTTCTTTCTTTTCAATCTCAAATTAAAAGTGATTGCTAGAAATGCTTAAACAAGACATTGTATCAGCCCCATAGCTGAAACTGGAATTTGAAATTTATCAAAACACATCTCCTCAGTGTCAGGGTTATAACCTATACTTTTTCAACTACTGCAGACACAACTCTAAGATGGAAATCTTTAAGGATCCCCCATTTACATATGCATGGTAGAAACCTAGTAGATTGTAGCAGAACAGTTTCATGATTACAAGCTGCACCAAACCGCACTCCCGGGTGTTGGCAACTTTTCATTCTTTGTCCATATATAAGCCGCACCTGAATATAAACCACGTTACAATACAGGGTGTGATAAAAGGTATCCATTCTATCACCATCTGTTGAGGGTGGGAGCAGTGATCCTTATCTCTGCGGGAGATATTCTGCTGATGGGCCATTGTTCTTTATCTTTTCACAACCCATCCTTC
>PYHW01010798.1:3000288-3053810 GCA_013186435.1 Turdus rufiventris | reverse complement strand
TTCTTTGTCCATATATAAGCCGCACCTGATTATAAGCCGCACTTTGGGTTCAGACCAAAATTTTTGTCAAAATGGTGCGGCTTATATTTGTGAAATTACTGTAATTGAAATAGTAGCCAGTTGGTTTTTTTTTTTGAGTCTGCATAAATTTAATATAAATAATCAAATAATAATAATAAAGCAATAATAATAATGAAGTATAGAATATTAATAATTATATATATATATGAAATAAAAATAAAGTTGACTTTAATTGTAAAGAAGTTTCTTCAAAATACCAGGTTTACAACACCTAAAGTTGGAACAAAACCACAAGGATTTTATAAACGTAAAATAATTTTGGGGTAAACTCACTTCTGTACTTGATGAAAATGAGCCCATCTTGTGTACTTCACTGTGCTCATGAGAAGCTGGGAGCTTATGACCTCTCAATTTCATATGAATTAGATGTTGACTGAATATCAAAAACACTGGAGACTTCTCAATTTATGTACAATACCAGAACCTCAGTATTTCATGGGGAAGGCTTCTGCTACAAAAGTTTTAATTTCATGAAGAACAGATTAAGTGGGGGACTATCAGAATAATTTGGTTTAATACTGGGAATTGTAATTAATGACATTTCTTATAGATAATGCTGCATATTAAGGATATTTTTCTTTTTTTGGTGGAATTACCAATTTGCACTTTTTTCAAGAGTTAGCTCCTGGTGGAAAAACTTGATTTGTAGTAGGAGATGTTGCTATCCCTGTAGGCATGAGAAATTAATTTCCTTCAAGGATGGGTAGTTTGTTTTCAACAGGTAGAAAAGGAAAAAAAAACATGACATAGAAGGTGGCACATACTCTGAATCCACAGTCTAACTATAGGAAGAACTATGGTACAGAAATATCATCTCATGCTCACACAAAAAAATTTTCAGTTCATTTCCATTATCTGGGAATGAGATTGTGGAGGAGTTTATGTGAACAGTTAATTGAGACTATTTCACATGTGCATCACCCAACTGTTAATGGATAGTGTCACTTAGGGCAGATTCCTAGTACCTTTCATAAGTGTGAAATCCTGTTTTATATTTTTGAATGAAATTTTTTTAAAATTTATATTAATGCCCAGTGTTATTCTCAATGCATATTTGTAACCAGGAATAGAACAAGCAATTTCTCGTTGTGTTCTGCACCCAATGCAAAGCAAATCCAAAACAAAAATGTTTAAAAGTGAGGGAGAGGTGGTTTGGGGGAGGACAGCAATATAATTCAGGGAGGGTTATATTTCAGTTTCATCCGAGGTTTCTCAAGCTCTCCAAATGTCTCAAATTAAAATTATCAGTATTCAAAATACATCAGAAAAATTTAAAGGTAGTAATCATAGTTTGAAAAACTGAAATTAACCAAAGTAAAATTGGAGCAATTACATAGAAGCTCTAGACTTTTTAAAATATGTGTTTGTTTTTCTGAATTTTCAATGTGATAATTCGTACCGTGTTCTTATAACTATATTCTAACTATATTGATTAATACATATGTGCTGAGCAAGTCAGTTCAAGTTTCCCTTCTCTTATGTCATACTCCAGTTTTGCATTATCTGCCTGTCAGAAAAATCATCTACTTTAAGAAAGAGAAGTCCTTCACACAGGTCTGAAATGCCTCTAGGTGACCAGATTAGAAGTATAGTTTGCCCCAAGAGTTTATCAAAGAAAACATCTTAATCCTCTTTCCTTTTTATGATACAGTACATTAGATGTTTCTTTTTCCTCACAAAATGCCCTTAACTGGGAAATTGACAAACCCACTGGAATTTAAAATTTCATTTTATAGTTGCAGGAAAGAAAAATAGTAAAAAGGCTTTAAACCAGTCTTCAAATTACCAAGTTTGTATTTTTCACTACTAATTTTCTTCAAATGTATGTGGTAGCAATGGTCAAACCAGACAGCAAAGTATTTCTTGATTCCATTCCTTCCAGCTGCATCCTGACTATCACACCCAGTGTTAACACTGCAGCACAAAATAGGAGTTAGTGCACAGTCAGAGCTGCTCTAGTTTGGTTAAAATATGACATATATAATACTCACTTTTCTGTATGGTGAGACTATTATTTATGGTGCAGTTCTCAATTGAATTCTGTTTGAATTATATGTTTCTAGGCCAGCAATTCAAATGGCAGGGGAACAATGAAGCTGAAATAGATCTAAAAAGATTTAGTGTTAATCAATGCATGGAGGGAAATCTATTCAATTGTTTAAAGACTCGATATTCTTCTCTCTAACAGACAGAAAGTTTACCTTCAAATTCACAAATTACTCCAGAGATTCTGGGATCATTGGTTTGGAAGAGCTGGCAGCCTCAGTCTCTCTCCATAACACTGCTGCAGAGGGTAAAATGATTGGAAAAAAAAGTTCCCTTACAAAATTGCAGAGAATCTTTCTAGACTTGTACTTATAAGTCACAACTGAAAATTACCAACAATATGAGTGTAACACAAATTGTTAAAATTAAGTAGTGAATGTTTCAAAAAACAAAACATATGCAAAAGGACATTCAAATAGTGTAAATATTTTTTCAAAGTAATATGAAGCTTTCAGCTCACAGGTTTTGAACACTTCCATTGATACTCACCAGCACTAGTTTGGGCTGGGATAGAAGTAATTTTCTTTACATTGACTGGCATGGGGCTGGGTTTTGGATTTGCATTGAACACAGTGAAAATGATAGAGATGTTTTTGTTATTGCTGAGCAGGGCTTACACAGCAACAAAGCCTTTTCTGTTATTCATAATGCTGGTGAGGAATGTGGGGGTGCTTGGGAGGATGCGAGGAAACACAGCCAGGACTGGTGCCCCCATATGACCAAAGGGATATTCCAGATTGTATGACATGCTCAGTGCATAAAGTGGGGAGAAGGAAGAAGAAGTGGAGGGATGTTTGAATGATGGAATTTGTCTTCCCAAGTAAATGGGAAGTAATGGAGCCCTGGTGCAGTGGAGATGACGGAACACCTGCCTGTGGGAAATAGTGACTGAATTCTTTGTTTTGCTTTGCTTGTGTGCATATCTTTTACTTTCCCTATTAAACTGTCTTTGTCTCAGCCTTCCAGCTCTCTCCCCAGTCCTGTTGGTGGGGGAGTGAGTAAGTGGCCATCTGGGACTTGGTTACTGGCTGATTTATAACATGACACTTCTCTGCAAGAAGTTCAAAAAATCAAAGTCATATATGTGATTTCAATGCTCAATGATTTTATGGGTTTAGAAAATTTATTATTTTTTTGTTAATAATAAATGTATTAAAAATTATAGCAAAAATAGGCAGTATAATTTTTACAAGAGTGCCTTCCCTTGGACATGATCAAGTTGCTAAAGGACAGTAAGGATATGTGAAAGATATTCCACTGTATTGCTGACTCCGTAATCTTCATTCTACATCAGGTTTGCCAGTTTGATACAACATTACTCATAATGAAGTAAGTGCTTCAGTTAAGGCCTATGCAGCATTGTATCGTTTTTACTCTTTGCTACCACAAAATGAGCTTGAAGAAAGTGCAATGAATTAAAAATACCAAGACTGGGTAAGTCTCTCTCCTAAAATTGGCCTACCTATATTTCTGAAAATATAGAATTGCTATCCATACCATTTCTGTTTTCTACATATTCTTGATATTTTTTCATTATTTTGGGTTTTGGTTTTTTTTTTTTTTTTTGACTTCATTGGAAGGTACGATCAGAAAATATTTTTTCTCTGTTAGAGATGCTACTATCTTAACACTTACTGTGGCAGTACTGCTTGCAGTTACAGAGTAAAGAGTTTTAAATGAAAACCAAACATTCAATGATCTTATTTTATAAAAAGTTATATTCTTCTTTTTTTTTTTCTTTCTGAAAATTTGAAAATAAGCTTTCATAGATGAGTTTTAAAAATTTAGCACAAATCACTTGGGCCTAGCATTTACTATTCCTTCATCTTCAATTATCCTTAGAATGAAAGAAGTTTAATGACTTCCATGTCCATTGGCCTAAACTCTTTAGTAGGATCCTTTGGTGCAACCTGTCTTCATGTCACATAGAATAAAAGAATTTTTCCTCCCATAGTCTCATTCCTGAAGTTTGTTCTTTCACAGAACTGATGAATACTACAAAATATTTCACACAGTACTGTCTTCTTTCACAGCTTGCCAACTTCTAGGTGATTATGCTGCAATGGTTATCTGCCCCTCATTGTTTTCAATTTGTTCTTAAGAAAGATGTCCACTATCTTTTCTCTCTGGAAACAATCCCGATTTTGAAAGAGAGCAGTGCACCTTAACTGAATTTCATTAAGAATAATAGGGAATGGAACCATTTGAAAGGAAATGATAGATGATCTTTAAGGATTTCACCTCTGATGAACATGGTGGTAGAAATAGCTATTTAACTTAAGCTTTTTTAAAAGTTTGAAGAAACCCCATCCATTTTTTTTTTCTCCTAAGGCTTCTTTGAATAACCTCTCCTTGATAGGTTTATTGAATTTGGTTTTATATACTTCCAAGAAAAGATTTTACAAACCTTCTCATTAACTAGTTGATATATTTAACTATCCTTACAGTAAGAAAACTTTTCTGTAAACTAATCATTGTTTCTTGCCCTATCCAGCGGCATAGAAAGTACTGCCATCTTTACAGAAACTTTTTATTTGATACTGAAGAACTTTCATGTCTCCGAAGACTTCTGCAACCCAAAAAAATCAGTTCTTTCAACCTTTCTGCCAGTCATATTTTATAAATAACTTTCCTCCTAATTATTTTCCTCAGGACTGACCCCAGTTATTCTGTACCCAAAAGCATTATTGTCAAAACTGGTTGAAACACTCTGTGAAACCTTATCACTGTCAAATAAAGCAGAATAATGATTTGTATTATCAGTTCCAGTTTCCCACAGTGAGTGAGCCTCCCTAAATGTGTTGCAGAAGTAATTTATCCTTTCAGAATCATTTCCCATTTCCAGCTACTTATTTCCCATTTTATATGCAACTCATATGAATCTGCTTTCAGTTTTCTAAGAGCAAAACTTTGTTATCCTCTGACTGAGCTCCATTTTCTTGATTTTATATGATTTCTCTGGTCTATCAAGATTACTTTGAATTCAAGTCCTCAGTAGTGTGTCAGCTCTCCCAATCTGAGTATCTGTAGTGCACATGAACTTTTCACAGAATCACTGTGAACTAGAGAAAATTCTGTGGGAGAAGGGACCCACAAGGAATATCAAGTACAACTCTTAAATGAGTTGCCCACACTGAATCACAGCCTTGGAGTCAGTAACCTAACCTAACCTCTAACCACCTGAGGTCATTGTGTTTTCTTTCATCATACAAGCTAGTGATGAAGGTGCTGACACACTTCAGCACAGATTCAAGACAGACTGTCTAGTCAGACCATGAACTCATTCTAATTAATCTCTGAGTACGATTTTTAGTAGGTTTTGTACCTATATGGTAATTTCATCACAAAATTTGTTTGCATAAACGTTAAAGTTGAACTTTTCATTCCAGCATCAAAATATGCCACATCTATTCTCTTCTGCCTCATATGGAGAGGTCACCCTTTCTGTAAAGGAAAGTTGGCTGGTTTGACTTGATTTCTTTCTGGCGAATCCATGTTGGCTATTTCTCACAGCACATTTCCCCCTAGATTTTTAAAAATTGTTTTTTTAGCAATTTGTTCTACTATCCTCTTGAGTATCATAGTTCGTCTGTCTGGTCTGCAAACTCCTACTCATTTTATTCTTTTAAATTAACATGATCAAACATTGAGCAATCCAGCTCTGCTTGTCAGGGTGAAAGTATATATTGCCAAAAATTATTTTTAAATACCTGACTTTGCCATTTAAAATTGATGGAGAATAGTGTATTCTGTGGACATAGTTTTAGCAGGAAATTAGTTTCTACATCAGATCTATCCTAGGTATATATCAGACAGAGAATGAAGGAGAAAAAAGGGATTGGCCCAAAGCTTAGTCTAAGCAGTAGAAAGCCTACCAGCTGAGGCTTCAGACTTTGGAAAAGGCTCTTAGTATGTGTCTGGCACTTGCATCAGTCTGGCACCTGCATCAGTTTGACAGACAGATCAATTTGTGAGCCTGGCTATGCAAACTGAAAAGTCTTTAAAAAGGCTTTGCTGCTATACAAAATGGGAAGCAATGACATGCTGACCATAATTTCATTGAAAAATGGGGCACTGCATACTCTGTGGGAGTCCCCATGCTAGTGTTTTTGTGTTTCAATAATCTGAGATTTAATAATAAGTACAGAACTTCAACGCATTGCAGTGGAGAGAGGAAAAGAGAAGAATTTAGGGAATTCACTCTAACAATATTCTCTAAGAATTCACTATAAAGAATAGACTCTAATAAACTTGCAGCAATTAAAATACCTGGAGACAGTTTGTTCACAGTTTAGGCCCTGTTTTTTGTTTTATTAAAACAAAAGTAACTAAATATAAGCCAAACTAAATCAATCCACATTGAATTTGGTTTGTGTTTTATTTATGCAATTGTAAGGTCGCCATCTGGTGGTTGCTTTAACATTTAAAAAAAAGAATAAATTGAGGTTGTTTTTGAACAGTTGCTGCTATAAAGAACATGAGATGATAAAAAAGATCAAAATATGAGCAATGACTATCCTAAAAAAGTGTAGGGAATGGAGTTTACTGCAATGACTTTATCCAGGACACGTTATGGATTGCAGTGGTCCCAGGTTTGGGGGCATATATAAAAACATATTCAGGAAAAAATAATTTAATCAATTAAAATACGTGAACATATTTTAGATTTGAAAATCAAAGATGGGATTTATCTGATCAGAAACTGAAAAATTAAGTCAACTAGTGGCCTGCTGAAATAGAAATTGCTTTAAAGAACAATTTATCTTCACCTATTAAAGGCAGACAAGACAAATATGATCACAGAATCACAGAATATGCTGAGTTGGAATGTACCCACAAGGATCATCGAGTCCAACTCCTGACTTTGCACAACACCATCCCCAAGAGCCACACAATGTGCCTGCAAGCACTGTCCAAATTCTTCTTGAACTCTGTCAGGCTGACGCTGTGACCACTGCCCTGGGGAGCCTATTCTAGTGCCCAGCCACCCTCTGGGGGAAGAACCTTTTCCTAATATCCCACCTAAACCTCTTCTGACACAACTTCAGGCCATTCCCTCGTGTCCTGTCACTGTCAGCACAGAGCAGAGATCAGTGCCTGCCCCTCCTCTTCCCCTCGCAGTGAGGTCAGCCCTCAATCTCCTCCAGGCTGAGCAGACCAAGTGACCTCAGCTGCTTCGCTTACAGTTTCCCCTCCAGGCTCTTCACCATCTTCATTACCCTCCCTTGGACACTATCTAATAGCTTAATAGCTTTCTGATATTGATGAAACACTCTCTGGAAGGGTTTTTCTCTGTCTCTCATTTACTAGCTTTGTGATTGTACCCTTTGGACAAGTTGTACCCTTTGGACAAGTTGAGAAAAATGGAATCCAGTTTAAGATCAAGTACTGGAAATTCCCCATCACCTAGGAGGGCTCTGCAGAGGGACCTGGAAAGGCTGGGTGGATAGGCTGACTCCAACAACCTTTTTGCTTTTAACTGTGTAACTTAGCTACAAAATAGAGATCATTTAGCAAATTACCTGGATACATGACACTACTCTTCCAACCTATTTTATGCGATAACTCTTCCCTACATATACATATAGCTATTGTTAGAGAACCTTTTTGACAGGCAGAATAATGCTTCAAAAATCTGCTTAAGTAATGTCTCAGTTATTCCAGCCATTAGTAACCATATTGAAATACCACCTTCCATTAAAAATATTGATGTAATTTGTACTTGACATATTGGCTAACTACTGGAATAGGACCTTCAAAGGTCCATGAAAATGCTGAAAGTTCGGCCAGGTCTTCCTTGTTTTTGTGAAGAAAATCAAGAAAATGTTTAACAATGATGACTGCTGTGTTGTAACTATGGCTTAATGCTTTGATTTTAAAATATTTATTTATTTATTTATTTTTAAATTAAAAGCTAAGAAACCAAAACTCGCAAAATATAGCTTTTACCTCTTTTGGTAATGGTACCAATTCCTTCATTTTTTTCCCCAACAAGTGGGAAGAGAAAAGAAGGAATCCAAGTGTCTTCCAAAAAAATAAGTAAATAGTTGTTTTGCATATTAGAAACACGTAAATAAGATAGTCACTACTTTAGTCAATTCAGTGTTTGGACTTTACACATTGTCAGTCATTTTTGTTAAATGTTGCCTCTCAGGAAAAGAAAAATAATTTTAAAAAAAAGTTAAGCAAACAGATGCAGTAAACAGAGAATGAAATTAAATATTTCATCTCAGGCTGATCAGCATGCTTCTAAATTATTTGTTTGTATCATTAAAAATATTTCAATATTTAAAATCGTTTTCAAGTTTACCTGAGAAGATCTTTTTCCAAGTTTTCCATTAAACTAAAAGTTTTTTGGCTTGACATTTTGGAATTTCTGCATACCATATCAAAATTATGCCTGAGTCACTGTGAAGAATAACATTATATAAGAGGATTTGTACACATATTATTTAATTACCCCATGGAAACAGAATGCAAGATTTGAAGAGTCTTCTCACAACAAACCACTGCACAAAAAGAAAGATGACACTGAAATTTGAAAAACTTATGGAGAAACTTCTTCAAAATCTGAATACATAATATTGCATAGTAATTACTTTTCAGCTCATTTCCTTTTGAAAATATCTCAAGCCTTCAATACAAGGATGAAAGGAATAGCATTGTGTGAATCAACCTATAAGTTAATGACACTATACCATTTAATATGAAGGAAACAAAATTTCCTCAGAATTATCTATTTACTTTCTTTTGGCAGCTATCTTCAGCCTTTTTAAAGCTTTCTCTACTCAGTATTACTAGGAAGCAAAATGATTAGTGCACTTCCTCCGTAAATAGAATATTATTATAGAAAGACTATATCTTACCCAACATCTTTATGGCAGTAGAGCTAGTTTTCAATTTTGTTTCTCAAATATTTGTTACAAAACTAATTTTAGAAGAATTACTTCAATCTTTTGAAATTATCTCTGAAAATATTTTTCAATTCACTTTTAATTTTAAAGTTATTTTTACAGAATGTGATTTTTTAGACAAATACTCGAATTTGTAATGTGAATATAAATGAAATTATTAAAGAAAAGTAAATAAAAATCACAGCCTTTTTCTTCTTTTTCATAAAATATTGGTAAAAGGAGCTTTTAGTATCTTCTGTAGGTGTTAAAATGGTCATGAAGATAGGAGGACTTCTACCATATTTGTATATCTTTTAACTATAAAGTTATGCAAGCCGTTTAAAAATGTACAATTTTCAGTCTTTTCTCATAGCTTTAGTTATTGTTTGCATTGAATTTTATCTCCCTTTTTGTACTTCTCCCAGTTCTGAAAAACAGAACAAATTTAAATTACACAGAAACATATAATGCTTTCATTTATTGTAAATCTGTGTCAGAACAACCAGCACTGTTTACATAGGAATAAAGTGCAATACAGTAAAAGATTACAGAAATGAAATGTATACAAATAAACCACAAATAAACTAAATGTTATCCTAAAGTATAATGAACTATCGATTAATAATGCATTAGAAGTTAATACTGAAATCAAATTGCTCATCTCAGGAAGTTTGCATGCAATTTTTTTCCTTGTCACTGATGTTGTGGTAATAGTTTTTTAAACAAGTGTGTTTCTATGATGAGTTCATTTTGTATTCAGCATAATAGTGCTGATAATAATGAGCTCAATTTGGCTTCCATTATATAAGCATTAGATAATGGATACCTATATTAAAGTGTTGCTGTTATGGTAGTGCTTTTTTTCTTCATTCGGTACACAGTGCTAAATCTTTAAAGGAAAGCTTTTATGCAAATTGTTGATGTTTTTATCTTTAAATCATGACTAATTTTATGGACCCTGGAATCCCATTATTGTAAAAGTTGCTTTTGATATAAGACGCTCAGTAATTTGACTTGCCAAGAGTTTTATTATCATTAGATTCTAGTTTTTTGCTTTCATCTTTTCTCCCTTTGTCAGCTTTTCACATACTGTGACTTGTAGTATCCAACAAAAGTATACAAGCACACTTCTGGCAATGCTCTGCTAATTTTAACACTGCTTAAGTCTCATAGCCCAATACATTGGCTTGCCCTTCAGTGAATGACTTGTTTGCCTTGCTGGGTACCACAATTTCCCCTGACAACTGCTGATGCAGTGCTCCTGTGTTTTTAGTGGAGATGATATTTATACTAAAGATTAGAAGATTTAAGTATAAGGAAAGTAGAAGCTGGAGTCTTATTTTATTTAAGGATCATCATACTCCATAATCATTCAGAGTAGATGCTGTGGAAGTTTATTCACAGTCATTTAACTATGAAGTAATTTTAAGACATTTAAGACATTGAAAATGCCAAATATTCTTATTAGATCATTTTTGTTTTCCACTGCATGCAAGTGTCATAGACAAAATGGTAGTTACAGTTCTAGATGGCTCAGCTTTCTGTATGAATAGCAATTTTTTTTTTTTTTTTACACTGTTGGGTTGGTAGTTGTCCCTAAGGCAGGTTAAAACTCATACTGTTTTCTGACCTGTGTCTGTCCACTTGGCCATCACCCTAAAGCAGTTGACAAACTTTTTCCAATAAATCAAAACTCAACAAGATGATAAGGTAGTTCTTTATAATCTTCTAGAAAAGACTTCAAGTCTGAATTCACTGACTAGATGGGAATGGTTTCCTGATGCTTAACATTAAGGTGTTGAGCTACCATCCTAAGAAAAATGTGAACTCATCTTTACTATACTTCCTTCTCCTGAAGTATGCCACCATGTTCTAAAAGGGAACTTTGACTGATAAAACTAAAGGTAAGAGAAAGAGCATAAACGTAACAGAGCAGACCTCAAAAGAGTCAGATGAAGGACACTGGTGGACATCTGTTGAATGGGGAAATAAAAATATCTGTCTCAAGCTTACCCTTCAGGATTATTGTTTTGTTTCATTCAATTTTTAATCTCATTTTTCTTTGATGTGTATTTTGAAATGTAATTGATTCATCAGATTGCTTTCTCCTTAGCTGAACATGAAAATAATTTATAGCTCTCAAGAAACTTCATATGATAACCCGTTTAATTTTCCAACAACATATGTAAAAACTGAACTGATGAAAGTGCATTTCAGCATAAATTATATTCTAGGTTTATTCTTTAATTACTTTTAAGTGTAGAACTTCACCAATTCAATCTGAAACCACCATGCCATAAAGGCCTCATCTTCTGAAGCAGGCTACACGGTATTTCAATTTAATCTTCCTGTCTTGAGAGAAAAACCAGGATTCAACTGAGGATAAAAAGAACAGAGTTCATCAGTGTTAGCGTGGACCCTAATAAGAGATTAGGGGTTTATACTAATTTCAGGGCCAGATTGTAACTGGAAACTCTTGGAAAAGACACAAAATCTTCTCTCCCTCTCACATTTTTGGAAATCACTGATTAAACTAGAAGCTTCTGAAAATCATGATTTCTGGTTTTTTCCCTTTTGGTCTGGAATGGCAACCTAACTGACACTTGCCTGCTTAGCTGCAGCAGATCACTGTAGGAGGACTTTGTGCTGAGCTGCTCTCAGTAAGCAGCTACGTGCGTAACTTTGAGAAGGACTGTAACCCTCATGTCCTGCAATTTCCCTAATTGATCTCCATGGGTCTTGGAGCCTTGAACTCACATCTATGCACATCTTAAGGCCTAAATAGCAACTGATTATCCAGCCAGTCTGAGGAGAACAGGACTGTTTTCACACCCTTTCTTGATGAAAGTCAAGGGAAATGGAAATTTTTAAATCTTTTCGGCTCCTCATAAAATCCTTGAGTTCAGTAGTCTTTGAATAAGGGATACAGTTAACATATATTGACAGAACTTTGTTTCCCTGAAAGACCTTTGAGACTGCTAAATCCATAAGAATGTCAGAATTGACTCCTCTTCTTCACTAAATAATATTGGAATGTTTCCCTGATTTAGTGTTAATACTAAATCCCAAAGTATCATGGGTGGTTTTTATTTTGAACTGCAGAAGAATACTTTGAAGTTATATAGAAACACAGTCTCAGGTCCAGAAATCATCAAATCATGTTTCTTCCTTGGCTGTTAGTTTGACCATTTCTAGGGGCTTCCTAAGGTGGTTACACCTCACAATATGCTTTAAAATATTCTGACATTTTATGTTAACAGGGTTCTTAAATTTTGGCTCAGAACAACATTGAAACCTGTGAGATCAAATAACTTACTTGGGGGGGCTCTTCTTTTCTTTTTTTTTTAAAAGTAACTTGTCCTTCAATATTAAGGAAAAAAAATCTTGGGTATTATACCTGCATCTTTTCTTAAAGCCCTAACACTAAACTGAATTCATAAATATAATTAATTAATATATATAATTAATTTAAAACTAGCAATTAATCAAGAATCAGTAAGTCTGTCCTAGTACATAGTGTTGAATTACAGAATCACAGAATATGTGGAGTTGGAAAGGACCTACAAGGATCATCAAGTCCAACTTCTGACTCTGCACTGGACACCCCAAGAGTCACACCATGTGCCCAAGTGTGTTTCCTAAATGCCTCTTGAACTCTGTCAGGCTTGGTGTTGTCACTTGCCTGGCGAGCCTGTTCCAGTGAAGAACTGTTTCTAATATCCAATCTCAACTTCCCCTGAAACAGCTTCTGCCCATTCCCTTGGGTCCTGTCACTGGTCACTACAGAGAAGAGATCGGTGCCTATCTCTAGAGGATAATCCAGTTTTTTATATGAGTCATATCATTATTACATGTCCAACATACAAGAGCATGTCCAATATGTGATGAGGTATTTCAGTATGTTGCCATATTTGCCTATCGTATTACAGAGCAATAATCAGGGCTGCAATTTTCCAGTGCCTCTAAGAGAAGTCATGTCACTGAACTCAACCCAAAGCCTCTGTTACACGAGGGAGGGGGTCACATATGTTTGAGTACATATTTTGTGCATACATAGTTTTTTATTACTTTGTTGCTTTTGTGGTTTTAGGTAGCGGGGGATGTGGAGGTGTGCGCAAGTGTTTATGCGTGTGTCTTTGTGTTTTGGGTTTTTTGGTTTTTTTTAAAGGGTCTATTTCAATAAATGCTTTCTACTTTTGAATTCTTAATGGAAAGGTGTCTTGGAGAGATAACTAAGGTTTGGGGGATTGTGCCATTAGTCTTGCATATTGTAATTAATTTATGGACAGGGAGCACTAGGCTCCAGAAAGAGACCAGTATTGTGCTAAAATTTAAACCTTCATTAATGAACACCAAACTGAAAATCCAGTACCAGAGATGGAAATCAGGACCAAACTATATACTGGGCTGCTTTAGGAACTTAAAAACACATTGATTCAGGATGTATTTCTAAGAAATAGAAACTTGTTCTGTTACAGAATGGTTAATAATTCTCAGTACTTTTGTGTTAGTTACAGTAGGTGATAACATTCTACACATGCAGCTATGGCAGCAGCTTTGAAGTCATAGCATAGCATCAGGGTTTCCTAGGATCAAACAGCATAGTGAATGATGCTGTGGTGGTGGGAGTTCAAGTTATCACAGTGGTGGATCAAGTAATACTGACAGGAGTGACAGCTGTACTGAGAACCCTTCAGAATCATTCCATCCCCACCCTCCACAAAAAATTATGTCGGGATTCTTGAGCCAAGCTGCTTACAACTGCTTGCTTTTTAAGTGTAGCTTGCAGAGCTTTTGAAACAGACCACCCTGTGTCCTCTCACATCTGTCAGTGCCAGTCACAAAGCAGGTTTTTTGCATTTACAGTTTGATGCTCAGGATACATTAAGGCAGTCTGCAAGTCCCTTGGCAATTGGAAATTTTTTTTGATCCACTAAATCATGATTCTTCTTCATGTAAGCACTTGTTTGGGAGAAAGTTTCTTAAACATAATCTAGTTCTCATCATTAGCTTTGAAGCACACTGAACAAATTGTTTTCCTGCTGCTTGGTAGAATGCAGAACTAAACCTAGAGTGTAAACAAACTCACTGACAGACAGTGTCAGTTTAGCTCAGCCTTTACTAGGTATGTGGGTATGAGTCAGTGGAAGGAAACATCCCACCATTCCCACCTCCCCTCCTTCTAGAGAGGGTGAAAATTTCAGGTCTAATCCATTGTTTCACAATAACATTTTAATGTATTGGGGTTTGTTTTGCCCTTTTTTCGTTACCATCTTTTATAGTCTGAAGCATACATTATAGCATTTCTCTAAAAACACACAGATTTTGTGGTTAACATTTCAGTGGATCAGAAAGAGTTGCACTATAAATATGATGAAGAAGTGCCTTTCAGGTGATTGTTTCTTTAGATCAGCAAGTGTTGTGGAGCTAGGTTCTTTAAATACTGAGGAAATTCAGACCTTGGTACTGTGAACAGTATATAAAATTCAGATACCTAACAGAAGATATCAAACACAATCCTATTTCCTAAGATGAATCAAAATCACTTCTAATTATATGAGCAGAATTTACAGGTTTTTGAAAGCACATAGCTTATATACAGTAAGAATAAAATTTATGCCCTGAAAAGACAGTAACATGATGATAAACCAGTCTTATAATTCGAATTAACAATCAGTTCTAGCATTCTCTGCCACTATGCACTACTTCACATGACAAGATTAAGAGTACTGGGCAACGTACATTCATGATGTCCTCACTATGGAAGACAGTCTGGTAGGTCTAGCTACATGTTTTGTTTTGGCATGAGCCAGCTTTGTGAGTCTCTTTTACTATTACTTTCCTCCCGTCTTTTTATTTTTACAAAATCTGTTAGCCCTTTTTTCAAGTCATTTGGTGGTATGATAGCTTTAGTGAGCTATCAAAAGCTGCTTCTATCTGCTATAGCAGATGCCTAGAGCTATAGTGTGAAATCAAAGGAAATAAACTCTGTTGACATGATTTGTAGATTATACTCTGTACATCATAGTAGGTTTCAAAGGTTGCCTTTGTAAAGCTCCTAAAGAAATTTCTTTAATTTGGTAGTTACCCATAAATCCTCATACTAGAAAAAAAAAACCCTGAAATTAGCAGAAATTAGGTGCAAATGAGTATGATATTCAAAGTAGAATCTCAGATGGTGTACCATGTCATAACTTCCCAGTGTAATTATGGCAGCTTATGTTAGTTAAGAATCTGGTCCCTAATGATTATACCAAGGTACATAATATGAAGACCAAAAGAATGTATTTGCTTCTTCTACTGAAAGTAGTCATACTTCATTACTTGTATATGGGCTTGATGTTGTCAGCTTGTCATTTTAATTGAAAATAAGTTTCACCCATATTTTTTTAAAAAAGTATTATGATTGATTTCTTCAATTTAGGTATTTGAATTTGATGCATTGTCTATTTCACCATGCTCTGAATCCCTTTGCTACTCAGAAATCTCAGATTCCCTGTGGTTACTGACTGTTCTAAAGAGGGAAATTAATGAAACAAACACACTAATCTTGGTTAGGAGATAAGATGGTGTGATCAGTGACATACTAAATAGCAAATTTGTGATTACCTTGGAGAAGGGAATAAAAAGCTATTAAGTTTTTAATTTCATTTGGTCCAGAAATAAGGAAATGTAGGAAAAGAGAATTTTTGAGGAGAAAGTATCACAGTCTGACTTGCAATAAGAAGAGCTTGTGAATTGCTGAAAGAAGAACGTAGATAAATCAGATCATGAATTTCTGAATAAAATCTAGTTAAAGGACAGTACCTTTCAAAAGATCATAACATTCTATTTCATTTGACCTAGAAATAGGATGCTGCAAAGAAAATAAATCCTTGTGTAGGCAGTTTCTGAATCAACTATACCTCTATGAGACTAACTCAAACTGCAATAAAAAGTATCTTTTTTCTAAATCAGAAAATTAGGTGGAAGGTCTCATATTTTCACAAACCTGTTTCCATTTTAAAAGGAAATAAAATATAGTTTCTGATTGTTTATCCTCAATAGATTTTCACTGCAAATGCTATCAAATACTTATTTTCTTGCCCTAGTCTTATTATTCATTGTTGTGCTTCTTATTTCCTGGATTTTGGCATATCAAGACACAGGTCACTTCTAAACTTGTAAACATGCTGAATTGTTTATGACTTCATGAGAAGCTTTGCCTAGAGATAGAGGAAGAATCTGGGCTGCCTGTGTCACAGGAGGGCATTCCTACAAAAATAATTATCCTTCCTTTCTGGTGAGGAGGTAGCACAGATAGCTCAAAGCTTCTAGGTACTGTAAGCAAAATTGAATTTTATCACCCCAAGGATAATGACAAAATTAATTCAGTCTTGTAGAAGAGCCAGAAGTATTCCTTCAGGTACCATTTCCCTTCCTGGCTCAAAACACTGAAACTGAACACATTCCTAATTCTGATAATGGATAGCTACAGCCTGCTTTCCTGAGCACCCTTGCTAGTCAGCTCCCTCTGACTCCCATCAATATTGTGTATGTGACTTTCAGAAAAAAAACCCCAGCATTCTTGGGAAAAAAAGGATGGTGAGGAAAAACAATCCTTGTCTCTTCCTTTCCCATACACAGTCATGTAGTGTTACAACCATCTGTTTGTAACAGCCACAGTCACCCTTCATCCCTACAGCCATCTGGGCTAAGATGCTGGCTTTGGGCTGATGAAGAGCTACAAACAGAGGCTGTGCAGCACTACTCACACATTACTGAAGGTAAGTATTCCACTTTCATTTGATTAATAGCTTCCCATCTAAAATAACTTTCCCTGAGTTATAGCACTTGACTACTGCAAGTATAGATACAAAAAATTTTGAATTCCCTTCATTTTTCATGAGGTAAACTGTATGAATACAGTTATAAAGCTACAAAACCACTCAGCCACAAAAAAATTTCTGTAAGAAAATTGCACACAAATACAGGTTGTAATTTTTCCTAGAAGTTCACAAACACAATATAAATAGTTGGTTCTTATAATTAATTTAAAAATAATGAATATTCACCGAGAAGCCAGGACACATCACCACAGTTCATGTGGCAGTTGTTGAGACTTTTGATTATCATCTGAGGAGAGGAACATGAGTGGAGATTGAAAGCTATTTTATTTTGTTACTGCTTTTTTGTGCTGTAAATTTCCACCACATCTTTCCAGAAGCTGACTTTGTCACATGAAAATATGCCTCTTTTGATCGTTGACTCAAATAACTTGATGTATTTTACTTCACTAAACTAGTGTTCAGAAGGAGTAGGAATCACTTTCAAACTGACTTCAGTAGCTTTTCCATGAAGATCAAGAAAAGACTTAGGTGTCAGTATCAGTGCTCTAGCAAAGCAAATACATTAATACGAGGTAAAAGTGATGCAGCTACTATTTGTTAAACACTTGAAAGATATGTCAAGCCTAGTGTGGAATATTATTTTTTCTGAGAAGTGATAGTGTCCACTGCACTAAATAACTAATTCTTATTTTGATGGATTATCTCATTTAGGAATGACCATTCTGTTTTGTAATTCCTTGCCCCTTATTTTACTGTTTCTCTTGATAAGTCACCTTGGCCAATGTTGTCGAAAGTCTGCTTACCTTCTGAACTCAGTTTTGGGATTCAGTAACATTTAAATGATTGAAAATTCAGACAGGGGATGATTTTTAGCATGATGCATTGCACTGCAGTGCAAATTGAAGTTGATCAGGCCATAACTCCTGCATAATACCTTCCAGAACACAGAAGAAAGTATTTAGACTTTGTCTTTATCCTAGTGTTTCCAAATGCCTATCACCTGACCAAACACGTGTGTGATACATTAGTTTTCAAGTATGAGGGACAGAAGCAATCTTATGAGAGTAAGCTATAAGTCCATGTCTTCAAAAGTCATACTATAAATGTTTAGAGCCTTTGCTCTGAAGTTTTGACATAAATCTGTTTCTTGCAGCGTTCAGGTGTATCATCAGCATTCAGTGATGTATTGTCCCATTTGGGGAAAATGTTAAATCTGATTGTTAAGAGGCCTATTTGTTTTAAAACAGCCTATCTCACCTATGATTTACTCTAGACTGAATGTACTTGGCCTACCCATCTTCTCTTTGTGTCCACAGTCTCTCAGGCAACTTTTTCACTCATGGTGGGAGCTTTCATTCTATAATGACTATAATTTTTTTCCAATTGAAATACCTCTGAAGTATTTACACAAATTTTAAAAAATGTTTTTTATAACATTCAAGGCTTTTTATTTCCTATTTCAAAACTTTTCAGTGTTTGGAAGAAAAAAATATCCAGGTCTGGGCTTTTGAGTTCAGCATGTCTTTCATCCCAAAACTCAGGCCAACAGTAAGAAAAATACCAGCTGATATTTAAGGAGGAACAAAAGAACCTTTGGATGCAAGATCAAATAGAGCATCAAATAGAATGATGCTCTCATGCAATAGAGTTTTGTCACATTTTTTCACATCTCCACAAATCAGTGTGGGATAAAGACAGAGTAAAGCCATGACACTGTACTTCATTCAAATATAGTTGGGAATAATGTGACATTTTAACTAACCCGTCTTGCAAAATTGTCTTCAAGGTGGTAGCAAACAGAGTATGTAACATACTCTACTGTCTGTCAGGCTTCTAACATCTTTTGCTTCTTTATGGCATATGACAGGAAACTGAGCACTATTTGTGTCACTGGTGAGCAGTTTAAATTCAAATTAATAAAAGTTCTTTTTCTTAACTCAGGCACTTAGATACAAGCTACATTAGCTTCATTCCTTCACAAGTCCCATCTGGGAACACTGTAACAGGAAATGCTTGTCTACACTCAGGTGCTAGGTTTAGATTTTGTACTTTTATTTATTTAATATGAACTAAATTACTCTTGAACTTAGGAGGAAGAAAATGGGTTTACTATTCAAATTGATTGTATTTTTTCAAACTAATTTTGCTGGCATTCTCTGCTTTGTCAGAAGAGCAAGGTTTATGAAGTTTGTGAATGTCTGTTTTAGAGCAATATCTCTAAGATTTGTCATGGACTCAGTGATTAAAATGCAAATCTGAAAAAAAACAAGAAAAAAGATTTGTGTGTTCCAGCTGAAATTGCATCTTTTGGTTCTGAAAGCATTATTTTAAAAATTGTTTTTCTTTCCAGCATGGGGGAGTAACTTTTAGGAGTCTTACTGTTTCAATTTGGAGCAGGATTTGAGTCCCTTTGATCAACCTCTAAACTAGCTTGCAAAACTCCTAGACAGTCTGAGATGTGCAAAGTTCTTCAGGGTCTCCTATCATGTACCCGAGGCCAGTGAAATTTTGATAGTGGAGTTTCTCGGGACATTGTGAAAGAAATCAAATCACCCAGAATCTGAGCACAAAAAGTGAAGATGAAAGCTTGACTATATCATTCTACTGGAGGTCCTTCAGCCTCAAGTGCATTTGCTTAATAGTTTTCTGCTGGTGTTCCAAGTCTGAAAAAAAACAGGAAGGAACTTGGAAATTATGAAACTGAAAAATCAGTGAAGTCTGAACTTATTTCATTCCCTTTTGAGATTAATTTCATAAGCCTATCTTTTGCTGTGCTGAGCCACAAAGTATTGTAAAACTACACAAAGACACAGGACGTTGGTAGCTGGACAATCTATTGAAAATTTGGCCTCAGAATTCCCAGGGGTTTTTAAAAAATATTCGGCCTAGGAGATAATGAAAACAATAAAGAGGAATAATATCTGTGAGGGCTTAAGTAAAAAAGAGATACAGTTAAGCTCTCAGCTGCCTCTCTGAATCACACAAGCAAAATGCAGGAAGCTCAGCTCTTGGTGAAGTGGAAGGTGTGATTTCTTGGTAATAAGNTTTTTTTTTTTTTTTAGCTAGTGTAGGAGTTATACTGCTTCAATTGTGTACCATGTGCCTGCCTTGCCTGAAAATTTATGTAGCTGTTGCTATGGCTGCAGCTTCATCCACTGCATATTCTCAGTTCTCCTACAGTTAAAATGCCCTGTGGAGTACAAATTTCCACTGCAGTGGTGCAAAAGAAACAGCATAAAATATTCTGCTCTTTGGTCGAACTTCTATTTCCATGTGTAGAATGTCATGTATCTTTTGAAAACCTGAGCACTGTCAGTCACCAAAAAGCCATTTCCTTTTCTGCTAATGCTAGAGTAATTTGCTACTGTCTCTTTTCTCTTTGGTAATTGCAAGGGCAACATGCTCACATGGGTTTAGAGAGCCTGATCTGTTTCAGCAGTCTTGGTATGGGATTGTTTCATTTTCATTTGGTTTATAGACCCCTCTGTTTTTTTGCAGTTTAAGCACAAGAGTTCAAACTTTTCTTTCAGTACTGCTAAGAGGTAAGTGCCAGGATTTAGCATGTATAACATTGTCTGAGGCATTTGTTCAGCTGTCTGTTGAATCCCCTGAAACTAATGCTCAGTCTCTATTAAAGTCTCAGTCCCTGGAAAGCAGAGCCCATTCTCTCCTATAATTAATCTTGCAGGTACTGCCTTGACATTATTGGTTCACCAGCAGAGCAGAACTGCCCCAGACATCAATAATAATTCAGCACATTAGGACAAGACCTATACACAGCCCACAGATGTAGCTGAGTTGTGTGCAGGCACTCCTTGCTGACAGGGAAAAGAAGGAAAAAAATCTCTGCAGTCAAAAGTGTTTTGGTCGCTGGATAATTTTGCGGTACAAAGGTCGTGGTGTTACTCACGCTTTGGCTTTATGTTTTTTCTTCAAATGTTGGCACTGTTTGGCACAATGCTTGTGATTGTCTGTTTACTGAATCTTTATACTAAAGCTGTTACAAATTGGCTTTCACAGATGGTGGGAGCTTCTCAGATCAGGAGAGGCAGGGAATTTATTACTCAATATTTCTGTATTACTGATTGGGACGTGAGAAGCATAAGCAATCTGTTCTACTGCAGGGTTTGAGCTCTCCCTCCTCCTTCCCCCACCCCCAAAATTATGGCTAGCTGGAGAAGGATTTTTTTTTTCTCATTTTGTGTAGATAGCAGCTGTGCAATTTCAAGCAGAATGTTTGCTTTGATCTTCCTTTCTTTAATTGAAATCCACAATTATGAGATTTGTTTCTTTTATGTTTGCTAGTTTATTGGTTTAATCTACAAAATGTGCTGTCTTGCTGTCTTACACAGTTAAAGGCAACAACACAGTTGGGATTTAAATGGCAAACTTGGAGGGGGGTTGCAGTCTCTCAGGTATTGGGGGATAAAACTTCTTTCATCTGATTTCAGATCATTATTCATATAGGGTAGCAACAAGAACCCAAACAATATGTCAACTAATTGTAAAGAATATCCCTAGGTAGCCACTTAATGCAAACTAACCATATGAAAGGGAATTTTAATATGGAGGCAAAAAATCCTACTCTGACAGCTTATTTGGAGATTTCCTTTATTTGGAAGCCTTTGTTTTCATTACAGAAGGCTTTCCTGGTCTCTCCAGTACCAACTCCTGGTTTAACAAAACTCATTTTAGAGGAGTCAGGGTAGTTACTGTTTGAGGGAGGCATTGCAAAACTGTCAGATTCAGAAGATATGGCACAGTAAGCATCTACAAACCAAATGAACTGAGAAAATAGCTGGAAACAAATTCACAAAGGATGTTACCTTCTCAGGTACAATTGGGGTGAAAGAACATTAATACTTGGTCCACCTATGGATTTTTTAATTGCTTTTTAGGTAGAAAATGTCTGAAAACTCTTATAAAAGACTTCAGGAATCTAAAATTCCTTTCCCTGAGTGTCTTTGCCAAGAACTATTTCCTGACAATTGTTATGGCCACAAAAAGAATTAGTAAATAAATTTTGAAAAATACTTTGTACATTTTTTTAATAACTTCCTTCTCTTGTGAGATAGTTGCCTCAGAATGAGATAGTTCTAGCTCTGTAATTACCATATAACATGGATTGCATATCAGATTATCCATCAGTATTCTACACTGTTTCTCCAATTAAGGAAAAAAAATACTCTGTGAAATCAAGTTCAATTGCATGTCTTTTGTTAGACTGTTAAAAACAGTTAAGAATCTGTTCTCAAACATACGAAGAAAACAAAATAAAGTCATTAATGAAACTGTATTGCAAGTCACGGATTCATTCTGGAGGGTTCCTAATTTATATCAGCTAATAAGCTTTCATTTAAAAGAAACTTTTTGCTCATGTATGGAGATATTTTTGTGATAATCTCAAATGGGAAATCTTATATAATCAGTGTTGAGCAGAGCTACATCAAACATGGACTACACTGATACCCTGTCCTAAGGCTTAGTAAGGTCCACATTTAATTCAATATAAAAGGACTCAGTGCAACTACAGATCAATTTACAATAAAACACAAAGACAGAAATCTAGGAAGTCAGGAGACTAAGTCATATGAACATGTGAACTCTACTGGCTTGCAGTTCTGATGTGTGGGATTGACAAGATCCCTTTCAGTTATAAAAAGTCCACAATGCTTTGTAAGAATCACTAATAATAGCGAAATCCTGTCTCCTCCTGCTAAGATAAATAAATAAATAAATAATCCCGTGTAGGTTTGTTTGTAGTGGTGATGATGGTTTGAAGAGTGAGTGTAATGTGTTTGTTAATGTAGCCTGTAGCCCCACACCACAGTATTGTCATTGCTCAGAGCAGCCTACAAGCTTTGCGTTGAGTTTGCAAGGCCTTAGCTCAGAGCTGTTCTATTTCTGAGCTTGTATTTACCTCGATTTCTGAGCTTGTATTTACCTGTCTGTTGCTTTCCATGGGTTTTTGATGGGTATGCTTTATCTGTAACAAGCACTTTTATTATTTTCTTCTTTTCCTTAACTTGCCATGGTACAACCACCGTTTCATAATAGAGAGTAGTAACAAGTAGCTCGAGAAATAAAAGGCTTGTGAGTTTAATGGCTATGGAGCTGTTGTAGTTCTGTGCACAGAGGGCAAACTATAACATTTGTGACACTGAGAAGAATAACATGATAGGACTCCTAAGGACTAAAGAAGGATCAGGAATGACACAATGTCTGCCCTCTCAGGTCTGACCGTAAAGAATTCTTGTCACAGGTCTCTGCCTCTGATGTCTTGCAGAGCTCTGTGTTACGGACATTTTCTGCCACACTGGGCATGTGATGGACACAAAAAGTATTGGGGAAAAATACCATTTCTGCAGCAGTCTTATATTTTATCATAAGTTTGTCATTGTTAGAACCATATTTCATTAGAAGTATAGTTATGTCATCTTGAGACCTTTCTGGAAAAATCATAGCTATCCACTGTAAATTCATGAATACTACAAGTATAAGAAATAGAATATATATTTTTACTATAAAATTCTGTGTCATTTCAATGTTTGTAATATAAAGTGAAAAGCTTCTCAACATTAAACTTTAACTATCACAGTAACTCAACCTGATGGGTTTGAGGGTGTCAAATCAGAAACCTGACCTCAGTGTCAGAAAAGAAACTAACATTAGATCACTTAATTGCTTGATATGAATCACACAATTTGGCATACAAATCTGTAAGGCTAAGCAATAGCAATTTAGATTTGCTGGATTAGAGACTTGGTCTAGCTACTAAAAAATGAAAGTCAATTAAACAGCCAATATACATCCAAAGATTGTTAGGATTCTGTGTTAGATGTAATATTATGTATTAAATTTTGACAGTTATTCATAGAATAATTTAATTTTGGAAGGACCTCTCAGATCCCCTAGTCCAACTGTTAACCCAGGACTGCCATATCTCCTACTAAACAGAGTTCCTAAGTGCTCTGTCTGCAGGTCTTTTGAACACCTCCACGGATACTGATTCAAACACTTCTCTGGGCAGTCTGTTCCAATGCTTGGCATTTTCTTTAGATAAAGATTTTTTTCCCTAATATCTAATCTAAGCTGTCCCTATCACATCTTGAGTGACATTTCCTCACTTCCTAGCTCTTGCTGCTTGAGAGAAGAGTCTGATCCCTACCTCACTAATGGCCTTGAAAAGAAACAATAAACACTAATGAAGGCTTCGAAGTGAGGGCTTAACTTCTTAACTTGAGGTGAGTTCAACTTCATTTTGAGACTGTTGGTATCATTTTGTCATTTCACCATTTTATCAGCCTAACCCTTGCCCAGTGGCATTGAGTCACCATTGCAAATTTCAACAGCTGTAAATCTCATTAGACTAGATTAAAAGTACAGAGAACACATTTTCCTAAAATTCATGATAGAGAAAACTAAATAGGAACACCATAAATAGGAACTCCAGCACTTTTTCTGCTCTAATAATTTGGATGATGGAGTTGATATTCTACTCACATATCTCAATATGTAAATAATAATGGTAAACTTATAGAATTGAAGAAAAGGGTGGGAAAAAAGAGACTACTGGAAAAAAGAGACTACTGGAAAAAATATAATTTTATTATTCTACATGTTTTTTTGTATGGATCACAGAGCAACTTCACCCATAGAGCAATGCAAAAGATACCTGGATCTAGAGGATATCAATATTTCCTAGACTATCTCCTTCTTTTTTTTTTTTTTTTTTTTTTTTGTATCAAAACCACAGATAGTTTCACAGTGAGGATATAATCACAGATGCTCAGTAGAGACCTAAATGAAAATTGCAGGAGAAAATAATTTGCACCCATCTTAAACAAACTGAAAGAAAAAAATTGTCTCCATTTCTTTGTCTTCCCTTTTCAATAGTTTTCTTGTCCATTTTCCACAGTAAAATGGGATAAAGTGAAGAAATGTCTCTGGAATAAAAATGTACATATCGCCTTCTAAAAAGAAAATATTCAAACAGGTCAATCTTAGATGAATCCAAAACGTACAGTCTCAGAAAGTTTTATTCTTCCAATAACTTCCTTCAAGTCATCGGTCCCAGGCTTAGCCTGCCAAAATTGCAGTTTGGATATGTCAGTGGTGCAAAAAGAAGTGCAGCTGAAATCTCTCCATGTTTTACCACTAAATTAAACTCAGTTTCTATAGCTGTAAATATAGACAGGACTTATACATTGAGTATCAAAAAAATCTGACATTTAAAAAAAAATTCTACAGCCAGCCAGCAGTAATTAGGATTTCAGGCATCCTTGTAAGGTTTCTCCTGAAAACTTTCAGGAGTTTATGCAGTTTCACTGAACTAACTTATCTTTATTAAAATATATCTTGGCTACTTAAATGAATCTGCCTGCAATGATATCTGCATTACAGTGTAAGACTTGACATGTAGGTGCATGGTCAAAAAGGTATGGCAAATTAAACTATGATGGAAAGAATATTAAGTGAAAATAAATATTAAAGAAGGGAAGAAGTTTGGTAATATACATTGGATACAGCTATCTGGGTAAACAGAAACTGAATCAATCTTGCCAGTGTGCATGAACTATAAGAAATTATTGACTCTGTTATTGAAGAGAACAGAAAGTAAAAAGCAAAACAAAGATATGAATAAATTTGAAAAAAGTAGGCAACTTTAGTTTTTCAAATCCTCCTAGTCATCTATAGAAAAGATGGTAGTGGAATTGATCAGTAAGCAAAAACACAGCTTTTAAAACTACCATTCAAGTGAGTAAAAAAGAAAATAAATATTTGGCACTCTAGAGAGAAAATTGCAAAAAGAAGCAAAGTACTGCTGTGATTTTTTTTTTTATCACTTTAAAATCAACAAAAGTTTTGCAAGTTTTATCTTTACCCCCAGTTTTAGCTTCAAAATTTAATTTTTCTATGTATTTTCTCACATATTTTTCTTTCTTTCTTTCTTTCTTTCTTTCTTTCTTTCTTTCTTTCTTTCTTTCTTTCTTTCTTTCTTTCTTTCTTTCTTTCTGTTTCTTTCTTTCTTTCTTCTTTCCCTCCCTCCCTTCCTCCCTTCCTTCCTTCCTTCCATGCAGATGTTTTACCTGCTCTCTTCTAAGTACAGAAAAAGAAACATTTCATTATCAGTCTTTGGGCTTGCCACTTTTAATAATGATTTAGAAATGCACTGGCAAGAGTAAAACAGGACATATCTCAGCAGTGATTATCTTTTTTTTCTGATTTCCATGTTTCTCTGGTAGGTGCATCAGACTCATGTGGCTCAGTGTAAATGCATTATCTGTCGTTTGGTGTATTTTAGTGGTAGGTTACTTGATTGGGAAGAGAGTTGAAGCACCTCTATTCTATATGTAATATGTAATCTACTACAAATTTTCTCAGAATTCTTGTGAACTGATTTGGTCTCTCAGTCTTGATCTCATGCAGATTGTAAACTCCTTGGCATGTTCTTTCAAACTCTTCAATGTATTGCACAGTTCTATTGTTTTATGTTGGTATTTGGAGGCAATGAAGTTGTAACTCTGTAACTCCACCACACATAATGTGATGAGGGAGTGCTTGCTGCATTCTCTTCTGAGATGAATTACAGTGGTTCTGGTTAGCTGTCTCTTCAGAACACTAAACTACAGAAAAAATACTCTTTTTGAATATGTCTACATTTATTAGACTCCTACAGTTATGTCATCTTGAAAATGATGCTCAAAATGTTGCATTCTGAATCAGAGAGAAATGAATAGCTGATATGAAGGAGCACTCACTAGATTATCACCCTCTGGGGCAGCGTTTCCTGAAATGCTGCAATGCAGTTTTATGATATGAGGAAGGTAATGTATGCTAGTACTGAAGGTGTATGTATCAGGTTCTAGCTCAATTGTAAATTAAATTCACTCTAGTGGGTAAGGAAAGGAAATGTTTTGACTGTAAAATGTAACAATGTCTGTGCATTTTTAATTTATATCATTAAAGCTTAGACTTCAGTCCTAATTCACAGACAGATTTTGACCAGATTAAAATAGATCTTATGTGAGGTATGCCAGGGAGGAAATGAGTAAAGTGCAACCTTTTGAATCCCACAAAATGTCTTCGAATTTGGGAAAGTCACTTAACATGAGGGCAAATTTCATAGTTAATATGAAAGCAATATAAAATTATCCATGGTCATTTGAACATTAATTATCCTTCAAAACCAGATCGATAAATTTCTTAACACTACTGTGGATATCTCTGAAATCAGGGAGCAAAACTGATAAGAAGCAATATGTAAGATAGTGACAAACAGATTTGGAAAACCACTGTCAGGAATATACAAATTCATCTACTTTTACACTAAGAAAAAATACCACATTCTGATATTCTTGAAATTATCTGTTACATCGTTAGACCTAGATAAAAGCAATTTTATCAAAAGTTGGACTGATTTTTCTAACTATATTACCTGGCCTACTAAAAATACGGTCTAACTTTAAAGATGCCACATCCCCTCTAAACATATTTGTAGATCAGAGCACCTCTTCCATTTCCAGCTTGTTTCCAGTAATTTTGGTAGCCAGAAAAATATAAAATTTCAAAATATCCCCGTAGCATCAAAGAAGCAGGATGTCCAATAGTGACATCTGATGGGAGAAGAAAAAAATATTATCCTGGTGTCATTTAGAGCTCATTTATCAACAGCTGAATAGTGCATTTAGATAGGCAGGAATCAGAAAACTCAGTAAAGCTTCCTGTAAGGGATTTCTTTGCAAAGATATTCCTGTACATATTTGGGAATTGTAACGGTGGGAGAGGTATTTCATGAGAGAGTGAAACAGCAAAAAACTGTCAGTCTGTGCAGTAAAACAATGCTTTTAAATAAAATTTACAGTAATTTCATGACTATAAGGCCCACCCTTTTCACTAAAACTTTGGTCCGAACCCGGAAGTGCGCCTTATAATCCGGATGTGCCTTATATATGGACAAAGTTCGGAAATTTGCCAACCCAGAAGTGCAAGCTGCTAGCCGAGCTGGGACCCACAGGAGCTGCGGCCGTGCAGGGGGAGCTGGGAACCGCGGGAGCTGCAGCCACTGGCCAGGGGGACGGGAGTGCCAGGCCCAGGGCATGGGGAGGGCACCTGGTGCTGCATTTAAAGGCTACAGCGATCTGTGAGAAATGTTTGCAAATTGAGAACCTGCCAGTAATTTGTTACTTTGTTGCACGTGGCGCAGCTCCTCGCTGCAAAAAAAAAGTGCGCCTTAAAGTCTGGCGCGCCTTATATAATGTACAAATTGCGAAATTTGCCGACTCCCAGAATTGTGCCTTATAATCCGATGCGTCTTATAGTCATGAAATTGCTGTATTCATTCTTGATGATTAGTTTCTTTTGTGTAAAGATAATTTATAACTGACTTCACTGAAATGAGCATATTCATTGGTTAATCACTGGTATGGGGAGCATCCTAATCTCTCTCAAATGTAACACTGCAGGACTGTTTGAACATTCCTTATATTATGGTTACTTTCAGTTCATCCTTCCTTTGATCCTCTAGGTAGGGCTAAGAAATGTAAGATATGCCCCTGTATTTGAAAACTGGCATATTCAGATGTAAGAAAACAAAACCAAGGTAGCACAACATAAGTAGAGAAACTATTGCTTGAAACCATCCAAATGCTCTTCCTCTCCTGATTTTTTATAAATACATAGTTCAAATCTTAGAGACAAGGAAGGGCTTTGAAGTAGACAAAAAAGATGCTATTTTTCATCAAACAAAAGAAGGCTTTCAGATGGAGAGGAAAGAGATATCTCTTGTAGAAATCAGCACTTTGATATAATTTTTTTAATATAAAATATGCATTTCTTGTGTATTTTTAAAAAAAATTGCAAAGTGTAGTATATGCATAGTTTATTTCAGGAACAGGCAAAGACCATGAAGGACAAGTTAAGATGACTCCCGAATTTATTTAGGACATTCAGGACCTCTGAGTTCAGCAAAAGTTGGGAGAATCCCTAAACTGGCAAAGATGCTTCTTTTTGACATAAAATTCCATCTTCAGCAATCTTACTGACCATTTCTGTTACAAATGAATTTTTTGTTTTCATACTGCAGCTAGAGAAAAACAGAACGGTTCTATTCATGGAGTATATAAAGAGAAAATGTGCACTATTTAATTTCATTATCTCCTTACTGATGGATAAAGAAGAGCAATCGCCACTAAAATGGAACACCAAAAGCTGAAAAATCAAAAGAATCTTTTAATTGAGACAGTGATATTCCTTTTTTTATATGCTTGGAATCTGTCTTGCTCTGCTCTCTTACTATCCCTCAGTGTTGTGACAACCATCTCATTGGTTTTCCATTTAAATAAAATATAATTTTTTCTATTCAAATTAAAGAATATTAAATGCAATGAATTTAAATAGTGACTGAGATTGAATGACAGCAGCTGATAGCTGACCATTCTATTATCCTTCTCTAATATTTGCTAATATTTGTCCACTGCCCATACACATACACAGAAAGAATCATCACAGAGAACAATGTTTCCACTTGAAAAAATATCAAATTTTGAAGCCACAAGGACATTATCTACCTGAAAATGTTATTACCCATAGGTTTATGAGTTTGTGGATCCACAATAAATCATACACCACATACAGCTCTTTTACCTGTACTTCATATTGGAAAAAAACCCTCAGTTATTCATTTACATACCTATGTGAATAAATACATAGCCACATATATCTGCCTATCTTTGTTTTAGTATATGTCAATCTCCAGTGAATTATCTATAAAAGGTCGACAGATGAATAAGCCTTATGGAGCTTGCACAGATGCCTGAAAATTCAATTCCTAGAGTTTAACTGCCTAACAGCAAAATAGGCATAAAAATACTTGGAAATTTGAGAGGAAAAATACATTTTATGGACTTATCTATGTGAATAGATTTAATGGGCTTATTTATTATGTGTTTAGAGAGCTAAATGCAGATATATATATATATAGATATATAGATATATATATATATAGATATATATCTATATAGATATATAGATATATATACATCTCTTTTTAGTGGTAGTATTTTTTCAGCTATTCAAATATCATTTAAGATTAAAATATTTTGGACCTGAATACCACTTAGTTCCTTAGCCATGATAGATACAAAGTTTACAGAACTGGACATAAGTAGCTTAAAATTTCTGATGCAGGTCACAAAGAGATAAACACGTGAACTTTTTTTTTTTTAATCCATTGTGAACTATCAATTGATTACAAAAAAGATAGGCATCATAAATAGCTACAGACCTCCACTTCTGAACATCACACGTTTGATCCCTTTTAAAGACCATATTTACTCTACATAATGTTTTCCCATTAATAACTTTTCTTTGTTACTGACAAAACAAAACTTTGGAGATTAGTCAAGTATGAATGCTAAACTTATTAATGAACTACTTTTGACAGTTTGCTTCCTTTCAACATTCCTCTTTCCTAATTTTTTTTTTAATTACAAAATTAGATTTGGTTTCACTCTGGTAGTGAAATTAATGCATTTGGCATCAGTTGTGCAGCAGCAAACATGACTTGGAAATTTAAGACACAACTGAGAAAAATCTTTACTTACTGTAGAAATACCTCAGATTTCCTAAGAAATAAAGAAAAATTATGCCACAATGTATATCCTTCACAGCCACTTCTAGAATTTTGTGCACAACTCAGACCTCTCTGTCTCACAGGAGATGACAGGATAAATTAAAAAATAGAGAGAAGGAAGACATGTAAGGAAAAACAAGAATTTCATGTAAGGAATATGGGCACTGATTTTTTTATATATTATCCTGGTTTGGAGGACAGGTACTTTTATATATAAAAAAGAATATGATAGAGTTTTATAGACTTATAAGTGGCATAGAGACACCAAAAGTGGATTTACCGTTTGTTATTTCTCCCGATATGAGGACATGGGGAAATGCATAACATTAAAGTCAAAAACGCAGTTCCAAAACAATCAGTCATTTCACAGGGAAAAAGAAGTTGTAGAATATCTCACTGCAATTTGTTGTAGTAATGCCTCCATGACTTTAGGAAGTGACTGGATAAAATTCTGAGGGAACAGTAATTCAATGACTGATACAAGCATACCCTGTAATCCTGGTCTTCGCACCTTCATGGAGTCAGTTTGTCAGTTACATGTTCTGAAATGTAACGTGATGATAGACATTGAGAGCTGATCGTGGTCTGGGAATCCAGCAGTTTGCAACTTTGGAAAAATATATACACTGCAGTTCATGGAATCATAGAGTATCCTCAGCTGGAAGGGTCACAAGGGGATCATTGAAGTCCAGCTCCAGGCCCTACAGGCCAACACTAAGAATCACACTCTCCGGCAGGCTTGGTGCTGTGAGCACTTTTCTGAGGCACCTGTCCTAGCCCCCAGTCACCCTCTGGAATAAGAACCATTTTCTAATACCCTAATACCTAAACCTCCCCTGACACAGTTTCATGACATTCCTTTATGTCCTGTCCCTGTCACCACACAGAGATCAGTGCCTGCCTCTCCTCTTCCCCTCATGAGAAAGCTGTAACTGCAGTGAGGTCTCACCTCAGTCTCTTCTCCAGGATGAACAGACCAGGTGAACTCAACTGTTCCTCCTATGGCTTCCCCTCCAAGCACTTCACCATCTTTATAGCTCCACTTTGAGCAATCTGTAAGAGCTTTATATCTTTATATTGTTGAGATCAAAACTGTAGGCAGGACTTGAAGTGAGGCCACAGAAGACCAAAGTAGAGAGGGATTAATTCTTGAGTTAAGTCTCTAGTACTTGAATTATTGCATGCCCTAATATCTTCCAAGAGTGGTCCACCTTACTATTTCCCTTGAATTCTAACTACCAACATGTAAAACATCAGCAAATATCAAAATAGTTTAATGATCTCTCAAGAACAATGCTGCAGTAAATGCACGCCAGGTGGGATGCTGCTATACTTAATTAAAAACCATTGAACAACCCACAGTACAAATGAGTTCACCCATACAGCCAGAATAAAATATACTGCGTCTAATCAAAGCCTGCAGTATACACTCAATTTTCAGCTGTTCTGTGAAAAATTCAGCATAACTATATTTAATCACTGTTGTACTTGATACTTACTGCAGTTTGGTTCAAATGTGTTTTGTAGAGTATCAAATGAAAGTTACTTTAAAATACATAGTGAATAATATCCACAGAATCAGCAAAGAACTAACAAAGGGAGACTGTTATTTTTAGAAACTTCTCTGTATTATTTTTCATATTTGACACTGCTGAAAAACAACTTGCTAGACAGTTATTGAATCAAAGATTGGTGATGTTGCAGTCTTACCTTGACCTGAGCGAAAGTACTAACATTTCTAGATCAATTCACTGCAGGGGGCCGTTGTAAATATTTCTTTAACAGGAAAACAAAAGCCTGTTAGCAAAGGGAACATATGTGTTCCAGAGGAACAGCCACACATTCTTTTCAAAATTTGTATTCATAAGTAACCTGTAGGAAAACAAGGAATATGGCAGGGATTTGTTCCGTGGTGTATGTTGCAGACGTGTCTCGGGTGAAAAATTAATTGTTGGTCATCTAGAAAAAAAGTACCTACGTCTCCAAAACACACTGCAAATTTTTTTCTGTACAGTGGGAGCACCTGTGACTGAATATGGGATATTTTAATATGGTGGATAAATTTGACTTCAAACTGCAATTAATTTGTCCAATATAAGCCATAATTCTCAATCTATTGCATTTATAATTTTTTTAAAAGGATAAAGATGAGGCAAAGTAGCCTTATGTAAGCTCAAAGTAAATGTTAAAATACTGTGAATGTGGCAAAAGACAGCTAATTCATTTTTTGAAAATTAAAAAAAAATTAAATTTAAATAATTTATTATGCATTGGCATGTAGGTCCTACACACAAAAATATCATTTTACTCGTACTTTCATTATGAGAAACTTAATTTTGGTGATATATTGCGGCGCAGGATTTCAGCAAATCACTACTGATGTGCTTCCACCTTTCCTTCAGATAAAGCAAGGCAATCAATGCAAGTTGGTAAATGTACCTTTTTCACAAAATAATATTCTCCTTAAAAACTGCCTCCATATCAAAATCTTGAATGAGTGCATTGTCTTCCAGACTCGTGACAGGCAAGTCAAAGGTAAGTCATGCAATCCAAATGATTTAATGTTTATGAGAGGCCCAATCAGTTAACACTGAAGTAATGTGTGATCAGAGTGAAGGACTCTGTAGGACTCCTAAGGCTCATAGTTACTCAAGCTTTGACACACAATATGGAATAATTATTTTTTATTGCTTAGAAAACATAGGTCAGTGAAAACAGAGATTAAAAATCAATATTGAGCTTGGGCATGAGCTGAAAATGTTGAGAAACCTATAGCTGGATACTGTTTGGAGATAGACATCTCAGTTCCAGCTTTTAGAAATCTTAGAGTCTTAAACTGAATTAAAATGCCTGTAGTTTCTAAAGAATAAAAAGAATTATAGTGTTCATGAACTTAGGTTCTCACACACAAACTTGCATGTCTTGAATGTTGCTTAGTTAGACATACATTTTTGTCATATGTTGGACATGAGAACGAACAAAAATCATTCTGTTAAGCTGTGCCAGTGAAGGTTTAGGCTAGTCATTATTTACAGAAAGAGTGGTTAGGCATTGGAATGGGCTGCCCAGGAAATGGTGGAGTCACTGTCCCTGGAGGGGTTTAAAAAACAGACTGGATGTGGCACTCAGTGCCAAGGTTTAGTTGATAAGGTGGTGTTAGGTCATAGGTTGGACTTGATTATCTCCAAGGTCTTTTCCAACCTAATTGATTCTGTGATAACGTGAAATAAGAACTCAGCAAAAACACAGATGACATTATAAATTTGTATAGTCAATTTTCATATCCACATATTGTTCATTAAAAGTATTTCTAGCAGAAGGCATTTCAAAGTTTAATGGAAAAGGAACTTGACTTAATGCCAAGCCTTCAGTACTATTTCCCCTAAAGTTACAGTCTGATTCAGCTGACTGCCTGAATGAATATATTCCTTTTTCCCCTCTGAGCAAGTGACCTGTGTCTAATAGCAGTGTTATTAGCCAAAGAGCCTACTTGATGTAGAGTGCTATGTGTTCTACTTTTCTAGCCTAAATCTGCATTTTTTCTCCTCTGCAGTACTCCCTTTGCAAGCAGAACAAATCTAGAGTAGCATGATATTTAGTGACTTTTTACATGCTTGGCTGGGAAGGTGAACATCTTTCACTCTGTCCTACAGCAAAAAATATCCCAAAATCAACAGAGTTTATCCTACCTGAAGAGCATGCCAAAATATCTGAGGTTATAAAACTTCGAGGCAATAGGAGAATATGGACAGCTGAAATATGCCTACAACTCCGTGTTTGAGACTAAAGCACTGCAGATGTTTTTAAATAAATGCCATTTTGAAATCAATGGCTCCTGACATTTCACCATAGTGATTTTTAAATGTCCTTTCTTCTAGAGTGATATTTCCGTTTCTTTAATTTGATGCATTTGCACATCTTTAGATGATAGCTGTCCATTGTTTTTAGGGACTCTAGGCATAGAAAATGGACCATTTTCAGCTCATCATACAGCTTACTACTCTATTATCACAATTTTACAAGCAATGCAAGATACCTAAACCTCTTCTGCTAGTAAGTGTTATCATCTGTTTTTCTGAACAGACTGAAAGACCTTACACGAGGTTTTCCTGATATTCTTAAACTTGCAACTGGGCAAATTTCTGTTCATTTTATCCAGTATATTATTAAGTGTCCTAAACAAGATCAGAATATTGCAATTTATTACAAAGTGATTAAGCTAAAATAACATACTTCAGGTTCTTCAAGTACAGCATAAATAGGTGTTTAATATTTCTCTTTTTTTTTATAACTATCTAGCATTGTAATACATATTAGTCATGGTGACATTTTTTTCTTATGGGAAATCAAAATGTCATGTTATCATCCAAATCAAGAAAAACCTTCAAATTTTTGAACCTGAGTATTGTTCAGTGTTTAAAGAAAATTTTGCCTAACTTCATTCCTGTTAACATTTAATGTTTATACACCATCTTTCCTTCTTATCATTTTTGTGTGCAGTTATCCAAATTTCATGCAAAATCACAGTTCATGCTAATATGAAACAAGCATGTTTATTTCATATTAATATTTGTATATTAAAAGCTTGTTAATAACATAACTGTTATACCTTTTTAATATATTATCCTGTGGAATATTTTTAAATATTTTAAAATAAATACATGTATTTTAAGCTACACTAATGGACCATGAAGAGAGGCTGAAGTTTTTACTAATTTCATTGTACTACAGTATTCACAATAACCTATACCATTAGCATCAAACTAGGAATCCAGATTAGTTGTGTTATTAGTTATCTTCATTTTCAGACAAACAGGGAAAAAATGTGGCTATACATAATCAAATATTATTGAAATATCATCTCTGGCAATTAATTTTTGAAGTGAATTATTAGAGATAATTAATTCTCCTTTGTCAAAGAAAAAACAGAATTAGATTCTAAGTTGCAGAATGTTTTGTGTCATCAAACTAATATTTCAGGCATCAAAAGTGGAATCTGTCAGGTAACACCAAGATTTAAGCTGGAATTTGGAAGGTCTCTCAATCTTATAAACAAACCTCATTCCTATTATTTTATTTACAAAGCATCAGATGTATTTTTCTCTCAGCCAAAGCCAGATGTGCCAGCAAAGTAATCTATTTTGTTGAGCCTAAAATCCTAGGGTTCAAAATCTAAATATAGAGAGGTATCACAGAAAATTTCTTGCTGAAGGAAACAAACTTTGATCGTTAGGAGCACTTCTGGAATCATCCTCAAGATGCATATATAGTGATGAAAATGTCTGTAAGAACTTGAATGCCCTTGAAAAAGTCATACGATCTGGTTCAAACAGGATTAATCTGGAGCAAAAATAGTGATGATATATCTAAAGTATATTAAAACTCTAAGCAAAGAACTTCGTTTGCATAACAAGATCTCCAGACAGTCTTAAGGTGATTCAGTAAAAATGCCAACAAAATAAAATTAAATACAGTAATTTCATGACTATAAGGCACACCCTTTTGACTAAAATTGTCCCCCGAACCCGGAAGTGCACGTTATAGTGTGGTGTGCCTTATATGACGGTCAAAGTTCAGAAATTTACAAACCCGGAAGTGAGAGCTGCGAGCCGTGGGGGGAACTGGCAGGGCCACGGCTGCTGGGTGGAGGTGGGGCGGAGGGGCAGCGGGCATGCCCCTGCCCCGCCGGGTACAGGCAGGTCCGGGGGCCCATGGCTGCCAGGTTGAGGCAGGGCCTTGGCCAGCAACCGCGCAGGGGAAACTGGGGGTGGATCCTCGCTGCAAAAAAAAAGTGCGCCTTATAGTCCAGTGCGCCTTATATGATCTACAAAGTTGCAAAATGTGCCAGCTCCCGGGGGTTGCGCCTTATAGTCCGGTGCGCCTTATGGTCATGAAATTACCGTACCTTCCAGAGCAGACATGTTTCAAGGTCTTTTCATTAATGAATGCAGAGGATTTTGAACCCAACATTATCAATGACCTATATCGGTAGTGTTTTATAAATTGTTGCTATTTAACAATATGTCTTGGTAGATATTACTGTTTCTATATATTGTTAGTAATACACAAGTCTCTGTTGTCTGTGTAACTTACCTTCATGTTGAAATGTATTGTCAGACCTTGCAAATGCTTTTCCTTGGAAGAAAAAGAAATCAGAAGGAATTTTACTCTACATTACATCTGCATGTTTGGGACGAGATATGTGAGAATTTTCCTGCTGCTATATTCAACTTTCCCTTTACTCAACATATGTTTAGGTGCATTATTTCAGATATTGGACCAAACAGTGATCTTTTACTGGGATTGGATCAAAGTCTCTTTAATATTATCTGTTTTTATAATCTACATTTAGAAAGGATTCATCATTGCACAGAGGTCTTTGCTTCCCACTACAGCTCACTGAAACATAAATTTCTCCAATACATCCCCACTCATCCTTTAGTCAGGTAAAACAACAAGAATTTTGCATGAGAATATTTCAGGAACTGTTTTAATATTTGAAACTAAACCATGAAAAGGTAGTTCACCCTTACTATTTTGTGTCCCCATCCTCTCTAGTTTAAAGCAAAGCAATAAGGAATATGTAAATATTTAAATTTTAGAAGCAGTTCAATGTGTTTTGTATATTTCTATGGTTTTTAAAAAGATGATTTTTCATATTTGCTGTTGCCTGAGAATTTTGTCAAAAGTATATTTGTAATAAACACAGTAGTCATTAATCTAGATCTGTTTAACTGCAGAAACAAATCTATTTGTGTATTAGCACGTCACTGCTGTCACCTTGCAAATGTCTGAATCATTGATGCAGACCTTTAAACTGACAAATGATAAAAATGATGCAGAAAGTGAAAATCAAATTTAAAACAGGCATAAAACACAAGTAGAAATATATGTTTCTCTTTCAAGCCCTACTAGAATCAGAGGATTTTACATTCATGAAATTTGTATCAAGCAAGTTTTACAAACAACTGATCTCCTGTAGCATTCACAAAACTCTTTGGAATTAGAATCCAAAATACAGTCTGTGAGACACTGAAAGCAGAGAAGTCTTTAAAGAGTTTTGAGTGCAGAAATTTCTCCCCTGTAAAGAGGCTCAGTCAGTTTCTAGGCAACGTAGCTCTTCTAAATCCCTTTCATGCTCTTTATAGTATCCCATCCAGTGACCCTGCCAGAAGAGACTGGTTAGAGCAGCCACAGGCAGCATAATCATTTCTGCCTGCCAGGCGTCTTTGTTATTCAATGTTTTTGCAGGATGTCTGCTGTATAACCTAACAAGCCCCCATAGGAGACCACATCTTAGCTGATTCCCCTGGCATCCAATCACTCTGCTACCACTACAGAAAGAGACTTACTGGCAACTGGCTGCCTCTCCTTTCACACCACTGCTTGCATTTGTGCGCACACACACAAACCCTGACAGAGACCAGACACCTTGATCTTCTCTTTTAACCTCTTCCTCCAGTGCCTAATGCTGGTTTACTGTCATTACTAGGGGATTCAGCTGATAGCTGTAAGTAGGGTGCCTCATCTACAAAGATAAAGAAAGAAATTTTACTTTAATTAATTTCTTATTGCAATTCACCAGGCCTGCTGACACCTGTGAAATTGTTTCGGTCACTATAATGACTCTTCAGAAGTGGTGTTATTTTATAAACACAATCTGTTGCATAACTGAAAATTTGATTTATTTCATGCATCAATCCTACCTAATGGCCTTACTAGTATATTGTACACCCTTGACAAGCAATTATATGTTTATGAAAACACTTGTTGCTTATAATTATAATCCTGCTAATTTCCTCATTCCCAAAAGCAACATTAGTGTTTGCTAATGAACTGCAGATTAATTCACTCTAAATTAGTCTCTACCCCCAGTCTGTCCCCCGCGCATACTAGATGGAACTAATTTTGCTTTGGGGATCTTAAAAGGATTTGTTGTTTGAGAGCAGATACAAATGGCCTGTTCTATTACTTAAGACTTTGGTTTACTTTAATCTGAATTCATTTATTCAACAATGGTCTGAATTTGAGCTGAGAGATATTGTATTATTAAAGTAACATAGAAAAATTCTACAGATCCATACAAACAAATTGAACATACAATGAACAGTAGCTCAAGGTGTTGTCATTTTCTGTGGGGCATCTAATGGCATGAAGTTGGTAAAATGAAACAAGCTTGAGGGTCTCAATTCAGCCCATAATGGTTTAATAGCCATAGCATTTAAGTACCAAGCACAACACATTTTTTCACATACGACTAACTTTTTACTTGCTGATTTTGTTCACCTCTGCAATCTTTTTAAAAATTGAATTATGTTAACAACAGTGATCCTGCTTTTGCTATGCACATAAACCCTCTGCTTTTCCTTTTTGTCTAAATCTGTATAATATCTGACCGAACTAAAGGTCACAGGGATTCACTACCAAGTTATACAAACAACTCAAAAATCATTATTTAAAACAACAGATTATTGCTTATAAACTTTGCATCTTGCATCAGATGCCAGCTTCACACTATAATCCTTGATTCACACTGCATGAAACCTTTCATTCTCTGCCAGCAGCTGCTTGCTAAGCTATTCCTGCCCTCCCTTTCTTCCCCTGGCAGATGATGTGTTAAAAAAAGTACTAAGAGGAGTATGTGCTAGCTGCAGGTGTACTAAATGGGGCAAGCAGAGACTTAGAAGACTGAGACAGGATAAAGTTCTTCATCCTGTGTGGTGTTACTTTTAAATAAGATAACAAAATTAAAGTATGCTGCACTGATGAAAGCACTAGGTATGTTGATACCCTCAGCTCCTGTTTGATACTGGCTGGTTTTTAAATCAGATATGGTTTTTTGCTGTTTAGTTGCATTACTTAAAGAAAGTTGGACTAAGTATGTTTTTAAAATACCAAATGCATAAATTGTGAGCTTATTGTAACCCTGAGAGAATTCACATATATTCTACTAAATGAAAATAATTTAAAATTAATGGTTCCTAATTTTTGTTTTTCTTCGGTAAACTTGAAATTCAAGCCAGATGATGACCGGAGCATTTTCTGGAGTAATTACAAGACAAGAACTTCAAGAATTTGGGCCACAAGGTCCAGATTTTCAAAACAATTCCGCTTTCCCTTATGAGCTAAGTGAAGAGGCCAGATTTTCACGTACTCACTGTGCAGTAGAATTGTAAGTCCTGAGTTCTGCTGAAAATGAAGCTATTGTACAGAGACTCCAAAAACTGTATTGAGAATAAGGGGGAAGAAGATTGTTTATTAGTGTCTTTTTTATAAATCAGGCATCAGGTATTAATTTTCATGGTTTAGTTACTTGTACATCATGAAATTGAATTATTTGATTATATTCACATTAGACAAGGAAAAAACCAAACAAAAATCATTTTTTAGTATTCATATATTTTAAAGCTCAAGCACATAATACCCATAATCTTTCTTTTAGATTGTTTTTTAACTTATATTTAAAAAAAAAATGAACTTTGCTTGAGATATCATAAAATTTAATTATTGTTTTCTGAAATAATTTTGTTGCATTTTTATGCTCTACTTCTGAAATCATCAAGACAGCACTTTAAATACATTTTAATGGGAAACAAAATAATGTATTATGTGCTGGTCTGAAATTTCATCCATCCTGACAGATTTAGGTTCTTTGGACCTACATTTTTTTGCTTGAAATGACTTCTTATGTAGAAACAAAGGATTACCACAGGTACAAGGTATACTGACACATGTTTAGGTTAAAGCAAAAATAGCTGTACAATTCTACTAATTGATAGTGGCATATTTTGTGAAAAAAATCTATAAACATCATTAAACATTCAAAACATTCTGGGAAGTTATTCTTGTGAAAGTTTAAAGCTTTTTTGAAATTCACATAAAATATTTTAAAATACATTAATCAATTTAATTGAATCTTATATGTCAAGATTCAATCATATGGAAAATATAATTTAACCTATAGGTAAAGTCAGAAGAAAAATTTGATTTCCATTTTTTATCGACATTGGAAACATACCAAAACCTACAAATATATGTTTCTGCTAGCAGCCCTTTTGAATAGCTCCATAACTGAACTTCTGAGGGATAAGGTGTATATTTTTATTTTCTAAAAACTTGTAGTAGAAAAAGTAATTTTCAAAGTTTTCCATTATGGTATGTACTAGGGTCCTAAACTAATCACACAAATTCATATAAATATTGGAATACACAGTCACTGTGACAGTGGTTATTTTTGTTGCTGTTGTATTTGAGATTCTTTTAATTTTTTTCTCTTTTTTTTTCTGAAATCAGAGAAAAATTAAAATAAGCCAAAATTTGGGTCTTTGCAGGCGACCTGTCTTTCTCAGTAACCACTGATAGAAATACTACTACATCTGGGAAAAATGTGTGAGGCATCTTGTATGTAAGCTAAGCTATCCTGGCAGCATATGCTTCTGACAGGGTTGCTTTATCCTCAGTGAGTTTCCTTTAAGTAGTTTTGCCTGCAGTGAGTATAGCCACCCTCAACGTGCAGGAGGTGAAGGTTTTACTATGTGCCTGAAATCTGAAAGACGCGAGTCATCACCCTTCTCACGGTTTTATCGCAGAGTTGCTCAGTGGCAAGTGTACGGAAAGAGTGCAAAGAACGGTGTTGAAATGTTACAGATTTTGTGAATTTACATACAAGAAAACAAAGGAAAAATTTCAACTTCCTGCCAGTTATTTGAAGGGGAAAGCTCAGGAGGAACTCTGATGAATAAGCTAGTAAATTTAGAATTCTCTCAATCCTCACAGGATGTTGTAACTCTAATTATATAAAATGCTGAAATTTGATAGAAACGTGTTTCTTTCCCAAGATTCATGGTATTAGGCTATGATGTAGATGTCATACCAATAGCTGTTTTCACGTCTCTGAGTAATGCCAAGTCTCTAACCAGTAGTTACATAGGTAACAATTTACACTGGAAACACAACTATTAATTCAATTTTCCCATTTACAGATGTGAACAGAGACTGCTCTAATCAGTATGTAAATATTCAACAGTTATCCATTTCGTCTGTTTTAACTTAAGGAGTTGGACTAGTTTTGCACTGAGAATTGCTGTATATCACTGAAAAGAAAAGGCATGTTCTGGCTTCCCAAGGAACAAATTGTACTTATTTGGTGTACCAATTGTTATCAATTTTGTTGTTATTCCATAGTCTATAGCTTATGGGTGTTTTTGTGCCAAATGTGCTCTTTGGAAATCTCCTTAAACATATTGTATTTAATAAAACAAGAAGCAAATAAGCAAAGAATCAATGGGCATTTTTGCAGCTACTCTCTATCTCACTTTACAAGGAGTAATCGAATCAAAAAACCTTCTCACCAGTGCACAAGAACCAGCAATGCATATTTTAGTAGGTTTTTCAAATTCAATGTAGATTTACCTAAAAAGTGCTTACAAACTTTACAGAGAGTAGCAAAGTATTGCTCAAAAGAGGTAAAGATTCTCTTATTTTGTTTAGGGACAGCACAAAGAAATTCTAACCGCATTACACCATCATAGGTGTCTTTAAAAAGGCCTTCCTGTATTTATGGCTACAAATTTCTTCTGGGAAAAACCAAGTTGGAAGTCTTTACCACAGCATCTAGACACGATGAACTGTAGTAATGATAAACTATACTTCAAATTCATGGGTTATAATTAGTCACCTGTGACTCATAAGACTAAGCATAGCTACTAAATGTAACAAGTGACTCGGGCATTAGAGTGTCTCTACTTTAGATGTATTAATACTTAATAGTGTCTGCAGCCCTAAAGGAGATTTTTAGGTTTCTCCACAAAATACACAGGAAACTTACAGAGGCCAGCAATTTAAATGGAAAATTCTCTAATGTGGCTTCAAGGACTTAGCTCTTTGACTGCTTAGAAACTCAGAAGACTCAGCCTGGCCTCATTTTATGTGTGGAGAACATCCTTCTGCATGTCATCCCTTTAACACACAGTAGTGGAAAAGAACTTCCTAGTATTTTCTTTTTAATTGCACATTGCTGTGTATACTATGAATTTTGTAAAGATTATATAGTTTTTGTCTCCTGACATTGATTTCTAGAGCTGGCTGGAGTTCCAATTAATAAAATACAGTTTGGTTTTTTTAACAAATGTATATTAAATAAAGGCAAGATCAGTCAAAGTAATGAAATCTTTAATAAGATCCAAAAGGAAGATTTTCAAATAAATATTTTGTCAGCATTACAAGTTCTTTATAATTATAGCAAAAAAAGATTAATGTCCAGGGGAGGGATAAACCAAATAGATATATATTTTTTAAACAAGTATCACAGATGATACTGGTATCTGAACAAACGTTTTATGACTCAGGCTGTAGCATATTGTGTTTTTTGAATGGTAGGCATGTGCAAATCATGTCTTCCAAAAGAGAATGTGTAGTAATAACAGTACAATTAAATTCAAAGTCTTGAGAACAAATTAACTTGAATTATCAACCCATCTAACAAGTACTATTCAAAAAACATTATTCTTGGGCATAATTTAAGTACTGTAGAGAAGTCACTTCTTTTTTCAAGGTTTTGACTTATTTTCTTATCTTGAAAGAGATTTCCATTATTGTAACATTTTGCATTCGATGAATAATGGATTCAAGAGAGTTATAAATAATGAATTAAAATTTAAATTATTTAAATTATGAATATAAGAAATGTGATATTAACAAAACACAAGTCACTCATTCTAAAGAAAACTGTTAAATGCCAAAATACCATTAAGATTACAATCATGGTACGGATTGGACTTACAGAAGAAACATGCAAAACCAGCCATCTCTTTTTGTTCCTAGTATCTATTTCTTTAGACCTAACCCAAGCCTATAGAAAGTAAGACTATTCAAGGTCTAGCAACTTTTCCCTGGCCATCCTTGGACTTTTTCCTTTCTATGTTTATAGACAATGATAGCTTTTCTAAAAGTTTTATTTATTAGAATGCGTTCTTTGTCTCTATCTGTTAAAATTCACACGTATTAAGGCCAATCAAGACTATTCTGACCAAAATTCTGGTACAGATTTATAAAGGAGGAAAATATTAAAACCTGGGTTTTCTAGGACAAATAAATCCTTTTAACAAACTTTCATTACTAGCCCAATCTCTGGCCTAGTTTCCTAAATGTAAACAAAGAAAGAAGAACTGGAAAACATAAATAGCTTATAACTAAGTAGCCCTTACTTTTTCTAATAGAGTATTGCAAATACTAATTTGTATAAAGTGCTCCAAACAGGAAAAGGACTGCCACACAACACAAATTTTGGTAAGGTCACTCAATTTTAATTGAGTAAATAGAAAGCTTTCATCCAGATTTATCTTTGTCTACCTGACTGAGTCAATTATCTCCCTTAACCCACTTGCAGTGCTTCCTTTAAAATTTTATCAACACCTTCTCCTTTAAAAAACAAACAAAAAATAACCTAATCAAAACAAAATCACCAGAATTCCCTTTTCAGATCACTTTTTCTCATTTACAGGTTTGCTGCCTGTTACTAGTTACAGCAGCTCCTAAGTGCAAAGGGACATGCTTGTAGGGTACCTGTGCGGACCCTCTGCAAAGCAAGGACCTGCCTCTACCTGAGGTCCATCAGCCAGATTAGCAGGATGGAGAGGAGGAAGATGCATTCAGAGCTCTGAAACAGATGGGTTTGTTTCTGGTTTCACGTGATCCAGATCACATAGGTATGTTTGGTGTTAAGATTTCAGCCAATGGAAAAAAGAGAGAAGGCATAAATGTTTACTAATCCCATTCCGGGGAGTGTGGGAGAGAAGAAAAACACTTTAAACAAAGGATTAAATAATCAACTTCTAGTAGCTAGGAGATGTTGAAACATACACAAAACCTGGCATTAGTACAATCAAGATATTTGTAACAAGCCTAATTTCCTTTTACTGATGAGATTTTTGCTCTTGTAGGAAGGTTGTATGTGTATTACATTTTTTTTCAGAAAGTCTTTAGTATAGTCTTGCATAACATTCTCATAAGCCAAATAACAAAAAATGATGAAGATGAAATCATGTGTGACTGAGTCCTTAGATGAACAAAATGAGAGAATATTAAAAGGAGGTTCATTTGTGGAATATGGAGTTATATATGTTAAAGTTATAATGCCTCTGGGTTTTGAGTCTTAAAATCTAGGAAATGGACCAGATATATAATAAATTTTACTTGTGATACCGGACTAGTAAGAGTAGCACGGTTCTTTTGGAATGGATCACGGGCTGAAGAGAATCCTGGAATCACTAAGATCAGAAAAAACCTACAAAGTCAGAGAGTCCAGTCTTTGAATGAACACCAGCATGCCAAATAGACCATAGCACTAGATGCCACATTCAGTTGTTTCTTGAAAAAAGTTTTGTTTACCCACTTCCAACTTCACTGAGAATCGAAAATGCTATCATTTCATGGTTGCTATGTCCAAGACAGACAACACATCTCCCACCAGTCCTTGTAAAGTAGCAGGTCCAATGTGGTCCTACCCCAGTATGCTCACTTGACAACTGTCAAGTCATCTACACTGCCTCCTCTCCACTGTGTTGGGTTTCCAGCAGACATCCAGCAAGTTAAAGTCTCTTACAAGAGCAAGCAATCATAAAACACCAGCCAGCCACTGAAGCACAGAATACTTCACTTGCCTCTTCATCACAGCTGGATGCTCTACATCAGACTCCCACCAGGATATCTGCCTTGTTAGCCCTTCCCCAGGCTCCTACCCATAGGCACTCAACCTTCTCATCATAGTCCTTGACCTCTACACAGCTGAAGTACTCTAACTAGGGAATATTTTTGTGTTTGAGGAAATACTTTAGCTTCAGAAAATTAAAATTGCTATGAATTCAAGCAAAAACATGAATTTTGAAAGATGTTGTCATGAAAAGATAAGACTATATCCAAAATGAGACAATATATATGTGGGGAGTAGGTCATTCTACATAGTGTGGGTAGGTCTCAGCTGGAATTTTTTGGGCTGATGCATATTCAGAATTCATCATAGTGAAGGAAATCAAAAGAACAAGAGAAAGGAAGATGTTTGGAAAACATTAACAATAAGGCATTCAAATTCAAATTTTAGTAAGAAAAGATAATGTTTATATATATTCTATATTTAATATTCTAATATTAATGTCTAGAGCCAATTAAAATAGCCCACATGACCTGCTTAGCTTCCAGTAGTTCTCTTATAAGAGCATGCATTTGCTGTAGTGTCATATATGTTAACTCCATAAAGAAATCCAAAATGCTTTAGAGGATCTGAAATGACACAACTGTTCATAATTGGGACACCTGAGTGTCTCTCCAGTTCAAAAAATTACATGAAGAATACAAATTTTTAAGGAGTTAGCAACCATGAAGACTTCAATGACAAAGACAGGAAAGATAAAGCTATGAAAACAACTTAGAATCAGTACTTTTGAATTCTATTTAACAGAGGTTTGTTTATTGGTTTGGTTTTTTGTTTTTCCTTTTTTGTGTGATGGTTTTTCCATGATATTTTTCTAAAGATGTCTTTATGCAAAAATCTTTGAGTGGTCCAAATACTCTTCAGTTGTCCAGTGCTCTTAATCTTGCTCAGAATAGAGCAACAAACACAGTGATGTATTGCAAATTTTCTATGTATTTTAGTCTGTGATTTTCATCCGTAAATTAATCTCATATAACTGACTGATTAAATTGAAGATTAATATTTTCATTACCATCTCATGACAAAGACTGCTGAGCTTTCAGCAGTTCTGACTTTAAAATAGGCATAAAATATTTTCTCCAAAATTTTCTTCTAAAACTAGGTATGAAATAACATTAAGTACATACCTGACAAGCATCATACTTTAAATGCTAGCTTTCTGAGAAAAAACATATCATGTATTAAAATACAGGATTTTGATTGTTTAATAGGAGTAGGATCTAAAAAGTAAGTTTTAAATTGAAGATGTCTTACGTATATGTCCAATTGTGCTGAGGACAGAAGGGAATCAGGTTTTCCATAAATAAATGCATTTAAAGGGAGGAATATAAATCTGGATGGGCTGGGAGGCAAGACAAAATAAAAGGACTTCAGGTAGTCATTCTGTTTCCAGCACTTTTCACAATTCTTATCAGGCAACATAGCCCCAAATGCTGCTGCAACAGCTTTTGTTCAAATGGTAATGTTGTCTTCATTTCAAGTTAATGGCATCTGTGTGCAATAATTCTTCAGGTAAGTTTTCCTGAATTGTCTTTTGTAGCTTTTGTTTTAACTTGTAACACAAATTGCGGCATAGAGGGGGTGAGATTGTTCATGGTTTTGTACAAAAGATAAAATTAATTTTGCATTTCTATAATTTCAGAGAACGTGAAACTGCCCTAGCTGTGGTAAGACCTAAGATAAATTGAGCTAGGAGTTCAGGGGAAAATCTGATTGAAATGCTCCTATCTTTTGATTGGTGGCAGTAAATACAGTTTCTGCTAACTATAGGTTAGAGAGTGCTAGAATAAATCTGCCTGTAGCCTTCCACCAAACTTAGTGAAACATTGATTGAATTGACTGTCAGGGTTTTCTTCCTTGCTGACTTTTTTTATGAAGAGTTATCCCACAATATACTGGAAAGTGCTCTGTCTTTGATGTGTATTGCACATGTAATAATTCTGTGAAATTGTCTTGTTAATATATTAAAGGACTAAGAGGACATGCGGGAAGCACCTGTGCATGCTCTGGGGAACACAGATTCCCATCTCAACAGTCTAGAGGAGAGGGTTTTCCCAGCAAGCAGACTTTCCAAATAGAAAGTGACTTTGGGATGCAGAGAAAACCAATGTTGAACTTGCTTACACTTTTTCTAGGTTGTGTAGTTACTTCGGATACTAGAATCATCTAGGTCTTATACAATATATTAAGAGCTGTATAAAACAAGAATCCTACCCAGAGAAGAAAGCTTCCCAGAAACTGGTCTTCAACTGTCCTTTTCAATTCAGAATTATATTTGACCTCAGAAAAAAAATTTCCAAGATTAGGCACCAAATCCAAGCTGACAGTTAACAGTAGCATATACAAGTGTGTCATTATTTATAAACATGTAAATTACTGGCATGGAATTTAAAAATTACCATGCATCAGAATAAGGTCATGTAAAAAATGCACTGAAATTCTCTTAGTGGTGATGAGGCTTTCACCTAAATTTCTCAAAAAAAAAAAAGAAAAAAAAAAATCGTCAGTTACCTTCACCTCTCAGTATTTGTTCTCACTAAAAAACTAAATTTAAGAAAAATCAAAATAGACAGGCTTTAAAAGAGTGGACTGGAAAATAAAACAGCATCATCAGATTTCCAAAATCATAAACTCGAGTTTCTTGGATTATGGTAATTAACTTCATCTTTCTCCTTTAACAAAATTTTGCTATCAACTATTTTCTTTCTCCCAGTCTGATTAATATATCTTGTCACATCCACAGCATTTATTCTAAAACTTGTACTTAGCTTTGAAGATTGTCTATTCTTTTTCTCATAGCAGAAGAGTTTATGGATCCAAAAGCTTCCCTCTTTTCTCAAGCTCTACCAACTGATCTAAAAGACACTATATCTTCCTACAAGCTTTACCTAATTTGTATCCTTACACTGTCACATGTGTAATCAATATAATCGACTTAACACCTAAGTTATGGTAACATTAAGTGAGTGATCATAATGTCTTTTTAATGTATTTATCTAAAGTTTAAACACTTTTTGTTTTTTCTGCTTTTATCTGTCTCCAGTAGTTCTAAGACACCAATTCATGTTATATTAACTATAATAGTCAACATTTTAAATAATCTTCCCAAAACCCTTGTCAGTTGAAGAAACCCACTGATTTTTATGAATTTAGATCAATGATAGATGAGAAGTGCCAGGTATTTGCTCAAGTTTACCTAAAATGCCTCTGGACAAAAGCACAATGCAAGGCTCTTAAACCTTGACGGTTCTTCTGACCTGTATAAAAATCCTTTTGCTCACTTAAAAATGTGGATAAAAAAAGGCAAAAAAAATCAATCTAATGTTCAAAAAATGTTTTTCTAGTGTGGTCAATATTCTGACTCAGACCTACAATTCATTTCAAATTCCATCTAGATCACACTTTAGGTTAAAATAAGGTGGTGCAATTATGTTGCAGGAATTTATTGGAGATACCTGGCCATGATTTTTCTAGTTTTGTACCTGGCCTATTTTTCTAATAGGAAAATTACATTAAGAGTACACTTTTGCTCACAGAATTTTAGTTGGTTTGCTTGACTTTGGACCAAATCGGGGAAGCAAGACATATGCAAATGGTTCAAATTTTCTCTTATATACAAATGTGAAGCTCCCTGCGGTTCACATTTCTCAGCCAAATCTGAAAATCTTTTGCAATTTAAAACTACACCAATGAGATTTTGGTTTTTGAATATATATGAAGGACATTCATCTATGAAGAGTCTACCAATTAAATTACAGTAAGACATAAAAAAACAGCAAATTAATGAATTCAGTTAAATAAAGTAAAAATTTTTAAAATTGCATTTTTCAAATTGCAAGTCCCTAATTTCAAGCCGTGTTTCTCCAGAGAATGTATATCAGAAACAGCAACTACTCTGGAATTCAAAATTCCTTCATAGGATTAGCAAGCTAAGTCTATTTTTTTTTCAAACTCCTCAGTCTAGACTCCTGTTTGGTTCATAAATCTTGTGAGCATTTAAAATGTTCTCATATTTTCATTAACTGTGACTGTATTGACTGCAAAATTATCCATCCTGGCCAGATGATGACTATAAAACAGTGTAAGGATGACACAGAGAAGTAGAAAATAAAAGCAAGTATGTGTAGTACTATCTATACTCACTGTATGGCTCTGCAGCTTACAACAGGTCTATGAAAATATCAGTTTAAAAAATAATTAATAGAAAAAACTCATTCATGACGCTTAAGTAGATAGAAACTCTGAATCTGATTTTTTTTTCACTCATGTTTTAGTCAGCTAATGAAATAAAGATGAAGCTGTTAATTTATTTCTTAGGTCAATCCATAACATTTCCTTAGTTTTTTTTACTAAAGGAGAAATAATACAAATCTGAGTGGTTGAGTGATTTTTTTTCAACATTAGTTAAGTTATTTAGCACTTTTTGGTTTGATTTTTTGCAATTCAATGGTTGTTGATTTTCATCAGACTAATAAGGGTGCTATAAATAGTTTCAAAAGAGCAGTGATTTGGTAATGTTGCTGAAAGATGCAAGTCTTATAAATAATATAGAAAAATCACAAAAATTGATTTCTAGTCCTTGCTTTCTCATTCCGTATCTCAGAACCCACTGCTGCAAATCTCTGGGTAACTCATTAGCGTGGTCCCAAACAGAAGCAAAGGAATTAAGTTAATAGCATGTTTTTTATTGTCTCAATATTCATGAAATACAAAGTTATCCAAAGACCACAATTCAGAGAAATTCTTCTCCTTAAAAAGCATAGCTTAAGGGTTGAAATACTCAGTAGTTAGGGTTTCTATCTGAAACTTGAAACTCTTTTCAGTAAAATTCTGACTTCTTTATTCCAGATGGTCAGCTATAGAACCTAATTTACAAAAACAGTTTGGTTGCCATATTAATTAAGATTAGAAAGTGGTCTTTAAATTGGACCATTGTTCTGGTTTTCTCCCTATCTTATAGTTTTGAGCCCTTTAGTGATGTAAAAACAAAAAAAAACCCAAAAAATCTCCAACCAAACAAACCAAAAAAACCACAAACAAAATAAAAAGAAAAGAAAAAAAATAAGCTAGTAAAATTGTTTCCATTGCAATCAATCAGTGAGATTTTGAACCAGGGCCATTTATGCAAATGATAAAAAACTGAGTGAGCCATTTGCAATGCATAATTTAGCTAAAAATGTTAACCTCTCCTTCTGTTCAAGTCTTATCCACAAGCAGATCACACATTCCTTGAATTTATTTCTATTTAGACATGCTTTCTGGGAAGAAACAAGAAATTAATCTGGTAGCTCTATAATCACAAATATTCATGAGTATTTGGCAACATTTATTTATAGTTGTGTCTGGTAGTAAGTACAGATTTATTTATTATTTGTATTTCTAATTCAAATCGTGGGGTTAAAAATATTTGTGGTTAAAATTCTGTAGCATTTTCTTAAAAGGGAAAGTGGGACCTCTTTGTCTTATTCATAATATTCTTAATATTTTCAGAACCAGATTCCAAATAGTTGCTCTGTGTGATACCTTAAAGAGCTTTCAGAAAGGGGATTTTTCAGACTGCCTGTACTTTAATCCTTCCTATTTTGACAACATATGATCCTATGAACTTACGATATAATTCTGTTTAAAATGTTATATCTGGTTTGCCTTTGTGAGAGGTCATATGAACAGAATTGCAAACTCATTGCTCTATGTGGGCACTTTGCAGACAGTGGAAAATTTCCTGATCATACACAGACCCTACCGGGAGTCCTGTGACCATGTGGGGACATTGTAAATATCCATATCATAAAGCCCTTCTCTCAGCTTGGATTTCTAACAGAATGGGTAGCTCAGTGTGCAGCCACTTGTATGTGTTTGTATGACTTGGTGAGCTTACATCTGGTCACGTAATGAAGAAAGTGTAGCACATCTGCCAAAAAGGCAGCACTTACACTCTCTAGAAGCCCAGTTGCTAATAGAATAGACTATGTGGATTAAATAGCAAGATATGGGAGCATCGTTTTCACAGTTTTCTTCCAGAAATGCTGGAGACAGGAAGTGCAACCCAGTAGGTAGGATTCTCTCTTAGAAGAATACTACTTTCCTATCATAATGGCAACTGCAGAAAATTAAAGAAAAACAACTATTCTTAGTAAATGATAAACACATTCTGCCATGGAATGTTTGTAATTAGCTGATACTGTGATTTAGAATAAGCAATGTATTAAATTTAGGAGAATTTTACTGCAAGGAAGAAATGTAGATATTTTAGTGTTTATTGGAATGAAAACTGTACTACCAATAAAGCAGTTTATAAAAGAAATAGAAAAACCAAACAATAGAAACAACAATTACTACTAGAAAACTATGTAGATTTTTCTTAGCATAATTAACTAAGCACCATAAGATGTTGATTGGCTGTTAGCCACATGCAATAAAATATTATCATAAAAAGCTTGAAATAGAAAAGATGCCAATACATTTTAAGCACCCATTTTAGATTTAGCTCCTGTAAGGGCAAAATGTTTCCACTGCAGCTAATTTGGTAATTCTATTCCCTGACTGGTATTCTCTTGGGTTCCAGTCTATATTACACCAACAAGGCTTAAATTAGTGAAAATATGAATATGCTAAAGTCAAAAGGTCCCAAATGAAGCGTAATTTATTCTTGTTAGACTAAACTTTTTGAGTTTATTCTATTCCACTGAAATATTTTAAATCTTCAAACTGTCTTCTATATTCATTCCACATGGAGTTAGCCAAACAAGAGTCATTGCCAAATTATTTTATTTCATAGAAATTAATTGCTTAGTTTACCCACAGGTACATGTTCCCTTGCTGTCTAAGGCTGGAACAGGACTGTTTCTTACTAAATATCACATCCCCTTAATTTTCAGTTGGAAGCAAAAGTTTTGTTGGTGTCATGTCACCTCTGTTCCTGAACCACAACACAGATTCTAATAGCATATGCCACAAAGCATAAAGATTTTAGTCCTCACTCTTGATTTTCTCATAGTTTTATATTCTATACCTGGCATTTTCTTTAATATATATATTTGTATTTATTCCACTTTCCTTCCCATAAGAAATAATCTCCATCCCTTGGGAAGGAACTGAGAATAATTTCCAGGCACTGGGAATGTAAAAGAGTTTAATTTGGTAAACCATAGCAATGCTTTCTTTTCCTTTTAATGTTTATGTGAACTGTCAGACAAACAAGTTTACCCCTGTAAGAAAACATGTATGACGGTTATCTCTTACCAATGCAGGATTGCAGAACAAAGACTGAACAGGAATTAAAAGAAATGGAGGAGAGAAAGGAGGTGTCCTGTACACAGTGGCATTTCAGGAAAAAAAGAACCTCCATTTGACCCGAGGACTGAGTGTTAATGAATTTGGATTTTTATATTATGGCAAATGTAAAAGATTACCTCTACTGGGGATAGGAAACTGAACAAATGAATTCAGATCCTGTAGTGAGACTCGTAAGAATTGAATGCATCCTGTCTTAACCTAATGATTTGATTGCCAAATGTATTAATTGGATGTCCTGTGATTAAATTAACTGTGACATTTGAGCTTCATTTTCTAATTACAATACCTAATTTTTTTGCATTAATAATTGACATTGGTTAGTATTCATGGCAATGTCCTTGATTTTTTTGTTTATTTGTTTTATAGTTGCTTGTAAAATCTACAAAGGTGTATATAAAAGCAGATGAGAGGGTAGTAACTTGCATTGGCAATCTTAAAAACTTCCTGAAGTACATATGTTTGCCTCATCAAGTAATTGATTCTCTCTCTAAAAATGATAAACAGATTTCCTAGCAGAAAGATGAGAGGCAAAGATGTGCCCTTCCTTTTCCAGGGCCGAAGAGAATGCAGAGGTTTTGCCAGGTTGTCTCTGACTCAGGGCTGCAAGTTTCTTTCTACCCATTATATATCATTTCCACTTCCTGTGTAGAGTAGTGGATTTTTAATATCCTATGTATATATGAACTTCAGCACACTGGTTCATATCCTTCATAAAAGATATGAAAACTAAGAACTCAGTTCCCACAAACAGAAAAGCCAGGAATTCAAATCATTGTAACTCATAAATACAATAACATTTTGAATATAGTAGAAACTACCTATAAAATTTTGTATACAAATCAAAATAATTTGTAATTTATTTGCCTGTTCCATCTTGCATGAAGATAATGTAAAAAGGAGAAACTAAATTATGCAAGCTTTCTAATTTGTTAGAGTATGTTGTCAATATTCAAATAGAATGAAACTTTGCTTTTGGGCTTTTCAAGAAATTCTCATTTTTGCTGTAAAATCTTGTACGGTAGTAAAAAATGTCAGAG
>PYHW01010798.1:2984389-3000238 GCA_013186435.1 Turdus rufiventris | reverse complement strand
GATGTCAACAAAACTGACATATAAATGAAACAATTTACACCTGAGGTTTCTTGTGCATTTGACAAGATATAATGAAATTGTTTGCAAGTTTTATTGAAGTTCCTACTTCCATTTATCTTTGTTAGCATAGCTACAGAAATCTGCTTTATAATATTCCTGTATAAATTAAACTAACTATAACAGAATTAGACAAGGAGAAGAAAAGACAAGAGTGTATTTTATGCTGAAGTAAAAATGTACAGCATAAATAGCCAAAAGGAAAAAGATCTTGGAGAATTATCCAAGTTTTCTAAGAACCAGGAAACTAATTGTTTCTGTTTGTTTGGAGTCTAACTATAAGAATATTTATGTACCTGCCTTTCAAAATGACACAAACTTAATGATACAGAAAAAGAGAATATCCAAAATATTAGACAATAAGTTTCTAATGAACCTAGAAGATTAAGACAACTATAGGTGAGTATATTGCAGAACTAAACTGAATATCCTTTTAAAGAGAGAACAGCCTCAATCACTGAACATTTCATAACTCACTACTGACTGCTGTCCATTGCCCTATATCACCTTCTCCCCATATTTAAACCTCTGAATGCCTGAAGAAAATGATTCATGCCTTGACTCCAGAAATTAGACTAAAATATTTAACTAATTGGAATTGTCTTGTTTAAAATGCATAAAATATTTGTTTCACTCTTTTGGTGAAAATTGACTTCTTTATCCTTATGTGAAAATCATGCAATGGTGTGGGATACTCATCCCTAGACATCATAGTGTGGATAAGACCTTACCTAAATGTCAAGAAAGCCAAAAGAAGATTATTGTATAAGCCAAACATTTCTAAAGCTCCATTCAAAATGTCAACTAAACATATTTGATTGTTTTCTAATAAAGAAGAACAAATTATGATTTCTGCTTTTCAAGCCATTTAATATTATTTCTTTTATACTGAGTCTGCCCACTGATGTTAATAAAATGTGCTATATCCTATCATCTTGTGTGGTTAGCTGACTGCCTGCTGAATTTTTCCCTTAAATATTTTCTAGTTCTCTTTCTATCTAGTCTTGTCTCACAAAGTTGTGCTTTATAACAAAACCTCCTTCCTAAGTAAAAATACAGCACCTTCAACAGAGGAAGCTACAGCATATAAAAGGAAGTAGGTAGAGAAGGATGTCCTTTTATAGAAATCTTCTAAATTCAGAGCTATACATCTGAGTTTAGATGAGAGACCTCCATTTAAGATAAAGTAGCATTTTTAAACTAGTTTTTCAATTATTTTGGAAAAATTAAATTAAAATGAAAATACAGAAGCCTGAAAATAAAAAAAAAATTTAAAAAAATCAGGAAATGTTCATAAACACCAAACCACAGCAAAGCGAGTATTAAAAATATTTTATAATTTCTCCAGATCATTCTGTTCTGCAATTGGTTTTGGCTACATCACTGCTAGTAAAAATAATGCTTTTAAAGATATAAGCAGAGATCTTTATGCCTTTATATTACTTTAAATATATCAGAAGCAAAAATACATTTTTCTTCTCCATCCTGTGATTTCCACAATAGTTTCTATTTGAAAAAATGGATGGATATGAATTCATCACTAGAAAGGCTTTTGGTAACAGTACTAAAAATTCCCTATGTCTTACTCTCCCTTACTGCTGGTACAGACCTGTCAGGTGTTAAAACAATCCTGGTTACTGGAAACTCAGTTCCCTTGTAGCCAAAGGGAATTTTTCCACAAGCTTTCACAAAGCTAGAATTCCACCTTATAATTTAAATCAAACATTTATGAAAGGCTTTAGAAATTTCAACTGTTTCTCATGCTTTTGGGATCCTGAAAATGCTGGAATGTGCGCAGCAGGAATTCAACTCTCTTTATTAGAAAGAATTTGAATCTGTTTACTTTTACAAAATGCCAGCTATACCTACATTTTCTTTTAGGTATCTGCTTCTTCTGATTGCAGTTGTCTCCTGTTGTGTTATGCTTTTCTTCAGAACACACTTGCTAATGAATAACTTTAATATTTGAATATCAGCTTGATGTGAGCTTTATATTTCAAGACATATTTTCTATAAAATTTACAAGTGTGTTCATCAAGACAGCAGTGCTCCATTGCAGGGAATAACTCATTACTATGTGCACAAATAATGTATAAAAGATTTATCTGAGGCTTGATACATCCAGTTGAGAGTCTGGAGAAACCAAATTTCTCCTGCTGTGAGACACAGAGCAGGGCAACTTAGACACTGTTTGCAATCTGAAATGAGTTGCTGTGCTGGTTGTCCACCCAGCTTGCCTGAATGTTTTGAGTGATTGTTCTCCTATGGGTGCATTTCCTACAGCCACACATGCTGCAGAGGCCCGAAAAATAAACGCTTCAGATTTGTTAGAGCGATAAGCCTGATACTTTAAATTGGTACACTTTCTCATATCACTTTTCCCCTACTTACTACTATAATCTGTTTCAGACTGCAGCAATGGCTACACTAATAAGTTCTTCTCCCCAAAGTTTGTTCAGAACCATAAGCAGATATGAAAATTATTTAAAATTATTTTCAGGTTTCCTTCAGTGTCTGTATCAAATAATTCCTAAGGCATGCTAGATGTGTATTTCCTCTTCAAATATTTCTATTTTTAAAAAATACAGCGTAATATAAAGCAGAATTTTTTAAAACTGAATTTGTTATTGACATAAAAATTGTGCTTCTAAGGATGATACCCATCATCTAGGCCATGCATCATTGTTAAAATTATAGCTTATGTTTTATCTCTGTGGAAATTGTCTATTCACTATGCAAGTTTTGTCTACAACACAATAATTCTTTCTACTAAAAGATCACTTAGAAAATTTCTTGTTAATATATACATAATTAGAATTTTGCTATTAAGTGCAATACTTGTTAATAAATTAAATATAGGTTTTAATAGGTTAATTGTTCAAAGTTAAATTTCGTCTTTAGGAAAACTGTCTCTGTGGCAACTAGTGTCACTAATAACAAACCAAAAAGTTGCTTTGAGCAAAATGTTCCTAGTTTTCATCTAAGGAAGGTTCTTGTCCAGCATGTTTCTGTAGCTATTACTCTCAGATCTATTTAAAATATAGGCCACTCAATTTATAATTTATTATTTAACAAACTGCTACTTCAAGCTTTTTCTTCCACATTACCAAGAGTAATATTGAATCTTTTTCTTTCATTATTGTTATTTTTATAGCATTTTAGTTAATTAATCGAATTACGGCATAACACCACCCTCAACTTTGGCAGCACAGTAGGGAAAACTGAGTAGTCTGAGTGAGTAGAGATTTATCCTCTGAACCCCGTGATTCTTATTACCTTCTTTTCTTTGGCATTAGGCAAAAGGTACCTCTCAGTAAAACTAATTCAAGCAGTTGAGAATTGAATATTTGCCAGTATTCTATTTCAGTTTACATTCAGTGATATAAGTCACTGTGCTAGAGATATTGCTTTCATCTTCTCAAAATCTTTGGCAAGATTATCATCACCTTTATTAATACTGAAAGCTAAATTTTAGTGGTTTTTAATGGGGTGCATGAAAGATTAAAGACAATTTGCAGGATAACTTGTATTATTGTCTGAAGAACTAAAACTTCAACAAAAATTGAATATCATATTTAACAAGGAAAATCCCATTTTAGCTCTCTCTTTCAGCACTTCACTTGAAGTTCCCATTAACCTTAACAGTGCCATCAGAAAAATTTTGATTGAATGAAATATTCTTCTAACAGAAATGGCTAAATTTGGATATGATGAATCCCATGAGTAGTGTTAGCAAGTTCAAAAGGTCTGACAGAACTAATACATCAACAAATTCTATACAGCAGAGTGTACCTGATTGGCATACAATGTACAGAGAGACCTTTGTCAACATTATATCCTTTTCCAACATCTTCTGTTAAGTCAACATTTTCTTGTGAGTCTCCAAAAATAGCTCAAGAGTGCTGCATAAACCCACTATAAATCCAGAACGTGTCAAAATTCTTAAGCAAAAGTTCATTCAAAACTGGGCTTTGCTTTTGCATGCAGACACCACTGGTGTCAAGCAGACACCTTGTAGGGCACTGAGCTGGAAAGTCTCCATAAATTTTCCATAATTTTCTGTGGGCCAGTTTTTAGGGGATGAGGTACATTTGATTTTAGTGTTCTCATCCTTTGGGAAGTCATTTCCCTGCATATTGGCTATTAGTTACGTGGCTATTCCAAGACAGCACAGGTGTGGTATGCCTTTCTGTTATATGGAGAGGACACATTGAATTTTTCTGATAATTATGTAGTGAAAACCACCTTCAACATAGAATAATATCATACAGAAACAAGGAAATTGCTTTGGTCATGTTCAGAGGTGAAATGGAATGACAGTAGAAAAGTAAAAGTTGAGCAGTAGGGAAGCAGAAGTGCAGCAGCCTCCTAACTGTATAAAAATGATGAAGGCAAATTAAAAAGAGAAAACACACGGCAGGCTGTCTGCAATGTGAACTGAACTTCAGTTTATTAGGTTGAATTGGTACCTTAGGAGGATGAATTTAGGAGGCAGGATCAAAGCTGAAATCACTCTTATTTCCCAGAGAGAAAAAACCCCAAAGTTATCATTTAGAATTAAAATCTGTCATTTAGATGCCATATAACATAATTAATAATTTATGTTTCCTGATGCATCAATGGAGAATTACATTATTTTTTATCAAACAACTGACCATACTTAGGCATATTGTCTTAAAGACACATTTTCTCACTTGAAATTCCAGCTTTTTTTCCAGATAGATTTTCAGCTGTTAACAGACATGTGAGGTTTATAGCCTGCTTTGTCTCTTAAGTGACTTTTTTTAAATTCCCAGACAGTGAGAATTATAATTCCATTGTAATTTCTAAAGATATTCTCTTCCTGTCAAACTATTTTTTAAGATTGAAAAAAACATTTAAAAGCAAACACCAGAAATACAGATTTTTTTTTTCAAATGTGGATCATCTATATTCTTGTGAGAGGACTCATGAAAAATAAAAAGGCTAACCTAATTATACTTTTCTTATAAATTATCAGTGAAGAAAAATCTTCCTAAGGGAAGAAAATACTAAAACATACAGTTAGTTTTCAAGCTAGCTTTTATTTCTATTTTTCTTCAACCCTCTATATCATGTCCTATTTATGATAATGGTACTTAAGGCTAAACAAGGACTATTTTCTACAGGTTTTCTGCCACAGCAACAAAATAGCATGCACATCCCCTCTGATTAGTTTGGTGTTTTGCATATGTGCATAAACGGTGGCCACAATTTTGTCCAATATCAGCATCCTGAGTCTTAAGAATACTTCCTTTTTAAGTTATTTTTCATCCTGAATTTGTTTTAGTTGGCGGAATGCTCCACTGTTGTACAACTGCATACAGTACAAGTCAAGATGGCAGAGACAGTGGCCGTGACTGTTTATAATCTGATAGGGTAGAAACCAGTGCAAGGATAGTTATTGAAGGCTTTATTATACCTTGATTAAAAGAAATAACAAGGTTCAGGGCACTCAAACAGAGATAACCACTGAAAAATTTACAAGGTGTTTTATGAAGGTTCTATTTCTAAACATTTTTCCCTGCTAACTTCGCCTATCATTCTATTGCAAAGATTTCAGACCTCCTTTGTTTTGTTAGAGATCAAAAATCACATACATTGATGTATCCAGGGTCAAAAAAAGTTGTGAAGTTTAACTAGATCCAATTGGTTTAAAAATGGGATACAGAAGTGAATGTGGTAATGACTGTCATAAGCAAACTTTCCTTTTGTACTTTAAAGCACAGTTTTTCTGTTCTGTCCCCTTCTCCATAACTTTATTTGATTAAGTAATTCTGTTCTGATCTTATACTAAAAATAGCGAACAATTGAAATTTAGTCTGTGTTAGCATGAGGGGTTTTCAGTCTGCCATAGGGCAAATTCTGCTCAGTGTCAAGGGCATAAGTAAAGGCAGAGAATGAGCTCATTTCACGTTCCAGTTCCATGAAAAAGCAAAGTTGTTCAGTAGTTAATATCTTTTCTACTCAAATATCCTATTAATTAAAGAACTACTCTACTCTTTTCCTCCAGGACTCCAAACCTCATAAATTTTGGTTCTTTGGGTTCAAAGTGATCTCAAATTCATTCCTCCCTAATTGGTTAGTTCATTAAGCAACTTTAACCACCTTATGTAACAGCTTTTATGTTAAATAAATTATAATAAGGAATCAATAGTAAAGCTAGCATGATCAGGAAGAGGATCAAAGCTTTATACACAGATTATTTGCTGTACGTCCTTGGAGTGTGATCTCTAGGAAATTAAGGGCAGATGCTTAATAGTCTACAAAGTAATTTTTAAATTACAAGCATTCAGATACATGACCAGCCTCATGTGCCCATGGGTTTCCAAAGAACCACAAGAACTGGTAAAAACAACTCAAATATGTATAGGTAAAAAAGAACACTTCTAAACTTTTCTTAAATAACTGTCTTTTAAAATGTTGTTCAATGTTTCACATGATCATTCCTTCATCATTTACATTTTCTAACATGCAATTAAATAATATCAAGTTTCAAATTTTCCAGGACTATATAAAATTAGGTTTATTTTCTGGGAAATTAGACAATGTTTATATTGATTTTATTATTTAATGAATGGTACAAATGTGCCAATTCACCACTTCTTGTATGAAAAGAGTGGGGGTGGGGGGGGAACAAAAACACAGAAACAAAAACAAAACAAAAAACTACAGGAGAAAAATTGGTTTTTTTGTAGAAAAAGTTTCACCTAGAGCACAAAAAGTTCTTGCTGAAAGTTCTATTCTTCTCTGGTGTGCCACTTTCTACGGTATATTGGGGGTGCAGCTTTTATTATCACAGTGATTTGCAGGTACAAATCTGCTTTGTGTACAAGTGGAAGGACAGGGACAATTCATTCTAAGTGCCAACTCCGCACAGTTTGTGGCCAACAAGTGAAGAAGGCAAGGTTTGGTTTGGTCTGGTGTGACTTCATCTGGATTGAATTTTTTATTCGGGTATCACCAGTAATAAAAGTTATTGTAACTTTTAATAAACTTAAAAGTTACAGTAATAAAGTTAAAAGTTACAGTAATAAAGTTTCTCTAACTGAAACCTGACCTTTAACTTGGTTGATAACATGGAAGACAGAATAGAATAAATATTATTTTCTCCCAAAGTCTACTTTACAACAAACAGATCTACTGAAAGCTTCCTCACTAAAAGCAACAGATTCTGAATGCTTAGGTGTAAGTATCTCCAGAGGGGAACTGACCCTGGAGGGTCACAGAAATGTTCTGCCCTCACAACTCCCAGCCTTACTCACCCTTTCTTCCTTGAAGCACTTGATATTATTTCTCTCTGTTCTCAAAATGAGAAAATAGCTCATGGGAATTGTGTCTTTGCTGTACCCAAGTAATCAAGCTCCAGAAACAGATGAATACAACAGAGCAAGTGGAAACAGAACAGCTCACTTTTTCTGTAAGTTTATATTTTACTGTCACCGCAAACCCATGTCTCATCACCTGCTATTTTCAATTATCTGTTGGAGAAAGGGCACTTCCTATTCAGGCTTCCTAGTGTACACAGGGACTGGAGCTGGCATACACAGGGAACTGATACTCTGCTTTCCTTCTGTTATAAAAACTTCCTTAATAATAGCTATAATTTTTAAGTGCAAGTGTTTTCTATTTTTGAATGCTTCAAACTGATTCTAATAGAATATGTTTAATTATTTTTATGTGGTTCAGAAATTGACACTTTTAACTTTAGAATGAGAAGGTTAAATACTGTTCTCTTAACTACGCACCGTGGTTAGCCATCACAACTTTTATAATCCTGCGCCTTCTGTGTTTCCCTAAGTTGGTGGTCCTCTCTGTAGTACTGAACACTGAAAGTTATGTTTAAAGATGTCTGCTGTTCAAAACCTCTCTCCAAAGACTGTTCTTTACTTGCGGATGTACAGAAAGCCTTTGCAACATACATGATGCCAGGAAGTCAGGCTAGAGATTTTCAAATACCATGATAAAGATGAGGCCATTTCCAAGTGTTTAATCTAGCATGTCCAGATCAGTGCTATTCAACTTCTAAATTATCATCCATGCCATAATAATAGTCAGCCCTGAGGATGATCTGCAATATTAAGCTATTGTGAAGTCAGTTCACAATAATTAATTAATTATCTGTGGTAGTTTCCCTAAATTTCAGAGACCCATTTCACAAATGGCACAGACTCATAGATGGCAATCATGGCTGAGCTGAGAGCTAAATAGTTTTTGATGTTGCATGAACCCAGTCAGGGCCAGTTGCTGCTGCTCTAAATCCAATTCTTTTATTCTCTCTGAACTGAGTTTACAAAGATTCAGAGAGCAGGTGTTCACAGGTCTCTTAAAAAGTTCTTAAAAATGTCACTTTGTACAGAAGAGTCACACTGGAACTTAAGATTTTAGATATTTCAATATATTTAAAATAAAGCATGTATGCATGTTATGATTGGAGACTTTGAAAATTATTTTTGTTTCATTTCTAAAAGTTTCATTGTACTGAACAAATTTGGGTAATAATATCTGAGTATGATACATACTGCTCTGCAAACATCACTTTTCAGATCAGCATTTGGAGAGAGAGAGAGAGAAATGGTTGATAGATATAAAACTGTCTTCTCACACAAAGCTTTTTGAGCTGCTGGTAACTAGAAATGTAGGTCATAAGCATATCTCCCAAATACTGCCATCAGCATAATGTCTTGCGTACCAGTGTTTCTCTTCTCGTGTTTATAGCTTCTTCCACTTAGTCTCAGTCCCAAAAGTTGTTGCACAACAAAACACTATGCAGTTTATTCAGGGAAATAGATCACAATAAATACTGCAATTCTTTTTGTCATTGAGTTTGATTACCCTCCCCCTAAACAGACAGCAGAATCAAGCACCATGGGAGACAGAATCTTCCCTTGTAGTTGTCCTATTCAATGATTTACCCCCTTTCACCTGCCTTGCTCTGGTGTGTAGCCTGAGCTCTCTCTCATGTTTCTAGCTCTAGTCCAGAACAGGTTGGGCTCTCTCCATTAAGACCATTTGGGTTAAAAGTGCCCCACTGATCTACATCAGAAATTGCATTTAAAATTAAAATTTCATTTTAAGCTTTTCAGTTTCTTTGCCTTGGTGAGTTAATATAATGTTGAATGGGGTCATGGCTGGAGACAGAGACACAACCCTCTTGAGAATCATGTGACAACAAGTTTTCTTTATTTTTCTGAACCCTACTAAATAGAGGGTTTGAATTTATACACATAATTGGTTGCTGTCTTAAGATATCTATTTCTCTGTACAATGATACATCTGCACTTAGGGTCCAAAGGACTGGCTGGGATCTTTTGTATATGTTCAAATCTCTTATCATCACTCACTCAGGGGCTTGTTTACTTCTAGGCTGGTTGAGTTCAGGGCTGCAGCTTTATGCTAGCTGCAATGTGACAAGTTAATATTTTTGTAAGGAATTATATCCTTTTATATACTTCAAGCCTTCTACCATTTAATTAGATTTTTGCTGTTATATGACAGAATGAGGATAGGAAATTTCTTTGTTTCATTTTTCATATATGCTTGTTTGATCATTCATTATTTCATATATATATCCCTGGTTTCCATTTTGTCTTTCAGAAAAAAAAATTGCAGTCCTTTCACTTTCCTATTAGTTCTTCAATGCCCTTGAATCTTCTTATCTTGTCTGAATTCCCTGCATTTCTTCCTTTATTTGTTATTGTGGTTAGAAAATTAATTTATATTTAAAAAATTATTTACAAGTATTTGGCCTCCTCTGTATTCCCAACTCTAAAGTTTCTTCATTTTTTTTAATACACAGAGCAGATTAGTTTTCTGAAACTGGATAACTGATTTATTAATCATTTACATTTGGACATTTGTCATTACAGTCCTTGTAAAACTGCCATCAAACACCTGAAAAGCACATCTCCTGTGTGAATAGATAGAATATATTTTATGAATAATATTACAGCCGAATGGTAACTTTAAATAGGACAAGCTATTCCTAGATGAGGGCATTTTGAAAATAAGGGTCTATGACTTAAGTAATTTAAAAGTTTTTCAAAATTAAGATTTTTAAATTTTTAGATTATAAAGAAGAATACATCTCTTCAGCAAATTATTCAATAGCTATATAAATTCAGTGTGAAGGGTTTCAATGCAGAAGGACAGGAATAGATTGAACGCTACATTCATGAGGGACAAACTGTTAAAATTAGATGTTTTTATTAGACTTCTTAATGTTTTTTGGACATCAAGTGCAGAGAGAGGAAACAAAAAATTACATGGCTACCTAAGCCATTCCCAGGGATTTCACACAAAGCCCAAAAGGCATCTAGTGTCTTCCAAGTTCAAAGTGCTACCTAAATCCTTTAACCATCTTTAGAAATATTATACCTAAAAAAAGAGGCCTGTTATACAAATATGAAGTTCCTTTGACTTAAACTGAAACAATCAATGTAGGATTGTAATTTTAAGCAGTAATTTAAAAGATGGAATATTAAACAGTAATAGCTCAACCAGCTTTAGCCACAAAAGAACCTTTCCCATCTCTTCTTTCCTTTTTCTTCAGTAAAAAGTAGATTCTTGTCCACTGGGAAATTGCTTATTTATGATGAACCAGACCTCGACTATAGATGGAGCTTTATAAGTTAAAAAAGTTCCCTTCTCAATAATAAGGAAAGAACTTTGAAATAATACATTAAAAGTGTCACTGAGGGCACTGTAAATGACTAATGAGTGCCTTGAAAAGGATGAGTGCAATGTTTAGTCTTATAGGATTATTTATTGACTGTACTTTTACCTTTTATCTGTTTTTTGATTGACCTTTTCTGAAATATAAGAATTACTCTGTGTCTGTCCCCATGTTTATGAGGTTTTGGTGCTAGAAATTAATGGATAAAGATATAACACAAAATATTTTTTTCTTTCCTTATTATATTTTAGAGGGGAAATAAGTCACTGCTGCCAGTGCTTCATCTATGCTAATGGTAGTCTGCATACTTGCAGTTACTTGCAGGAATCAGTTTTCCTTTTTTTATCACAAATTTGGTATCTACAAATTTGTTTTAAACAGAAAATCTTGCTTTAAACACAACTATTTCTATGAATAATAACTTGTGCTTAAATGTGTATTTTATAATTGCATTGGTTAAATGCTTATGTTGATTTAAATTAGACAAGAGTCTCATATATTTAACAAAATAATTCATAACAAGCTCTTCACAGGAAAGAATTTGAATGGTAAAGCAAAACAAACCCACAACTTTGATCCTTACTCCTGACGGAACTAAGAAAAGGCAGATTCAAATTTTACTATGATATCCAGAGAATAAAACACATTTGATACCTCAGCCACAGGCAAAAGCTTCGTATTTAAGTGAGATCAAAGGACATTGAGCAGGAATTGGTATGATTATAACTTTCTGATGATAGCTAACGAAGAAGTCTGATGCTCATGAAGTGAAATTGGTGACAAAAGTGAGAAGAATGCAGCTGACAAGATCAAGGAGGCAGTGAAGAAGAATATGCATCTCACACATGTTAGCTCGGTGGCATTCTGGTCTGTATGGTGTGGCCAGCAGGACCAAGGCAGTGATTGTCCCCTGTGCTCAGCACTGGGGAGGTCACAGCTCAAATCCTGTGACCAGTTCTGGGCCCCTCACTGCAAGAAAGACTTTGAGGGGCTGGAGCACATCCAGAGTAGAACAGCAGACCAGGGGAAGGGCAGTAGAGCATAAGTCATGAAGAGCAGCTGAGGGAGCTGGGGTTGTTTAGCCTGGAGAAAAGAAGGCTCAGGGGAGACCTTACTGCTCTCTACACCTGCCTGAAAGGAGGTTGTAGAGAAATGGGGATCAAGCTCTCCTCCCAGGCAGCTGGTGAGAGGACAAGGAGAAATGGCCTCACATTGAGCCAGAGGAGTTTTGGGTTGGGTCTTAAGAAAAATGTGTTCCCTGAAAGGCTGGTCAGGAATTGGAATAGGCTGCCTAGGACAGTGGTGCAACTGCCATCATGAAAGTATTGAAAAAGCGTGTAGATAAAAGCATGTAGACTTAAAAATGTGATTAAGAGGTGCAGTCCCAAGTTAATGGTAGGACTCAATGACTTAAGTGGTCTTCTCCAACCTCAGTGATTTTATGACTTTATGTGGTTTAAAGGAGAAAAAAAAAAAAAAAGGAGAAAAAGAAAATTTAAAAAAAAGACATTTCAATATTTTTGCAGAAAAAAACCCCTCTGGTAACTTACTAGACAAATCTGCTCACTGTTTATAGAATTCTAGTAGAAATCTAGTCAGTATATTAAGAGAGAAATTTTCATAACTAATGTGGAGAGGAATAAAATGTCAGGTAACATCATTTTAGAAATACTTATAAAAGCATTTTATAAATCTGAGTTGGTAAAAAGTCAGAAACAAAAAAAATGACAGTTTACTGTGAGTTTATCCAACTTTTAGTATACAATTCAACCCCTTGAACTCTTTCCCACTTTAATTTTTTTGTTTAGATTAGTATTTTTCACATGTCTACAAGTACTGTCTATCTGCTTCCAGAAACCACGATTTTATTCTTTATTTTTTTTTTCAATTATTTGGTTTTCAATGGCAGGTAGTTTCTTTCTTCTCTTCCCTCTGCGTATATCTTTGCATGTCTCTTCCTTTTCAATTTCATCTCCTCTCCTGTCCATGTGTAGGCTTTTTCTCTTGCAAAATTGCAATAATTTGGTTTATTTACATCTGTAATGAAAAAGAATTTTTATGAACAGTTACAGTGTCTCAGCTGCATGAGAATGGTTTTTTTAGCTCTAGCAATTTATTTGTGTGTCCAATTCTTTATATTTCTTTCTAAGCTTTTGTCAAATATTTGAAAAATCTAGTGTAGTAGTATGTTGTAATCTTACTCTTATTGGAGGTATCAAACCCCACACTTCAGGTTCTTCATTGGTAGTCTCATTGAAGCTATCAGGACAGTTGATATACCTAAACTTCAACAAGAGCTTTATAAATCTTATTTCTCAGAGAGGTACCAATACCACATCACTGTTCAGTCTTTGAACAGCCACATTGCTCTCTGTCTGCCTCAGTTTCCATGTTCTCATTTTCCTTTCTCTCTCAGGGGGCATCTACAAGGCTACACAGCTATCATAACTACCTCTAGACCTCGGGTAACACTCACAGGGTAATCCCCAGAATAGGCAACCCTCTTGTGTCTTGGCATTCTCTCAGAGCACCATTGAACTGTGCAGGCGTCTCCTGCACCCCCTGCTTGCATAGCAAGAATTTGAGCCCTGATCTCCCAAATGACAACTGATCTGCTAAGATGAAGGATTCTCAGAGATAGAGCTGGGCTTAATGCATGCAAGAATATTAGTCTGAGAGAAAGGAGAGAAAAAAGATTACATTCTGTAGGTTGCTCTTCAAGTATTTGTCAGGGATATGCAACATAGAGCCTCATGGAGATTCCAGTCCCAGGAAAATTGACATAAATAAGCAAAAGTGATACAGTTTTCAGTGGAATCGCTGGGAAAATACTCTCAAATCATTCCAAGATATCCAGGTTTTGCATGTACACAGGGAAATTTAACTCAAGTTCTGACTCCAAATCTCTTTCACCGAAACAAGTAACACTGTTCTTTGTGAGTGGTGAAGCTGGGGGTTGATCTTATTTTTCATGGATAAAATAGACTACAAAAATATCTTAATGTAATAAAATTAAAACCTTAAATAGATGGATCTTTGTAGCAGACAGGAAGGCACATACCTCTGCTTAGAACAAAAATTTAAGAACCTGAGTCATACTCTACTTTTTTTCTGTTTTATAGCCAGAACATCTGTAAATCTTAGCACAGCCTCTTAGCTCTTACCATGAGATCTTCTGTGTGAGAAGTTTGGTTGATGTCCCCTCTAATTAGGATATGGAATGCTGATTTTACCTTTGCTTATTACTTTTTTTAGGAAATACTCCAATGAAACTTAGAACACAGCCTAAGGTACTACACATCAGAATCACCAACCTCTTCAACTGTGCTCCTCTAGTGCTCAGTAAATGTGATGTTAAGCAGAGGTAAGTTGGAATGTAAAGAAGGATAAGCAGTGCTGCAGACCTGATTTTGGCCATAAGGCACTCTTGGGGACTGTTACCATTGCTCAGCTGATACACAGTAATTAAACTGAATTTCATTGTGTGTAAATGCCTTAAATGATTCCTAAATCTCTCAGAAAGATCCTGGCAGAATGATATGTACTACTGCACTGCTTTCCTGCCTCTACAATACTTTTAAAATTATAACCAGATTTTTTCTTTGGTTCAGTACTGCCCTTAACATTCTTATTGTTTTCCATAGCTACAAGTCATGATCTGTACTCTCTTCCTATTGTGAAACATGTCAGACTAAGTACCTGTCTGATTAACATCAGACTCACATCTTGTCTTTCTACAATTGAACATACTCCACTGTGGGGATGCAAGGGAATTGAGCTAGTGATGCCTTGTATAACACTGTGAAGATTAATGTACACTGCTGAATCTCTGACTACAGGATTCCCACTGGACGACATGATGGGAACAGTAGGATATTTTGTTATCTATGGCCATGACATTATGTCCTTGTTTCACGCACCGCAGTACAAAGTAGTTGTTCTACTCAGAGAAGTTTCTTACAGAAATTATGTAGGTGGAATAGCAGAAAGGCAAAAAGTATTTGATCAAAATGAAGAATCTCAAGACTCTTCCTAAGAAAGTGTGTTGTTTGGCAATTACATCAAACAACTTCCTGGAGACTTACACCTTGCAGATATGTGTTACTCTGCCTGATTCTGAATGTCAGGTGCTTTCAGTAGTTCTCACCTTCATCTAGCTTCCAGGCCTTCTGTAAAATTCACAATATTACTGTGTATTATATTTCCGCTGTGATTCCTGGTATTTATCATGATCAGACATTGAGTTTGGTTAAAAGGCAGTAAATGCAATGCTTGCTCATATAGTTTCTCTTAGATGTCAGACTGCACTCTTCACAGCCTTTTATTTCTCTTGTTCTGCTATTTTCTTTTTGTGGTGAAAGACTTTCCAATGACTCTGCTTTGCTCTTAGTCTTTACTGTCATTGGGCTTTTTAACATGCAGGTTAAAGCTCTTGTTTCCATAACTAGAGCCAACAGAGGAGGTTTCATCCTGAATTTGCTTTAATGATAAAGCAATGTCTTCTCAGCAATTCAGCGGTGTTTCAGAAAGACATCAGAAATTAAAAAATAATGGCCTGTTGAATAGGCTGCACTGGATTTTAGAGCCACTCCTGCTAGATTTCACCTGTCATATATTGGGGGAGGATTATTATTGATCTATTTTTAAGTGGAATTTTAGTACTTTAGAATAAAAGTATTTTCTGTGATATGAACGATTTGTGAAACTAATGCATGAGACAGAACACAAAATGAATAGAGAGGATTTTTTTCCACAAAAGCTCTATAAAGACAATCTTTATGTATTTTCACACTCAAAACAAAAAGAAAAAAAAGGAAATGAAAAGAAAAATAAGACCCTTGGATGCACTGTAGTTAGCTCTAGAGTCTCTATCACAGTACCAATTCTGAGCTGTCAGAAGGCTGCTCTATTTTATTCTTTTTTTTCTCTGTGTGTGTGACACATTTTAGCTTTCTACAAAAAGGGAATAAAGGGGAAGCAGCTCTGGCTAGCCTTGGAAAAGCTATTTAGCTTGCATATTGTGGAACTGTCTTCCCTAGCTAGTTACTGCCATTTTATAACACTGCAGCATATTGGATCAAAGACTAGAACTGCCACCT
>PYHW01010798.1:2946428-2977197 GCA_013186435.1 Turdus rufiventris | reverse complement strand
TGTCAGGTTGTACTCTGACTTTGTCAGGGTTTGGAGTTTGTTTCTTTGTAGTATTGTATTTCTATTTTAATTTCCCTAGTAAAGAACTTATTCCTAATTCCCATATCTTTGCCTGAGAGCCCCTTGATTTCAAAATTATAATAATTTGGAGGGAGGGGGGTTTACATTCTCCATTTCAAAGAGAAGCTCCTGCCTTTCTCAGCAGACACCTGTCCTCCAAAATAAAACAGCAACTTTTCGTTCTTTGTCCATATACAAGCCGCACCTGATTATAAGTCACACTTTGGGTTTGGACCAAAATTTTAGTCAAAATGGTGCAGCTTATAATTGTGAAATTACTGTAAATAAAAATAGCTTAAAATTAAACACAAAAGCTTCATGAAATTTCTGGCTGTTCTAGACAGCACGAGATATCTGCATGATCACTTATGTCAGGTTTGAAAATATTATCTTAATATTATCTTTTTATTTATTAAGTTAGTTTTATCTTTTTGGAAATTTCCCAAACCTACTGAAAAGAAAGTTATATTTTTGAACATATAATTAGTTAATAATTGTATAAATGTAAATAAAATATGTCAACGCCACTTACTACCCCTGGAGATGTTTTCAGTTGAGGTGATTGCTAATGATTGATTGATACTGAGATACCCTTTCCTGATGAGATATGGGTCACATATTATGAAGGAGCAGGATTCTGGTGGATTGATCCTGGCTGAATGACAAGTGCCCAAAAATCCCTTCTGTCAGTGCCCTCCTCGGCTGAACTGAGGGAGAGGAAATATTAGGAAAGGCTCACAGTGTGAAATAAGAACAGAAAGGATCTCTCACAAATTATTGTCACAGGTAAAACAGTTTCAGTGTGGGGAAATTGATTTAGTGTAAAATAAATTAGAGAATGACAATGAGAAATAAAATCACTTCTTAAAAAACATTTCTCACCCACCCCTCCCTTCTTTCCAGGCCCAACTTAATTCCTAAATTCTCTTCCTCCTTCTGGACAGCAGTGCAGGGAGATAGGGAATGGAGTAGTGCTCAGTTCAACACAGATTGTTACTCCATTCTCTTCAGAAGAACTCCTTCACAAACTCCTCTAACAAGAGTGCCTCCTGTTTCTTGCAGGAAGGCCTCTTGTAATTCAGATATCCAAACCACTGCTCCAGCACTTACTGGCAACAAAAAGTTCATACTTCTTTCTTGATTTCTTCATACTCTGAAAACAAGGTTTCTTATAAGCATATGTATTAATAACACAACTCTGCAGGAGCAATTAAAAGTAATGAATCAGTGTGCTGGTTTGGGCTGGGGTGGAGTTTACTTTCTTCACAGTAGCTATTGTGGGACTGTGTTTTGGATTTGTGCAGAACATTAAGTTGATAGTACAAGGATGTTTTAGTTATTGCTGAGCATGGTTTACACAGAGTTGAGCCCTTTTCTGCATTTTGTACGGCCATGCTGGCAGGGAAGTTGGAGGTACATGGAAGGTTGGGAGGAGCAGCCTGTCACAGCCAGGACAGGGGATTCCAAGTGACCAGAGGGATATTTCAGACCATGTGACATCATGCTCAGTACATAAAGTGGCAGGAAGAAGCAGAAGGAGAGAGACATTTGGAGTGACGGTATTTGTCTTCCCAAGTCACTGTTACATGTGATGGGGCTGTTTTCTCCTGGAGATTGCTGAACACCTACTGTCCCAAGAGAACTGGGGAATTAATTCCTTGTTCTGCTTTGTTTGTATGTACAGCTTTTGTTTTTGCTAATCAGTTGTCTTTGACTCAACCCAGCTTTTTCAGTTTTCCAGTTTTTACCCTTCCAATTCCCTCCATGATCTTGCTGGTGGTGTAGTGAGTGAATGACTGCTTGGGGCTTGCTTGCTGCTTAGGTTTAAACCACAACAATCACTCAAAACAGACATCACAAGAACAAAACCACCGTGAGGTGGCAATGTGAAGTGAAATTAAAGATTTTGAAGGATGCTGTTGCAGTAACCAAGCAGGAGACTCTAAAATTCTGTCTAAGTTGTCAAATATCAAAATTTTGAAATTCAAAATAATGACTTTTATAAATATTAGTTTCTTGTTCTCTGGAAGTTGTCATCACATCTGAATGTATGTGTGAATGGAGATGTACATATGGAAATGGTTCATTTCAACCCATTCCTGCATTTCAAACTATGGAGACAAGTAAGAACATTATTTTAACAGTTAATGCCAATCTAAAGCAAATTTTCCCTTTCCTCTGATTGCAAATTCCTCCTGCAGCTCATCTATCACTACTTTTCTGTGACTGTTCCTGGCATATGAGTCCATTGGAAAATACTGTCATGCTAAGCATACAATAGAAATGTTCAACTCCAATATCCTCACAAGTCAGTAATATCTATCAGCCACAACTTTACCCTCGACTTGGTTTAAATTTAGGACAATGGTAAATTTAAGGAAAATTAAATTCATCGAATTGAGAAGGCATTTTACGGTTTAGGTTCTTTACTCCCATCCTCTGAACATTCTTTGTAGGGTGCTATTATTTGATGCAGCATGGAGTGCTACCAGGGTTTACTACACAGCAGCAAAACCCTGAGAGGCAGCATGATGTTTGTCATGGACAGAGCAGGTGGAGAAGGGAAATGCACACTGAGAAAAGAATCTACACACTGTAAGGCAGACAGCTGCATCCTTACAGCTGAACATCGACTCTGGTGGCAACAGACTGATAATGTTCACAGTGGCTGTGTGACATGTGGCAGAATTGCATTAATTACATTCTTCACACTTAATAAAATCCCAAAATATGAACCATAAAATTAGCAGTACTCAAAACAAAAATTTGAACAAAATTTATTAAATTTATATATAATTTTAAATTAGATCTTACATAGGAGGAGGTTTCTTTTGCATTCTACTTGCAATCATACATATACAGACTATTTTTCTATCAGCTTTTCTTCTCCACTTTTCTTCCCCTAACTGGCTGCTGCTTTTTTCTCTCTCCTTTTTTCTTTTCTTTAAAAAGTCCTTCACTCTATCACAGTACTTGTTCCACTTTGTTCCTCTTCCACCATCACACTTCAAAGACTTCCAGGAGTCAGACAAAGTTCTTTCAACAAGGTAACTCTTTCCTTTACAGAAAGGCAAAATTCTCTATATGAGGCAGGTGCAGTAGGAGCAGTCTAGGTACCCTTACCAACCTTTTTTTTTTTTTCTTAATTTAACATATCCTATACCCATTACTGTTGGAAAAGTATGAGACAAATGCAGTGAGCTGCAGTTGTTAAGGGAGACCACATGATTTATTTATTCTCCTCACATCAAAGAGGGACTGTCAGTCCCAGACTGAAATAGAATCCAGAGCTATCTATTTTTTACAAGTTTTAATATCATTGTTTCCAAATTAAATATTCTGCTTTAAGGTAAAGAAAATTACTTGCCTTAGAAAATAACTTTTCAGATGATTATTTTAGTAATTCAATATTTTTAAAAGCCCATATAACTTCAGATTGCTTTAGAAGTGAAGAACTTGAGATTTTTATTTAACTGTGTCGAGAAAGTCATCTTAGACTCTCTGACTTCTGAATTTATTTGATTTTTTTTAATTATTGAATTTTAGTGCTTAGGTACACTGGAGTTTTTGAGGTTTTTTATATATTTATATAGATTCTGATATCTACAAAAATTAGTAAAAGACAGTACATGATGACAGATTATTTTGACTGTACAGTAAATATCTGTAAAGATGTTGTGATGCAAAATAATGATAATGAAGGCTTCTCAGAGCCAAGCCATGGAAAAGACTGATGTTTTCTGCTTAATGTTGTGGCTTTAAAATCTCACCAAGCTCTTATTTCTTGTTGTCCTGCTCTGATTTGATTGGCAGTAATTGAAACTAATTTCCTCAAGTTGGGTCTATTTTGCCTGTAACTATAATTGTATGAGTGATCTCTTCCTGTCCTTAGCTCAACCTGCAAGCCTTTGGTTTTATATTCTCTACCCTGTACAGGTGAGGAGTGGAGTGTCAGTGCAGCTTTGTTGGGTAGCAGGTGTCCAGCCAGGACCAACTCACTACACAGTTACAGCTGTCATTATTAGGGTATTTTAAAGACTGGTAGGATAATTGTGATTTTTTTTTTTAAGTTATTCCAAAAGAAGTATAAATACAACTTATCTGAAGCATGAACTATTACAGACATTCTCATAGATTTCCATTAGGTAAATGTTAGTTTCCTTAGTCATTCTGACAACACACATTTTCTCTTCCCTTTAAATTAATTTTACAGCAGATTACTATTGCTAAATCCTCCCTAACGAATTAGGCTAACTGAAAAAGGAGAGCTGCTGAAACACTATATAAAAGTTGAATACTTTTCACGACTGATGCAAACATCTTAGAGACCTTTTCAAATCATTTCAGTCAATGTAACGTGTTCTTTATCTTGAAGAATGGTTTGAACCACACTTTAACCCAAACACTCTTTAAAGCTCTGCAAAATTGACTGCTGAGCCAGACTGATTTCTGACAACTACCTTCACCTTTAAATTTCAGGCTTTTGCAAAACATGGACTACCTCTGTTGACCAAAGTGTTGTTTCCTATTTGATCTAATTAGACCACTGCAATGTTTTCCCAGGAATCTATAATGTTTTTATTCTGCTTCTTTTGGACTTTTTGTGAGTTTTTGGCCAGGGTTTTTTAAGAGTTTCTGGTTTTTTTATATGTAAGACCCTTCCAATCCTCCTGGAATTGTTTCTGTCTCCCACAGGTGATAAATACATGGATCAGGACTGTGAAAGTTTCATTGGGCTAAAATAAGCAAGTCCTCTGATCAAACAAAGTTGAGAGAAGAAAACTGCTCAGGCATTTTCTAGAATCTGGGATTCCAGTAAGTGCTGGCCAACTCTGAGGTACAGACTCAATGTACTGGAAGGCTTTACAAAGGATAAGGTTATTTTTCTCAGCTATTTTTTCATGCTACCATCCCCTTGACAACTAGCAGCCTCTCTTTTATGTGGATTAAGTCTGTGCCAGTTTCCCATTCAGTAAATACTGCCTTATTAACAAGATTATATTACTCAAAATCGTTTAAAAAGGCAAGTCAAAAATATTGTTATGTAGTTAATTATCATTGTATATTGATGATATCAAATCCTTATTTACCCTGATTTTATAGAGTTCTGTATGTTCTCTTGCTAACAGCATGGTAATTTCAATGAATGGGGAAGGATAAAGCTCTATAAGTATACAACCTCTTATTTCTGTTTTTGACCTATTTACATTAAGCACAGAGTAAATATGCTTTATAATTCACAGAAGGCTAAGCCAAATTCATCAATATCAGTGAATAAACCCATGTTTTGAAGTCTAGCTCTCTCTGACACTCTAAGGTGGATATGCACAAGATCATTATGTATTCTTCACCATAGGTCAGTTGCTTAGCTACCAGAGAAGTAGAGAACTACTAATTGAAAGTATTCAGTATTGCTGGCAGCATCTGTTGCAGGACACTGGTCTTGGAAACACTCAGATATAAATGTTGCAGGAGGAAAAATGAACAAAAAATCCACACAGTACAATCTTGTTGAAAATGGCAAATGTCTTTATTCAGTATTGTAATATATGAATTATCATCAGTGAAACGATATTGATTCTGATGACCATCAATTACTCCTGTGATGAATTTTGTTGTACAGATTAGTTATTTCCAACGAGTTTATATGCCGTGGTTATATTTTAGATGCAATTGTTGCAAATAGCAGAGTAATTTCTTGTTTATATATCTCCATCACATTTCCAAGTGATTAATTAAATTCTGGGGCCTCTAGTTAACAGTTGAGTCATTAAAATTAAAAAAAAATACAATCAAGAACTGGCAAGAATATTATCCTCTCATGAGATTCCTAATTACTAAAATGCCTGCATTTAGTTCACACGTAACCTAAAACTTTGTAGTACAACAAGCACTTCTTCATTTTAGCTCCAAGAATTTGACAATACATTACTAACTTTTCACAGTATTCTCCAGTGTATGTGCTCTTTTTTATTTTATTGTTTTTCTTTTGCATTCAGTGTTTTATAACTTCATTTTCTGTCACTGTCAGTGTCTGGAATAAAAAACTTAAGGCCATCATGTTGGGATAAATTAAAGGCTCTCTTTAATCTATTGTCCTCCTATCAGACTTTTCAAATGAGACATTTTCAATCTTTACCTTTCAGCTGCTAGATTGGAAAAAATAAATTTGGACTAGACGTTCTACTGCAGTTTTGCATATAAAGTATTAGGAAAACATTCCTTGAAACAAAATCTCAGCAGTTTTATTGAGACAGCTCACTTAAATTTCTTCCATAGAGAAAAGTCTCACAAATAGGCTCACATGAATTCAATAAATCTTCATTTCCACAGATAGATAGTTTTTAAAGTTAGAGGTGTTCATAACGATGATTCTGTTTATATACCATTTTGTAGATTTGACAGCCCCCTAATCAAATGAAAGACACAAGTTTGTTGTATTTATCTAATTTCCAGAGACTTTAAAACTAGACAATTCTACAGACATTGTGGGCCTACTTAAAATACATTGTCCCAAAATTATCTGTCCAGATAACAGGATTTCATATTCTCTTACCTGGGAGGAAACTTCAGAACCTGAGGAAATAAAATACTTTTAACTGGCAGACTGCCATGTTAATTTAGCACCTTTTTGTCTTTTATTAATGGATCAACTGTGCTATTGCAGGGCTCCAGTAATATAACTTGCAACTCAGTAAATCCTTTTCTAAAGTTTTGATTTGAATCCGGAAAAGAATCTCACCCTACTTTTTGCTTAAATTACGGTTGTTCCTTACCGAGAAGGCCTAGAACTGCACCTTGGGTGCCTTTATAAAAATATCCCTAAACCAAGCCACAAGTGAAAGTAGTAAGCGCAGCTTGTTACAACTTCAGCTTGCACAATTGCACATTCCAAGACATTCAGCTGAATATTCATATATTTACAGTTGCATTGCCTTGCAGTCAGGAAAAAGTCAGGGTAGCTGACATAGCCCTTGAAGGGCTATGTCATGACCCTCAGGGAACACAGCAAAACCATCCAAAGTGCAGAGTTATGTCTAATATACCAAAACCGCCTTAATTATAACTATGAATTCAACCAAAATTTCATTTCCCTCAGCCAAATGAATTTTTCTCCTCTTGTAAAACAGCTGTAGTTCTAAAAACCCTAAACCCATACTCATTTGTCTCAGCTAACATCTGACATCCCAAATCCTAGGGAAAACTGGCAATGTCACAGCCTCCTTGCCATCACATGGGTCTTTTCAGAGATGATTCTACTTTATTTAAGCTCTGCATTTCTCCCAGTTTTCCTTTCTATAACTTCTGCTTTCAAAACTAATTTTTCTGTTACATTGAGAAAGTAGATTTAACTTCATAAGTTAACATAATTTTAAGAGAGCAGTTGCTTAGGGCTTACTTGCCAGATGTGCTTAAACCATGACACTGACTAGTGCTTTTCATCCCTTCTTATCTTTTTTGAATACCCTGAAATCCCAACAGACTACTTAAGGCTCAATGAATCTTTGGTCACTTCTTAGGTATTCCCATGAGATGCAAATAATAAAGTTGCTGACATAGAGGGCTAAAGTGTTTCAGTAAAACCTATTTTGGGTTTGGGAAATAAGTGGTGATTGAAGGAAAAAAATACTTTTCATCCGAGCAGATATTAGGCAGAACTTAAACAAGAACTAATAAAGTTGCACCTTGGAAATCACCACCAGTTATAGATAATTTACAAACAATAATTGGAAAAGGCTCAGCTAATGAGGTGTCCCTCTCTCTTTCAACAACTCCAAAGATCCCAAAAGACTGGTAAGAAACTGCCACTGTACATCTGATTTAATAAGGTAAAACCAATGGCCCAAATAACTATATATTTTTCAATCTGACCTTTTTCACAGATTAAAAAGGACAAGTACTAATGGAAATTCAATAGAGACTTTCTTTTTTTTTAAAGCTAAATTAATTAATGATGATTAAATATTTGCATGACTGTAATATGAATAATTACAGCAAGTATGGGGAAGGGGAGGTTATATAATATCTCTATATGACACTAGACCATTGTCTTCTGCATTTCCCAACTCATACATCAACAAATTTGAAGGAAAAAAGCAAACAAACAAATGACCCACAGCTGATAGAACTCAGTAATGTTCCAGATGGATGAAAATAATTTGGCTCAGTTAGGTGGAAAAATAGTGTCCAAAGGTTGATTGTGGAATTTAGACATTTGAATAAGAAATAAAGCATACATTTGAAATGTCAGTACTGTGGTGTTAAAATCAAGAATGAGATCAGACTACTTGATCAGGACTTGATTTACAGACTAAAAGCTAGCTCTCTCCCTTTGCATCTCACAAATCAACATACCCATGCAACTAAGAAGGTCAACAGCATCCTGGACTGTATTAGGTAGAGCAGTAGCACCAAGCATATTTGCATAGCTGACCCTTCCCTTCTACTCAGCACTGGTGAGACATCTGGAGTGCTGGTCCCTGGGCTAGGCTGCACAGTACAAGAGGCATGAATGTACTGGAGAGGGCACAGTGAAGGACCACTAACGTGACTCAAGGATGGCAGCATCTGTTGAACTGGGAAAGACAGCTGGGAATTTTTTGCCAGGAGAAGAACAGGTTCAGCAGGATTCTGTTGATGTGTATCAATACTTAATGCTAGAAAATAAAGATGTAGAAGCCATATTCTTCTCAGTAACACTTAAAAAAAGACAAGGGGGCAGCATGCAGAAATTAAAAAGCAGGAAATCCTGGTTAAATAGTGTAAGGGTCAGTCCGAAGATTCCCTGATCTGCCTCATGACCATCATCAGAGACTGAGACCCTGGGACCCCACCACTCACTCTGGACAGGAGTTTCTGGCCTGGCCAAGGTAGATGCTTGCCAAGGAACTGTGTACAGGTGTGCTTACCAGTGCTTGCTGCTTCCATGGTACACTGCTCTCAAGCAGAGTATGGCCTATTGTGTTCTATTCTGCACCTGTTTCTTGGAGCAACGATCTCCACACACCATAGCCCATAAATCTCCCCACCTTTTGGCCAGAGGCCACTCACCTTGGAAAAGGACTATAAAAAAGATAACTTTCTGAAGAGACTTTTGAGATCTCTTTGTCCCACGGATGGAAGATGCGTCTATCGGCGGATGACTCGAGGATGACGCCCCATCTGTTGGTAGCTATTCCCCCATCCTTTTTCTCTCTCTCCCTCTCCCCTTTTATTGCATTTCCTTTATCTCTCTGTCCTCTATTTTAAACTAAGTTTTTGGCACTCAGTAAAGTGCACTGTTGCTTGCTGCAGAAGAAAACTTGGGTCCCTTGCTGGGGTCAAACGAGCCATCACGACTCCTGCTCAGGTTGAGCAGATCATGACAAATACAAGGAAAGTCATAATTCCTGTAGGATCACTAAAAAGTTTGGGTTGGAAGGGATCTCTTAAAGACCATCTTGTCAGACTCTCTGCCATGGGCTGGGACATCTTTTACTCAGATTAATGTTCTGACCAGGTTGCTCAAGGCTGTAAGGTGGCTGAACACCACGGTGGGTTGCCTGGAGAGGGCGTAGAGTGTCAATACTTGTATTGAGAAAGTAAAGGGCCAACTCGACACATGATTGCTCAGTCTGCTCTAGTTCATCTTGTTTTGAGCGGTGAGACCAGGTGAGATGACCTCTGGAGGTCCCTTCCAATCTTAATGATACTGTGATTCTATGACAAAAAAAACCAAAAAAAGGCTGTTAAAAAAGTGATGTATATGATGCTTGAAACAGAGCTTCCCACAAAGCTTCATTATCAGATACTGAAATATTTTCGGTATTATAATTTTTATACAAATTGTTAAACTAAGATATAGACACTTGCCTTATGAACTTTCCCTTTCTTTCTCCTACCCTTCCATATACACAGAGGCATACAAATAAATTTAATTTCTCTCTTTATCAACCAGACCTGTCCTACAACAATAGAAAACCTTGAGACACTCTTAAAATCACTGTGAGCTTTAGTAATATTTTTTGTTTTCAGTTTTCATGTACCCCTCTTTCTAACAAATAGGCATAACTGTGAGATATCTGAATTCTATGCACTAATAATAGACCTCAAAAATTCAGTTTTGGACATGTGTCAGAGGTGAGAAGCATTAAAATAAAAACTGTGAAGTTAAAAAAAAATGCTAGTATTATAAAATAAATGGTTTCCAGTATTTTTCTTTTGAGGTTTCTTCTGGCTTTCTGTGTCTTTCTTTGTCTTTCTTTACTAATTTTCAGACCTTTCTAAGGGTAACAACATTTTCACTGGGTCTATTATCAAATAGTTCCTTCAAATCATTTCTATATTGAGAAATTAAGCCAAAAGCAAACACTTTTATACAACTGTTCTTCCCTGTAAGAATTTTTTTCTATTAAATGTATCGGGGGTGGGGGGAAAGAAACCCCGAAGAACAGAAAAGTAGTGTTCAGAATAAAGAAAAGCTGACTAAGAGTTACAATATTGCATGCTTCTTAACCCAGCATCTAATTTCCTCTTCAGTTATATATCAGCGACTTTGACAAACAGAATTTTGCAGTGTTGTCCCATTAAACTGGTGACTTATATAAAGGAATGGTTTCCAGGTCATTTTCTGACTCCAAGCTAGTCTTTGAAAATTTCATTCCTGGATAATTACCCCCTATCCAAAAATAAAAAAATAAAAAAAATAAAAAATAAAAAGAAAATCAATATTTGCTTATACCCAAGTTTATGCATCCATTTTATGGCATGAACAGAAAATGGGTGTTTAGGCTGAGCTTGTAATAATAAGTCAAGCATGCTGCTTTCTGAAATTTATTGTTATGTTGCTGTTGACTTGCTGATGTAGTTACTAAATGTGCAAACTGAATTGGTCTACATAGCCCAACTGATAGCAGTGTTCAGAGTTCAGTCAGCTGCAGTAATCATTGTTCTGGAGATGATGGTCGCCACTTCCCACCTTTTCCTCATGTCTGCTTTTCATACTAGAAGGAAGAAACTAGTTGGAGTAATCTACATTAAAAACAGTACTACAACATTTTGTTAAAAACTATCAATCTTCTTTTAGTCTTTCATCTCTCTTACCACATTCCTTTAGAATCCTGGAAAACTGGAAAAGAGCATAGAGGAAACATCCTCAAACTTTTCTCGGCATTTCATTCTCACAGTGAAACCATAATCAACTCTCACAATTTCTACTGCAAATACATATCTTGACAATACAGCCAATAAGACATGCACAAGCAATTTAGTTACTTGAATGAACAAAAAAAAAATTAAACTTTTATTAAAGTACAGTGAATTCTCATATTATTTTTTCCAGCCATATTGGGTTATTTCATATTGCTTCATTACTGATACTCTTACAGTGTTTCTCTGAAACCATTCCAGGAGTTTTTTTGCTCCTTTTTATGTTCTCAATCCAAATTATAAATGTACTCTGCCTTCTTTAATCCAGTAGATACCTTGATAATCAAAACCTAGCTATTTTCCTTTTGCTCCCATTCCCTCATCTCCCCAACTTGCTTTCCAGACCACTCTACTTGAAACTGTGTTTGGGAGTCATAAGGTGAAATAAGGGGGGACCTTTGCTAACCAGTGGGTTTATGTCCAATAAGGTTTTAGGTTTGTAGAATTTTAAAAGTAGAAATCCAGAAAGCAAATAATCATCTAAATTCTTACCTGTACTCTTTATTATAAGTCGCCCAAAATGCCAACTTATTGAATTGTGATTTACATTCCAATGTATATTCTCAAGTTCAAAAATAAAGGAAGTGCTCATTTTCTTATCCATATAGATTCAGCTTATGCTCAATTTGTATGCAAAGCAAATAATTTGCTCACATTTGTAAAGGATATGCATTATCAGAACACAACACCTGCAGGACAAAGGATAGGTTAATTTCATTGTTGCCATGAAGCAAAAGAGATCATTATAGAGCCTGCAGTAACCAAGCTCTGTGAAATAACTGTATTAGTCATTAACTTTCCAGCCCTAAATTTCATATCAGACTCAATTAACTACTACATAGCTTTTAATGACAATATTTTTCAGATGCAGCTTTTGTTTACTAATAAGATTTCCCATCACAACCAACTTTGTCATTACTTTGGTGGCATTAATATTCAAGTCTTGTGTTTATCTGAAGAAAATGGAGCAATGAAAATCACATTTGCTGAAAGTACTCCTTGAATTATTCTTCTAAATTCTAAAGCATTTAAGTTGTACTTTTGCACTAAATGGCAATAAGTGTGTAGATGAATGATGTCTCTGCATTATACCCACAGAATAAATTGGAGTTGTTTATAGAACTTCCATATATTTGACCAGAATGTGTCTGTTGTGTTTGAGATTTTCATGATCAAAGGCTTTAAGTTTTTTATTTTCTTATCATACTGAAATTCAAAGCTCAGAATAAAAGAAATCACAAAGTTAATACAACCAGAAAATAATTTACATAGGAATTAGCACAATATGCATGAAATAAGTGCAGTTGGATTAAGATATCAGATCACCCACAACCTACAGAAGAAAACATTTCAGAAATAATCTTTGAGATTTCAGAAATATTTTCATGTCTATGAAATGAATCCAATAAGCCAACAGTGGCTTTTTATCTTTACTTTTTAAAGCTAAATCCTTAAAAAGCACCCATTTAAAGCAAAAAGAAGAAAAATATCTATTCACTGTATTTTGCTTTACTATACAGAGAGCAACATTAGCTGTTACTGGCCTTATTACTGCAACTGAAAATAGTTGTTTTGTATCCTTACATGAGAAAAAGAGAAGCTAAAGCTCACCATTTGCTTTCAAAATTCCTTTCCCTATGCTATTACCGTGTTTGTCTGTCGTCCACTTAGAACTGTATTCCATTTTTATGTACCTTGCAATTTGTAGTCATATCATCTGTGCTTCTCATTTCAAAATCAATCAACTCCCTATTCATTCACCTGCTCCTGGGTTTTGAAATACTCACTATGCACTTATCTCTCCAGTATTGTTTTAGATCTTTTTCTAGTTTCTGCTGGTTTTGCCCTGGAATTTTTGAATTTTGCATAGGAATAGGCAAATTTTATGTTATAAACATATATGCCATTTTTTGCTTTTTTTCATATGTTTTCATCATCAATTTCTGAAAAATTCTTCAGTGAATTCCAATCATTCTGCTAGACTAATCTAGTAAAATAGGGAACCCATGAGTCTGCTTTTGCACCGCTAAAAGAGTATTTGATTTATTAATAAACAGCATAGAAACAGTAATGTACCAGGTTGCATTCAAAACCAAAGAAATGAGTCCTCCTATTTTCAGCATTCAGATTAGTGTAGAAACCTAAAGCACACATCACTTTAATTATCACTTCTTTGAACAAAGAATTCAGACAGAAGTAAAATCTATATTGGACATTGATTTTCTTTTTGATCTTATAATAGCAGCCACCCACAAACAGGATTTATAGAACTCTTTCACATGTGATCTTAAAGGTCAGCATAACCCAAAGAAAGGAGCTCACAACATGCAGAAAACAACAGATTCTGGGGTGACTGCTTGCTGTCTTACTTTCTGCTACTTGAGAAGCCATACAAATGCTAAGTTCTGAAGACATAAGTTTGAATACTTACCTTCAGAGTCTTAAAGTATTCATTTTTTTGAAAATTAATTAAAATATAATAACTCAAGCTGGAAAAGGCATTACACAGATTTATTTTTTATTATAAAATAAAACTCCCCAAATTTGCACCTCCTCATTACATTTGATCAGCCTTAACTGCTCTCTTAACTATTGGATGAAATATTATTCTTAAAAAGCTGTACCTGCCCAGACCCTTGCCATTATAATCCTATCCTAACTGGTAGAGAAGGACTTGAAAGTGTCTCATGAGTTTACTCCCCTAATAGTGAACATTTACAAAATGTTTCATGCATCCAAAATGATCTTGTACTTTTATGCATGCTTGAATAACATTTTTTATGAAAAAGCATGGCTCCAAGAACCTCTGTAACAGGTTTGTCTTCTGTTAGTCCATTTAGTTTCTGCACAGTCACCAGAAATTGAAACAATTGAAGCAATTTAATTACTAGTGCCCTCTTCAAAATCTAGTTTTCCACTGATATAACTGTATAACTCCTAATCTCTCAAGTGGTAAAAACCTCCTAACAATGTCTCATCTATATTGACTCAAGTATGCCATAGATGTGTAAGTTCCAGAGTTCAGAAACCATTTTTTTTTCCAATCAGTTATGCTGATAGAAATAAATATATGAAGGACAACACAAACTTTGGAGGATATCCTGGAGTAAGGTCTTCAAAACCACATTAATATCAATAAATATGAGGAAAACACTAAACTGAGGAAACGGAAGAATTCTCAGACAGTCTTATTACAGAAAGTTCCTACAGATGGACCTGGACAAACCCAAAGATTACTAAAGAGGAACAGAAACCCAAAGACAAGCAATGACACATCTCACTTGTTGAAAAAACAGATTCATAATGGGCTAGCACACCTCTTCTTCAAAGTAATAATTTTAAAGATTGAAAAGTAACAATACACAGAAAAATACTTTATAGTAACATCTAGACTCAGGGTTTTTAATTAATCTAAATTTTAAAACTCAACTGAGTTTTCAAAAAGGCATCTCATTTATGTCATCAGGCTGGAGTCACACTCTAGCAATACTTTTAAGATCCTGCCTTCTGCTTCCTTCAGGCAACAGTATTAGACTGTTATTAGTTCCTTACAATAAACACACTGTGGTCACTTAACAAACAGCTGTCAAACTTCCATCAGATTTGCACTGGCTTTCTCACCTCCCACATTTATAAAGTTAATATTAGACTAAATATCACTTCCATGATTGTCATATTCTTTCTGATAAGTAAGAGGATTTTTATAGTTATCTATACCTATACTTATGTAACTTATACTTACCTCGCTTTTGATTTATTAAGACAACAGTTTTCATGGGTAAGGAGGGAAATTTCCAAAACTGATACGGGAAAGAGAAGTCATTCAGGCTTTGAAATATTTATGTGTCCAGTTTTTCTCCCTGTCTATACAAAAGAAGTCATACTTTCCTTGCTATACTAGCAGAGTCTTCTGAAAATCTGTCAGATAATACAAAGTACGAGTGTTTCTTAAACCTTGGACAAATAAGAACTGTTAAATACAAAAGGATGTTTAAGTTGAAAAATCCCATTAAATTTCATAATGACAAAAACATTAAAAACTGCTAGGAACATTTTTAATTACTTTCTCTTGGATAAGTCTTCAGTGCCATTGCTTCACTACAACTCAGGTTTCATGGATCCTAAAGAAATCACTGCGGTTTCTTAAGGGACCTTTTACAATCAAAGTATATGACATTCCCTGTACATGCAATTTTAAATTTTATTGTGAAATTTTCACCAATTTTTACCATTAAGAAGCGTGGATCAATAACATTAATTTTCTTGCAACATAACTAATGTGTAAAATATATTCTAGTTATAAAATATTGTAATACAAGTTGGACATTTCTTCTTCTAAGAAAGATTATCAGCTAACATGGAAAAATAAGACACAATTAGTTAAACCAAGAAACTAACAAAATTACCTGGTGATTAAAGAACAATATATTTAAAGAACAAATATTAAAGAACAATATATTTTCAAATACATGTTCTATATCACACATTTAGCAACCACTCTCCTCAATTCTAATTTCTCTGAAGTTTATGATAATTTTGCTAGTTACCTGACTATTCAGGAATTTCTTCAGACTGAGAATGAGTCCCAAGTTCTTTCAAACTCTGTCAGCCTAGACTGGACTGAAAGGCTGGTTCATTTTGTTCTAACTACAAGCATCTTTGCGGAGCAGAAACCTTACAGACATGTTCCAACAAAGAGAGCTGCAAACACTCTGAAGCTGTAAGATGTGTGAACAACATTATAATTTCTTTCTGTATCTAATATGGAAAGCATTGACAATTAGCATTTGCTGAAGAGCTAAGCTCTGTCTTATCTGTTATAAGAGTTTCAGCTCTGTTCTCATCCTCTAAATTAAGGAGAGAGTGTTTTACTCTATTTGAATTACTCTCTTGTCCATTCAATCTGTGAGGGCTCCATTTATCAGAACATATAAGCAAGTTTATTAGTCCTTGAGAAGTCAATAACACCTCTTTTTCCTACTTGTTTAGCTGATTAGCATTAGCGCTAATCACATACTTCTTAAAGTTAAGGTTTTTGATAGTTAAGTATACACACTACCTGATGCAAGCAGTTATAAAATTGAATGCGCGAAGGAGGTGGTAATGGTGCATTTTGGCAACGTGCATTATTGCACTGATAAAACTCATTTAGTAGTAAAACCACATTTTCAAAAATTGAAAAGGACCCCTCTGTGAAGCCGGTTCAACTATGATGGTTATTAAAAACAACCCATGAGCTCACTGCAAAAAGCCCTCTCATTCTTTTCACAAGGGGTGTTAATTTTAACCCTCATTATTAAGACATGCCCTTACTGCTCAAGCTGCAAGATATATTCACACTTTCATGTGGTTGCTATCATGCATATTGATACAAAATGGTCCAAAAAAAAGGCTAACCACCTCACTCCTCACATATTCCTACCTGAAGGTTCCGTTTCTGTCTAGGCAACCCAAAGGCAATTGCTTTGGATAACAGCTTTATCAACAGCATGTCTCAAGGAGGTAACACAACAAGGTTTTAACCAGACCTGTAGAGGTATGATGTTTTTCTAAAACAAACAACAAAATTGTATTTCAGTTCTTGAAAATAAAAATCTCCAGGGTAGTCTCATCACCAGCCTTTGAGGACATGAAATCCAGGGCTATTAACCAGAAACATTCAAAAAGGTTTTGTTTATTACAATCTTTTCATTACTGAGTTTTCATGCGTAGGTTCAAAAAACACCTTTTAAATGGACTACAAATTTCAAAAGAAGTTAATTTAATTTTAACTTTGTCAAGATGAAGTATTACTATAATGGAGTAGGATTGCTCTTATAAAAGTGTTTATTCTAAAGTATTCTGTAAATGTACTATTTTCTCAATTAAGTGGTGGATGACGGTCTTAATGTCTGTTCCACTTGAGTCCTTGTTTTATTAATTTGCTAGGACCTCCTTCCTCATATCTACTTCTTAAATTATACAAAACATAGGGATAAGTCACAGAGAATATTTTAAATGTGAACTATTTGAATCTGTGAGTTTCAAAGGAAAGGATTTGAGACAAAACTAAATTCAATACATTGACCTCCAGTTCAAAGCAATTCCATTAATTTCTGTTGTTCAAGGTTTTTGATTTGATGTTTTTTGTTGGCTGCTGAATTTTTTACCAATTTGGTTCCAAGAATTGGAAAATTAAGCTGAAAAAAGGCAGGTCTGTTTATTAAAATTTTCATGCAGTGAACACAAACTTTTCAACAAAAGATGATATGTGGAGCTACCCTATTTTTTACTCAAGATCCTTTACAAGTGCCTTGGAAAAAACATAGTTTAAAAATAATTTCCAGCCTGTTCTTAAATAAAAAATTCAATGGATAGTTTAACCATAATTTGATCCAAATAGTATGTCTAACAGAAACAAAAGACTAATGCATTTTCACTTCATACCAGATAGTTTTTTGTAGAATGAACAATAATATACTAAATACTACAATACCAATTTACCAAAATGCTGCAAATATACTTCTCTGTCTTACTACCTGTGGTGGGTTAACTTCTGGTTGTCAGTAGCCTACCAAACTACTCACTCACTCCCCTTCCTCAGCAGGGCATAGAGTGAAAATAAGATGAACAAACTCACAGATCAAGGTAAAGACAGCAAGATCAGGCAAAACAGACAACTTTAGGGAGGCTAGTTTAATTTATTTCCAATAAAAGTAGAATAAGACAGTAACAAAATCATAGCTAAAAACATCTTCTTCACCTCCACTTCCCAAGTTCAATTTTACTTCTTAATTTCCAACTGTTCTACCTCCTCCCAGTCCCAAGCAGTACAAAAGGGATGGGGAATTGGAGGGTATGGTCATTTCAGAACACTTCAGCCCTGACACTCCTTATTCTTTACACTTTCCCCCTTCTTCATCATGGGTCTTTTCCATGGGCTACAGTCCTCCAGAAGCAAACTGCCCTAGCATGCGACCCCAGCACTCCTTCCAGAAATCCTCCTGCTGCATGAGCACATCCACCTGCTCCAGATGAAGCTCTCTGCAGCCTGCAGTGTGGCTCTTCACGTGCCACTGGAGAGCAGGCTACTTCACTATGGCCTCCCCTGTGGACTGTGTGGATTCTCCAGTTTTCCACACTTAGGATCTGCAGGGTCTCTCAGATTTGTCACTTCTCTCTCTCATGGCAGCTGCCACACAGCACTTTTTACCACGCCCTAAATGCACTATCACAGAAGCACAGCTCATGGGGATCAGCTTTGGCCAGCACTGGGTCCATTATGGAGCCATCTTTAACTGGCTGTGCCCAAAACAGGGAAAGACCTTTGTCTCTTCTCACAGAGGCCACTTCTAAAGCCCCTTGCTACCAAAACTCTGCCACATAAAAAAATATATATTATTTGAAACCATTTTAGATTGCTTAACATCCTGAAAGAACACTAATATCTCACCTTTTAATGCTTCCTAGGCTTTTCTGTAAGACAGTGAGAGTGATTTCAGCAAAGGGTTCAAATCCAAGCTGTTAGTCTCATTTTTAATGGAAAGAATATCTTCAGCCATAGACCTAGAAGGCAACTTCCATCAGAACCCACAGGCTCTTTAGCAAAGCTAATAAGAGCTGAAGAATAAAAAGTTTTTTAAATTGAGCTCATTAAGTGTCTGAAACGATCTTTATAAAGTACTTGAGACTGAACACCTTTTCCTTGTGTACTATACTATACTCTGTCTTTACTGTGAATAATACAGTTTACATATACACCTTCTGATTACAGATGGCAAGGGTAGCTGGGGAGGTTCACTAGTTATTTTGGGGGGGAAAAAAAGAAGAAACCTAGTTAATCAAAAGTTAGATTAAGGCATTATGCTCCAAAGATTTTAAATTCCTGTACATGTGAACAGCAAGAATGAGGTAAAATAAATTTGGAACCACAGTTTAAGATACTATTTATGTTACATGAATTAGCATTTCCCCCTTCCTTCCTCACAGGCCAGATGCCTTTTCCTCCTCATTCAATCCTGTGGTGAACCAAATTGAGAATCTGATCTAAGTTAAAATTAATCAAGGGAAAAAAGGCAGTTTTAGCTCTGATTGGTTCCCTGATCTAGTTCAATGAGCAGCAGCAGAAACATTTCTGGTAGCCCAAGGGAGAAAGCAAAGCAGGGTGAGAATAAGCTGTCAGGTAGAGAAGGAGGTCAGGACTGCTGCTTGAGGCAGCAGTGCTAGCTGACAGAGCACTTGAAACTGCAGCTAGAGGTGTTTTCATATTTGCATTTTTTTCATCAAAACCAAATCTTCATCTTCTATTCTTGATTAATTCTGATGTTCCCAGAGAAAGAGCTAAAGCATGAATATTTATGTATAAATACTTTAAAACTTTCTGGTTTTTTCAAAATGAAAAACAAGATTTATTAATGAAAACAAAGGTGAGGTCACTGTTATAACAGTGGGGTAATAAAAAAACCAGCCCAGACCAATGCAAAAATAAGCTAAATTAAATTCTGCTGCTCCATCAGTTCAGACTAACAGTGTTTATAGACTAGCTTCTAGTTTTTAGCAGTTCCTGTAATTGAATGTTGTGGAAAACTGCCTCTCCTGGAGTGTCCTATTTTTAAGGGTATTACTGTGATATTTGAAGAGTTTTGTGAGCCACTGTACATGTGTAGCTGTCTGACATGAAAACTAGCAGTACGGAGTGAATCACTATTCCAATCTGCGCTGGTTATAACTTTTAAAGCAGTGGTGCTTGCACATGAGACTAAGATTCAATTTATGTACCCATAAACAGCGAAGACTCAAACAAACCAGTTTTCTGTGGAAAAGCAGTCAGTTAAATTTACGGCTTTGTATTCACAGAATGACTGCAGCAGAGCAGATTACATTAATTTAGAGAAGAAAATCAGTAGATATACAGCAACTATTGCGTTTCATTTGTACAGTTGCTGACTGGAAATGAGGTAAAAATGCAGCAACATGTTATCGAGCTAGTATTTGCTACCCTGCGACAAAAGATCACTTACATGGCAAAGAAATCACCTACTTTTTCACACATTCATGGATCATAGACCCCCAATTAAATACATTATCTTCAGATATTTTTCAGGTGAGGCAACTTCATAAGTATTGTTTAAGAAAGCAAATTGAGGAAAACAATTCCAGGTGACCAACCGATCTGATTTTTTTGAGTGATAGTATTAAACAGAAATAACATTTGCTCTCTATTCAGCAATAGAGCATTTCAGCATCCTGGGCTCACAAGGCAGATGTGATGCTTTGTTATAGCTGTCAACAATTTGCTGCATTGCAGGCTAATGGTAGTGGTGTAGGACAGCAATGCTACAGTAATGTTCAAAGACTCATCACACTCAGATTCTAAAATATGATATTAATTGAACACACAGGAGTGTTAAAATGTAAATAACATGGTCTGTTAAGTTTGAAAATGAGTAGATTTCTGCTAGATCTTTAACTCTGTAATTTCAGCAACCTTACAAAATCAGAAGTAGAATTTTAATACAAGTGTCCTCAGAGAATTGCTTATACAGTTGGACTGATGAATGCAAGGTATCTACTCCTTTGGACACACATATAGAAACACTCATCCAATAGCACATATATACATTTGTTTAATATCCTGAAATACCCCTGGTGGCTATTACCTACTTGCTTTATAATATTTTACATCTGCTTCATTAGAATAGAATAGGGGAAAAATTATAATAAAAATCAATAGACACTGCAAAATTCCATAAAAAGCTATAAACAAGCCAATACTGTCTCCTGACTGAAAAAATCTAATATCTGATTCTCCCAGACATTGACAATGAGAAACACATTTTCTCCTTCCCATCTCTGTTTTTCGACAGTTATCCAGTGCAAAAAGGTTTCAAGGACAAACTCACACGGCTACAGAAAATCACCACATAATTTTATATGACTAAGATAGAAACGAATCCTGTTTAAAAGGCATTTTCACACCTATATGGATTTTCCTTAAGTTGTTTTTTGTCACTTGGATTTTAGTGAACCAAAATTAGCCCTTGTAATTAGATGTGCACAAAATTACACCAAAATTTCCATAAACCCCACAAATCCTTCTAAAAATTGTAGTGTTACATGATCCCAAACTGTGTAAGGTTTTTGTCTCTAGAATGCTACATTCAACAAAGTGATGGGAAGGGTCATGTAGAGAAAGGGTGAAAACAAGAGTTTTGTACTCAGACAGTTACTGAATAGTTTGTTGGCTTAGAGGGACACACTGTCATCACAGAGGTACAATCCTGGAGAATTAAACTGAACCCTTCCTATCAGAGATGCCATATAACTTGTAGGTGGTTTGCTATCATCCATTTCTATCAAGGTGAATATTATATAGGAGAAAATTAGTCTTGCCAATTTGCACATACAGCTTAAAAGAATTAGTAGTGTATAGGCCATTGCAAAGGATGATGCTGTTTTTCTTCCTGTGTGATTAAACTGGAAGATAACAGTAATCAGGCAGCATTGATTAAATAATGATGAAAGATTTTATTTTTTTTTTCAAACACTGAAATTAAGGCCAAGAGATTTCAGTCTGACATTATTGGTGATATATGGATATTTTGTTACTTGGATTATTTTGATAGAAAGCAGAGTTTAGTAGAGAAGGGACTACAATAGGGATTGGTGGGAGAGCCTGGAGACTGATTCTGAGATGATGGCTTGTGTGAAAAGGATGGACTGTGACTGGGATGGTATGGTACTAAAGGGGCACTTTAGTGGTATAGTGTGAGGATCAGAGACGAAAGTAATACATCTAGTTTTTTTCCATGTTGAAATTTCCTATACCATCACAGATGTCAGATGTTTGCAATGGATGTAAGCCAATACTCAAGGAAATCTTGGCTTTCAAATATAAATTGATTTATTTACTTTTCCAAACTTGTTAAATGAAACATTAGGGGGACTGAGCATCTCTCCCTAAACTCTTGAGAAAACAAGATCAAGAGAAGAGGATAATTTCTTCTCATGCATTCCCTAAAAATAAAGGTTGTATCCACACTGGTAACAGCACAGGATGTGTCTCTCCACCTGTTCTTTGACCCAGAACTGGAAGCAGCCTGTTCTAGATCCTCTTACTCCAAGTTATGCCAGAAATTAGTAACAGATGGGTTAGATGGTTTTCCTCTGAGCCAATATTTCAGGAATACCTGATTCTCTAGGAGAGATTATAGTCTCTGATGAATCTTTAAAAAAGAAACATGAAAAGTTAAAATGCTGACCCCTAAAACATGTCTATGATTTGTTTTCTTTAACTTTCAACCCCGCAGCAGTATCATCTCCTAATATTCAATACATAATTATTAGTATAGTTTTTCAAACAGTGACTAAGCACATCTTAGTAATTACATACTCACCCTTTATCTTTGCAGATAACTCAACATTCATAGAAAAGGACAAACAGCAGAGGAGAGACTATTTCTCACTTTCTCCAAGGAAGACAGTCATTCCAATGAAAAATTTACTCTTGGATTAGTCAGAAAACCTTCTCCAAATTCTAGTATTTGCATTGTTATTGCTCTTCTAAAGTTGAATCAAGTCAACACGCTTACAGGTGAATCAGCGTAATAGCCTAGGTTAGACATTGCAAAAAAAGAAAAAAAAAAAAAGTCCGCCTTTCAAGGTAATTTTTCAAGGTTATTTCTTTCAAGTATTTCTTCCAAGGTTACTCAAGAGCTGAAAGAAGAAAATTTACATTAGTTCATATAACTTAGCCTTTTTACTACACACTATATTATGGGCTGCTTCTTTTGGGTGAAGAACACAAATAGACACAATTTTAGAATATTTTGCTCATATAAGGAAAAATATCAACTGATTCTAGAACCATACTTATTGCACTCCCTTTCCCATGTTTGAGTTCCTGGAAATTTTTCACACTAAATAAGAAAGGATGAACATTAACATACTTGATGTGAGCTCCTAACACAAAGGAGGATGGCTCAGAAAGGAAACAAGAAAGTTAGGGTCTGTTGGATTATTGTGCATTTAGTCACATGTGTATAGAAATAATTTCTTGGGGAAAATACAGTGGAAGGATTTAATAGCAAGTGTCTATTCAGCTCTTAAGGTGATCCCAAAGAGTAGATTCCAAATAGAAATCCATCAACACAACTTCTGAGATGTGACATAAACCACCACTACTAGACTCTTGAAAACACACTGTAAAGAATTAAATTTCAGAACCTATAAAAGCTATCACCATAAATTGCCATTTGTTACCTTGAACACATTATTTTTTCTAAATGTGTTTTTTTTCCTCAAGTCCTGATTCTTTCTTTCTGCATTTTATAATAATGCTTAGAGAAGGAAATTTTATGACTAAATCTTTTATATATGATGTAATTTTTTTCTTGCTTATATTCCCCAATTACTTATCCAAAGTGGAAAAACAAAAAACAAACAAAAAATCGGCATACATATTTTAATTGAAAACCCATGCCATTAATAGAGATGCAGGTAGTCAGTACAATCTTTACCCTGAAAGCATTCTTAGGCCTTCCTCCTTCTTCTAAAGCAATAAAAAAGCAAATGTATGGCACAATTTTTTTGCTGTCTGCAGGTGAATATGAAGTAAATGTGTGAACTCTTGGATCCTGGAGTTTTTTAAGAAATTCATTATATAAAATAAAATTGAAAATGAGAGATGCACTGTTTTCCATCATTACTAAGCCTGATTTTTTTGTTAAATTCTTGAGCTGTGGCCTTAAGCGTGCTGCTCTAAAGTCAGCCTTTCCTATACCACATTTCAGATTTTCAAACATCAATATGTTTGCAGGAGTTAGTACATATTTGGAGAACTCATGTTAAATTTTAAGAGATGGATTTCTTAATAAGATCTGGAAGCTGACATGACCAATTTAAAATTTCTTACTATGAGAGCTCAAAGAGAAAAGGAAAGCTTTCATCATACTTTTGATAATTTATGAAGTGCAACCTCATGACTTTAGCTGATTATGATACTGCTACCATCTGGAAAAAGGCTATGTAATTCTGTCTCTTGTGATGTTACAACTTCACGTTATTAAGTCAAAAAACCTCAAACTTTAAATTTGTAGAAATAAACTTAACACCAAAAATATGTGTGAATAAGATATTATCAAAGCAATACTGTAGATTTTCAGTAGCCAATTCACAAAGTAGAATAAAGTGAGAAATATTTTAGTGTCAGTAATAAATATGCGTATTTGAATACTGCTACTATAAGCCCTAATTAAAAGTTCTCAATTACCTTGCGAATTTATGATAGGACTAAAAATAAAAAACACAGAAAAGAATTAAATTTGGAGGAAAATCTAATTTGCTCAAATAGTTAATTTCTGCTTTAAACTTGTAAAATCTATGAAAGTATTAGTTATTATTTAACTTTCTATTTCATTTGAGAATTATGCCACCAACTTGATAAAGGGCATGCAGACTTAATTTGTCCAGTGAGGAGCTATCTTCACTCAGAGGGAGTAGTAAAGGTTCAGGGACAAATTTCCTGGCTGCTTGTCCAGCCTAGATGGCGTCAAGGGACAAAAGATCTCCCACGAATTATTGGAGGCATATGGATAACCAAATTTGTTCCTGAAGCTCTTTATTCATAACCTCAATAGAGGGGACATTTCAAGGATAGGGGATTAGGGGCACAGGAAAAGCCAGATGACATGCTTCAGTGATATTTCAATGATGTGTGTTCCCTGGTGAACTGAAAGGATTCAAATGTAAGTTTATTTGAATTTGTTTAAAATTGGCCATAGAAACTAAAACAAATTGTAGAACATTTCCCATTAGACTTACTTCCTCATATTTTTAATTATCATGCATTTCAATAACATTGTCTATATCCATTGCTCATGTCCCTGCTATATAAAGGAAAGTGTTTGTCCTTTTACTGTAGATTATGTGTCTTTCAATTCTGCTTATTAATTCTCATGAATGTCAACGTTGTGAAGTTCAGGAGAACTTGACCCAAAATGTTTAGGGTATTGAATTTCTTTTCTCCAAAATAAATGAGTTATACATAGGCTAAAAGAAACTCATATGGATATGAAAAAGAAGAAAAAAATTAATACTTCACTCTCTTGATCCTTAAACAAGTTGTTTTCATTTGATCACAAAATTTATTTTTTTTTCTCAATTAGGTACATGTCAATTTTGAAAACAAGGTATTTCACAGAAAGCATTTGCAAACAAGATGTGTAATGATCAGCTGAATTTGGCCTCAGGTAAACACTTTAAAATATATTGCAGTCTTAAAATCCATTCAAGGTGTTCCTTAAGTCTTTGATTAGATTCTGATTTGATCTTTAGTGTATAAATTAAGATTTACTAGGAAAAAATCAAGTATATATTGTTTATTAGCACAAACTTAATTCAGAATTCAAAATCTTCACATCAGCCACCAGATATAAAACCACACAGTGGCTACTTGTAATCAAGCTAAGAACATTCCCTATTTTAAAATACTGGTAGAACTTCATATGACAACTATTCCCTCTTATCTAAGACAGAAGGCTCAGGGTTGAGTTTCTTTTAAAGGTTTTGAAATGAAGCACAAACATTGTCTATGGAAATATCTTCCTCAGTGACATAGAGAGTGAGTGCACCAGCAGCAAGTTGCAGGCAACATGAAGACGAGCATTGCAGTTGAAACAACAGAGGGAAGGGATGAAATCCAAGGGAACCTGGACAAACTTGAGAAGTGGGCTCATGAAAACCTAGTGAAGTTCAACTAGTCTAAATACAGGGCTCTGCATCTGAGTCATGGCAATCCCAGAATGAGTAGAGACTGAAAGAAGAACTGAAAGAGAGAAGCTCCTGTGGAGAAGGGCTTGTGGGTTCTCGTGGATGAAAAGCTGAACATGAGCTAGGTGCACACTTGCAGCCAAGAAGCCAGTTGTATCTTGGGCTGCCTAAAAAGCAGCGTGGTCAGCAGGCTGGAAGTGTTTCTGCCCCTCTGCTCTGTTCTCAGGACACTCCATATGGAGTACTACATACAGATCCTCAACACTAGAAGGACATGGACCAGTTAGACCAAGTCCAGAGGAAGGACATGAAGATGATCCAAGGGCTGGAGTGCTTCTCCTGTGCAGACAGGCTGAGAGAGTTGGGGTTGTTTAGCCTGGAGAAGACACTGGGAAGACCTCACTGCAGCCTTTCAATACCTAAACCAGTTTTAAAACAAAAGAGAGATTTACATTAATTACAAGGAACAAATTCTTTATTCAGAATGTGGTGAGGCACTGGAGCAGTTTGCCTAGAGATGTGGATGCCCCATCCCTGGAAGTGTTCAAGGCCAGGCTGGATGGGGCTTCAAGCAACCTGCTGTAGTGAATGGCATCCCTGAGCATGGTGTGCTGTTGGAACTAGACGGTTTTTAAGATTCTTTTCAACCCAAACCATTCCATGATTATATGAAAGGGAACTAATATGAAAATTTAGAGGAGCTTTTTTATTTTCAGGGTAGGACATCCATATTGTTCCAAAACTGTGTATGTATTTTGGAAGTATAAAACAAAGACATAAAGCCCAAAAAACCCTACAATAGTAACTGTATCAACAAAATAAAAAAGTTGAGGTTTTTTTCTTTTTTAAACATCCCCCTTTACCTTCGTACACACAGAAGTTAGGATAAACATCCTGGTAAAAGTCCAGAGGGTGTGGATTTTTAACATGATGGAGTTTACTCTCCAGAAAGTGGAAACCATTACAATTATTTGCATAGTTTCCAGATGAGTTAAGAAAGATATAACCTCATTAAGCCACAGGCCTTGCATCTTGTTTTCTTTCATGTCCAGGACAAAACCTAGCTCTTCAACACTTTGTACACTCCACTAAAGAGTTCCACTATATTTTAAAGTCTGCTTTCTGCCACCTTTACCTTTGAGACTTTGTGAATCTGTGCCATTCCTCTTTTACTCAGCCAGTCAAAAGCTATGTGCCCTGTAATGAAAGATGTGCTTTTTGAGTGCTTTCACAAAAACACCGTCCCTTCTATCACGATGTTGTGCTAGGGCACAACTGTGGGCAAGATGGAACACAATCATACTGATTCCAGTGTCCTTGCTACCCAGGGGCCGCTTTCAGTCAGAAAGAGATGAAAGAGGCAATCAAGAAAGAGATTCCATTTCTCTTTCCAGCGAAGGAACATTCAGTTTGTTTTTGTGCTGTGGTTCTGATGACTGCTGAAGAGACACCTTAAAGTCCATCCTCTTATAAAACATAACAAAGACTACTAGGCTGGCTCGCTTTTTTCTTACCATCTGACTTCATTCCACTGGCATTCCAAGTAAAGCACCCCATAACAACAAAATTTGTTACAAAGTAGACCTAAGGCAAGAGGGAAAACCTTCACAAAAGAGGTAGGGGAACTTGGCAAGGATACACACAGATACTTTTTTTCTTGCTTGCTTAATAGTGTAAACAACTTTTGTTGGTTAGCTTTGTGTGTGACCATTCAGGAAACCCTCTACATAGACAATGTATCTTGTCAACCATTTCCTCTGTGTGTAAAATGTAATTCGTCACCCTGTGCTGCCTTGGCAGCAGCCTTGAAAAGAACTCACTGAATTAATGAATATTTCATAAAGATGTGATTTATTAGCATTCCTCTCTCTAAGCTTTGAAAAAGATATATCCTTCAAAAGCTGAGTGCACAAAAGCTATCTGCAGGTATGGAAAGGAGACTGAAACCCCTGAAGACAAAACCAGGATTTCTTAATAACCTCTGGGCTCTACAGACTTTAGAAGAGATATTTAGTCAAACTTGTATTAATATTTTAGATGGTAAAGAAAAGCAGTACTAAGAGATCATACTGAATTTGGCTGTCAGAACCATGGGTTATCACAACAAAACAATTATTACCAGCTCAGAATCTGATATTTTCATATATTTTGATGAACATTTAAAAAAATAGGTCATGGCATAATGCAATTACCTCTAGGCCTTCTGAGGTGCCCAGATTTTCATACTGCTGCAGAGTATTTTCCTTCCAGAACTACCATTCATCACAAACACATTATGAAGTTGTAGATATCTGTGCTTTTATCCTCACCATTATTCTCCTTGGGTACTAATACAATGACTCCTATAAGAACAAGCGTTCTTTTCTATGATTGCAAATATTTATTGTGCTCAATGTATAGCCTTGTTTCTAATATGTAAAAAAAAATCTCTTTTTCTGAGAATCTGCAGATTCTGACAGATACTGCAATGCAAACACAAAATAAATTTAAAAAATGAAGCTTGATTTTTATCTTAAACATCTACTACTATCTATCTGTTGTAAAAAGAAATAAAGAAGCATTTAAACATTTAAAGAAGCATTTTTTCCTTTTTTTTTTTTTTTAGGAGACATACTATACATCCTATATTTGCAGTTCTAGTGAAATCCTAGTATTAATTGTCCTCTGTATATTTGATCCACAGCACCTGTTGCATTCACACAATTTTTACAGCTGGATTGCTATACTCTTATCTTCAGCTGTGTGAATTTATGCTTTCAGGTCAGGAATCCTCTTATTTTGTTAAGACGGCAAATGCTGCATAATTTCACACCATGGAAAACAACTCAGAACTACTTCACAACAAGAATCATCTATTATAGTTGTGTTTAAATCTCCTTGACTAAAACTTTCTTGTGTCTCTTTCTCTGAGAGAAGATGAATAGCTCCAATGCGCAGCTTTAGGATGTGAGGTCAAAGGAGAAAAATTTGTGTTGCAAGTTATAAGGACAGAGTGGTTTTCCCAGGTGATTTCCCACAGTACACAGTACATTTTGCAGTGATTCTTTTTTTTTTAATCTGTTTTAATTAGTTAATCTGATTATTTTTTTAGTGGAAGAAGTACCCACTGTGTGTCTTTAGACTTCAGAGGGACAAAAGAAAGCAAAGAGGCTTATGCTACTGGAATAACATTACAAATAGGAAAAAGAAAACTAAAGAACACTTGAGGCGTATTCAAGCATAATATGAAATACATGAGAGGAGGACTGCATGAACTTAACATCTGTATAGAAACAAATGCTGCAGTTTGCTGCAGCACCCAGAAAAGCCTTCTCACTTACCAAGCTATGAATCTAAGCCGAGAATATTAAGGGGAAATGTGGAGATATACTTCCTAGAAGTCTGTCCTTGAACAGAGCATTCATCTAGGAAAATATACCTATAATCCATCAAGAGGGTGTATGAGATATCGTACATAGTTCAGATAAAGCTTATAAAATGCTCAATCAAATATTCGTATCATGAGCATAGACAAATGAAAAACTATTGCCTATCATCAGAAGTTGATGTTCTCAGACACATCAGAAAGAAAACAAGAGATTTTCTTGACACTACTGTCATCTCCTCCCAGGAGTCATTCCCCGGAGTCTTGCTGCATATTGTTGGTTTATTCTATGACCACCACAAAAAAGGTACAACGGTGGTTGTAGTCATCTGATATTTGCTCTGCAAACACAATCCCTTTCCTAATGTAGAGGTTGAAAAAGTATCAAGATTTGTATTTCACTAATTATCAAAGTAAGAGAAACATACCGTCAAACAAGTTTTTAAGGATTTATGGAACTAAATGGGGTAAAAAAAATAGACTAAGAGAGTCTCATGAACATTTTTGAAGCAGAAAGTGATTAAGTTAGTTTCACAGTGCTTGCACTTCCTAGATAAACTGGAATACAATCTGATTTAATCATCTATCTAAATGGGGAAAAAAATTGGATGGCATTAGAGATTTTGGAGAGAATCAGATTGAACAGGAGGCTGAAGCAAGCACTATATATACTCAGTGGTTCAATACTAATTTACCTTACATGATGGGTTTATAGAGCTGTACCTTGGCAAGGAATTTATAATAAAAACTTAGATAAACACATAGGGCTTGAAATCCAACTTCTTAGTTCTTGTTAAATATCAGCAGTTTTAGAATTGTTGGGGGAAGTGTATTGATGTGGTGAAAATGGCTAATAACATTACTAATAAAGTAAAAAAATCCTTTTGTTACAAGGTCACACCAACAACTGCCTGTGTGAGTAGGTGAAAATCCTATCACAGCAGGGAGGTGGTTGTTAGCTTCAGATGCAGCAGGGGAAAGAGAATTCAAAGCGAGCACAAGATAAAAAAGTAAAGTTTGAAGAATCAGTTCTAATTGATTTTGTGATTTTTGGCATCATCCCCAATGAGTGTTAGAGTCAAACATGGTGGTTTTGTAGTCATTAGTGAAATACATACTTAAGTAGGAAAATGTCGGAGTAGGAATTTGTAACTAAATCTTTGTAACTGTCAGATCAGGTGCAAAACTCTTTGTATGAATACTGTGAGGAAATAGAAAAATGAGGTTGCATGGAAATCTCTGTAAAGCCAACATTTCACTTTCATCAATGCATTTCTTTCTGTATGGCCCACCAGACTACATAGAGAAAAGAATGCCAGAACAATGGATTTAAATGAAAAGCCCTCTTTCCACAGAGAAAAACCAAAACCTGTTCTCAACCCTGATAAGGGACAAGATCTTGTCAAAAGG
>PYHW01010798.1:2935104-2946378 GCA_013186435.1 Turdus rufiventris | reverse complement strand
AGTTTAAAAATAACTTGGAAGATAAAGGAAGAAATCTATCACAATCCATTAAATGTGGAGGCCTTTACAGATTGACACAGATGGCTAAAATCAGTCTTCCACAGACCTTTGAGATATTACAGAAGTTCTGTAGGAAATTTAAATGGCACTGTTCTACTGTTACTGCACTGTGCAAAACACAGAAGGCTAACAAGGTAACTGGTCAAAACTTTTCAGAGAGGCTTAAAGTAAATAAAGACATTCTTGTCTTGATCTTTGTTGTCCTGTCTTTACTGTCCCAAACTTTGCAAAAATATTTGAGCATATCTCCAAGATTTGAGATGTGAGTAGGAAATTCAGAAAAGATGAAGGAAAAGAAACCTACCCTCTTAGTATTCTCAAGAAAAAAAAAATGTAAGCAAAATTTTTCCATTATACAGAAATTATACTATCTAACAGCAGAACCATTATCTGATCAATTGTAAATGTAGGCATCTCTCATACTAGTCCCTTTTAATCTCGTTTGACAGAATGAAAGGAATGTATTCTAAATGCTGTAATAGCACTTTCTGCTTCAGGAATTTAATATGAGTGTTGTTGATATCAAAGGCAAAATGTGCATATCAAAGTAGTAGATTTTTTTGTCACTTTCCAAAACAGTAAATGAGATGTTTACATTTAAATTATGCAATTTTTTTTTTTTCTTTTCTGTCTGCCTTAACCTTTGGTTAGTGTCAAGAGACACTTCAGATTAGTTGGCAAACATCAAAGCACCCTAGTCCGTACCTGTGTCATTTTTGAAATAATTGTATTAGACCACTTAACGATGTTTGGTTTCTTGTATAGGTCTCACAGCTACAGAAAGGGCAAGGAGAATAGGAAGGTGAAAAGTTTAGAGACCTGTAGAGGTTTCCACAGAAACTGTTAATGTTTGAGTGCATTGCTGTGATAGAAGCATTTCACACTAGCCACAGAATCACTAATAAAGCAGTCAAAGAGAAGGAAGACAGTATGAACTTTGGGGATCTGTACCAATTAATTATAAGTACAAAATATATTTGTATCTTATAATTAATACATTACTTTTACATTTGTAAGAAGTACCATTTGCCTCAATTATTACCATAAAAGTTATTCCCAAACACATCTCAAAGATGTCAGATAGTACTGCCTAGACAGAGGATGTTTTTTCCTTTCAGATTTTTTTCATTCTGCAGTTACTACAACTACTACATGTGAGTTTTATTGCCACATTATGATTAACTACACGGATAGAGGTTTTTTTTTTGTGACTTCATGAGTTTATCACAGTACAAATGTATATGGTTTAACATATTGATTTTTTATAATTTTAAAATAAACCTTTTTCATACATAGCTTAAAATGTATGGCTTCTCATATAACTTGAGGGTGTAAGTCAAAGGATTTGGTTAGATCTGGTTCTTTGTGATGCTACACAGTGTTTGTTTACTAGGGAGACTTTTAAGGGTTGAGGGGATTGATTCCTATGGTGGGGGGGTTGTTGTCTGCCTAATTCTAGGATAGTGACTAAGCTGGAGTGGCAAAACACTCAAAAGAATCCTAGCAAGAAGAATGCTTCAGATGTGATGAAAAGAGATATTGCATGCCATAAGCCTTTTTGGATGCTGGGGAATGGTGGCCTTGGAATGTGTTTGCTCATAAGGCTGTGAAAGTAGTCCTGGGGCCAGGAGTCACCAGGAAAGGTAGTGAAACCATGTGGTTAGTCCTGAAGTAGTGACTAGGGCAGAGGCTGCACTGGAGATTGACCAGAGGCTTGGGTCTACTATGTGTCAGGAATGTGCTTGGTGGGCCATTAGAAATTTGAAAATATTTTCTGATAGGTATGAGTTTCATTAAAGAAAAAAGATGTAAATTGGGACTGTGGCCACTGCTACATCAAGAACAGTTAGTAGGAGTAGGGTTGATACAGTTGCCCTGTTCCTCTTCTAGAGAGTTATCTACATGTAGACAGCTGGTCAGTTGATACATATGGAGAGTTATCTACAGCTGGACAGCTGATCCTCTGTTCCAGAGGCCCTATACACAGAGATACACATTTTGGTCAGCTGGGTTATATCAACTGCTCTCAACAGCACTTGTCCGGAGGTACTAGTCTGCAAAATATGGCTGCTGAAAATTACACCGATTCCCTGTCTTGTCACTTTTGTTTAAGAGGCAGAAATTTCCATGGAGGATCAGAGTGAACATGTCATGGAAGAGTCACATCTTCAATTGTCTCTACTGAGTATACCACACGTTTCTTCTCAGTTACACTGATTATGCAACATGAACACAGAAGTGAAAGGAGAAATACAGTCTAAGAATACTAGTGGTTTGGTTTTAAGGTTTTTGTTTTCCTTTTTTGTCAGTATTCCAAAGGTTTGCACTATTTTCCTTTTCTAACTTAAGTGAATGGAAACTCATTCCTCTAGATTTTGAGCTTCTTTGGTCAACTGAAAACCTAAGCACAGCAGGCTCACTGAGGAATGACATTTTGCATTTAATGCCCGATTTTCTGCATTCCGGTGATTTAATCCTTTTTATATGCATTTTAAAGAACATTATTCGGGAGTCTACCAACATTCATAGTGACTTCAGTAGCTGAATAAAAGTATTCCTATGGACTGCAGAAATTTATCTTTGGGTGTTAATTTAATATATTCTTTTTGTATATGTGGAAACCATAGTTTTAAATAAAGGATAGAAATTGAAGAATACAGAATTGTTTAGCAAGCGGTCTGTAAATTTTTGCATATTATAATCTTATAAAAATATATTGCAGAAAAAGGGAATAAATAAAAGGATAATGTACATCATTTGTGAGTGTATAAAACTTCTATTGTGAGATGGCAGTTGCTGATTTATGGTGTGTCATCTGCTACACAGCTCATAACATATATGTTAGATCTAAATTCTCTTTTAAAATGCATGTCATGGTGAATTTGCATGAAAGGGAATTTCAAAGGTTTTTTAACTATTCTAAATTTCATAATAATGCTTTTATTTATCCTTACTTATTCAGTAACATGTTTATTAAGTTTAGATGTACAGGTCTCCAAACTATACAAAATTTCCACAGAGCTCCAGGTAGGCATATGGCTTTGAAATTGCTTACAAATATCTTTGCACTGTAAATTGAATGTATTGAAAAAACTTGATTTGAAGACAATCCTGAACATCATTTTTATATAATAGAAGTAATGAAAGGGATGGATTACTAATTCTTGAGACTGGAGGTCTGTTGAGTTATACAGTAAGGAAAGCATAGAAAATGACAGAAATATCAGAGGCAGATTGTTCACAGAAGTAAAAACTAGTGACCCAGCAAAAAGCTCTCAACCATGTCTTTCTTTTTATTGCAGATATGACAGTTGCAATTCATTTTAGTTTTTAGATGTTGAACATCTGAAATCGAGTTCTCTAGAACTGAGAAAAAATATAAGGTTAATGTAATGCTTATTTATGAAGTGTCATCTGCTGTACACTTCACAATGCATATGTTACATCTAAATTTTCTCTTTTAAAATACCTGTCGTGGCGTGTGGATCCAGTGTTGTTTAATATCTGATCGATGAGCCACATGAGGGAACCTAGTGTACCCTCAGTAAGTTTGCAGACAACACTGAACTGGGGGGGAGTGTTGGTCTGCTGAAGGATAGGAAGGCTCTGCAGAGGGATCTCTACAGGATGGATTGATGGGCTGACGTCAATTGTGTAGAGTTCAACAGGGCCAGGTGCCAGGTCCTGCACATGGGTCACAATAACCCCAGCCAACACTACAGGGAAAAGTGGCTGGAAAACTTCCTGGTGTAGACTACCTGGAGGGTGCTGGTCAACAGGGGGTGCTGGACATGATCCAGTGTGTGTTTCCAGCTGGCCAAAAATGCCAACAGCATTCTGGCCTGTATCAGCAACAGTGTGGCCAGCAGGACCAGGGCAGACTCCCTGTACACAGCACTGGTGAGGATGCACCTTGAATCCTCTGTCCAGTCCTGAGCAGCAGAGCTGGTGAAGGGTCTGGAGCACAAGTCTTATGAGGAAAGCTGCAGGATCTGGAGCTGTTTAGCCTGGAGAAGAGGATGCTCAGGGGAGACCTCATCACTGTACAACTGCCTGAAAGGAGGGTGTAGCGAGATGCAGGCTGGTCTCCCAGACAACTAGAGATAGGACAAGAAGAAATGGCCTCAACCTGAGCTGAGGGAAGTTCAGGCTGGACATTAAGAAAAATTTCTTCACTGAAGGAGTAGTTAAGCATTGGAACAGGCTGCCCAGGGAACTGGTAGAGTTCAGGAAAGGACTGGATATGATATTTAGTGCTGTGATTTAGATTGACATGGTAGTTTTTGGTCAAAGGTTGTGCTTGGTGATCTTGGAGATCTCTTCCAGCTTTATGATAATAGGACTCTAAATGCATTTTATTGTAAATTAAGAAAAGTATGCATTTTTTTCTAGAAAATGAATAATCAAAGTTTTTTAGAAAATATTTGAGGATGATTTTCTGTTTAGTGCTTTATATCTATTTATGTCTACTTTATATATTGTTATGCTCAATAAAAGGCTGCCTATGGTAATTACCAAGAAGAAGAGCTCAAAAAAAAAAGCCTGGTCAAGAATATTACTCTTTGATATATTTTTGTTATTGCTTGAACATATTAGAAATTAGAGATCAAAAAGGATTACAAATTCGGAATTTCACCTATCCCATTGCTTTTATGAAGCCAAATTCTCCAACTGATTATTGTGTTTTAGGCCCAGATCAAATTTAGAATGAATACCAGAACAATTCTTGCCCCTAAAATTATTTTGTACACCAAGTTGCAAAATAATTTCTGAAATTTGACCATTATGTGAAAAAGTTTGGCTGACACAGAGAGAAAACATACTGTAAATTGTACCAGAATAGATACTTTGAAACATGATGAGCACAGAAAAAGAAAACATGGATCATAACTGGAAGAGAATTTTCAGAGCTGCATCCAGTCACAGAGGGCATTTTCATGAGAGTGCAGAACAGCCCAAGTGGAAATTACCAAGCTATTATCAAATTGTCCTCAAGTTTTAGTAGAATGTTTTAGCCTTTCAGAAGGCCAGAATACAATCTTTCATAACACACAGCTGAGAGACATCATCCCCCTGGGTGAAGTATCTCCCACATCATGAGAGTGAGCTGTTAACAATAACAAAACAAAAGGAAAACCATTCTTGGAGTCCACAGGTACAGGAAATCAGAGGGGTCAGAACAGCAGTGACAGTGGCCAATTCCTATTATCAGAACTCAGAATGCTTCATGGTCCCAGATACTCAGATTACCAGAAAACAAGAGGTGCAACCAGACATAAAAAAAAAACTATTCTCTGCATTTTGTGGAACACAAGGTTCAGTTCTCACTCCAATTTCATTGAATGCTAAAAGCAAGACAGGGATGCAAAACATACTGACAAATAAAAAATTGAAAGGACAAAGTGTATCAAATGCTCAAATAAGTACCTCTTGGTTAAAATGTATATCTATTCTTACATCAGATATATTTTAAATAATCTCTGACACAAACGTTCTTTGATCCTTTGTCTATCCAAATGCATCCATTTCAATAGAATTATAGAATTTACTGAAGCTTGCTTTAAAATTCTAAGTATTTCTACTCTGCAACATCAATGTAAATCTGTATTGATTGCCTATGAAATCACTGTATAACTCTGGAGTGAACTGCTCTATAAGACTGACATCACACTCAAAGAACTATATTTATAATTTTGTCTGTTATGTCCTTTCCACATAGATGTGAATCCATTTAATTTGGAAATTTTTATGTTCTATTAAAAAGTCAGTGCTTTTGAGCTGTGAGTAGGCTTAAAAAGGTAACAACTTTGAGCAAATCTCTTTTCTATACCAGTTTTAATTTTCAAAAATGCCAATTTTGATGTCATTATCAAAGGAAGCAATTTTGCTCATTTGTTTACTAAATCATATTTACACTGAGAAATTTATTACTCCATTAGTGAATTGCTTTGCAAATACTCATGCACATTTATATAAAGAAAGTGACTGATGTTCTTGATAATTTACCAATTTGCAGAATATTCCTTGACTCACCAAAATGTATATCTCAGCTGAATAAAATTGCAAAATATTTTTTCAGGCATGACCTTCAGAGATGGTTTTCTTTGTATGACTTGTTAACTATTAGAGATCATAAGAGAAATAGTATCAACCCAGCCTTTTTTCTTTTCTTTCTTTTCCTTGTGACACATCACTAAAAATGTAGTAGGCTCTAGGGACCCAGGACCTAAGATAAATATTTTTCTTAAGGTACTGCAATCAAGTCCAAAATTCCCAGACAATGACTGCATCATACACAGTAGCAAAGATATTCATTTTAAAAGAGGCTTGAAAAGGCTAAGCTGAGACAATAGACAGGCAAGAGTTGTGCTTTCCTACTCCATTGGTACAATGCAAACTCAGTGCTAATCATGTATCAATATTTATGTTTTAACTAACTGGAAATTTTGGATCAGAGTCTTGTATGAATATTAAAGGCTTATCTCGCACTAACTTTAGCGAGATCAGTTCTCTCAAATTGCCACACCTGACAAATTCATTATATGAATACAAAAGGGTCACAGGCTAAAGAATGAAATTAAGTGGATGCAAAATTTGTATGAATTTTAGACTGAATGTCATGCAGAAAGTAATCATCTTCTCAGAAGTACAAACAGGAAAGTGAAGTATATAAGGATAGAATATGGTTCCAAACTGCTCCTTTTAAGGTGACTTCCTTCTTTAAAATGTTGCTGGATGACAGCTGTGGGCCAGTGAGTTTGCCAAACATCTTTCTAAAAACAATTCTAAAAAGAAACATCTCAGTGGGGAAAAATTCCTATCAAAATTAGGATACAGAAGTCAATTTTTCTGTTTGACCAAAATGACAAAAAGTGTTGTTATTAACAATAATAAATAATATATACATTTTCATATAGAAAGGTTTTATTTCAGGATGTTTTGTGCTATTGAATGGCAATTAATTATTCTATGTCATAGTTGAGATAGATAGGAAGACAATGATTCCATATAATTCCTATGACATTGGATGTGAAAGGCGTGGAAAAGGAATCAAAAATAGGACAAATGAGGAAAATGTAACTGTAATCTGGCTACTCTACACCATCAAAACAGTTTGAAGCATACCATTTATACACTAATGTTATTTGAAACACTAACATTGATACTTATCAAGACTGTGTATACCTTCAGCTAAATATGAAATACGGCATGTGCAGAGGTAAATGTGAATTTTATCTCCATTCTTCTTGCAGTTGGTAGTAGAAAAACGTAATAAAGCAAAATAATGGTTTCTGCATTTCATTAACAAAGCTCGGGTCCTCCAGGTTGTTTCACCCTTTCTTCACCTTTATGAATATGTTCTATTTTAGTACTGATGCTGTTTTATTTTCTGTATGTGCCAAGGCACTATACTGTAGAGCCTTGTCTCACACTTCATTAATAGTCTGAAGTCTTATAAAAGGAAATCATAGAAGAAATGCAGAGAATGAAACCTTTGTAACATATTTACATCCATTTTTGTTAGAGTGTTCCCCATTCTAGAGAATTTTTGTGCTTCAAGAGAAATTAATAGTAGTGCATTGCTATGGAAACCTTTTAGTCTTCATATTTTCTTTCCTATTTCATCACCAGTTAAGTTGTTTTCTGTGGATTGTAAGTTCACATGCATGCCTTGCTTTTACCTTAACTTCTGATTTTAACTTTGTTAGCACTGTAATAAATTTCTCCTAAACTAATAAATATCTTGTACCATAATATTTGCTATTTTTGCAGCTAAATAAATTCAAAGGAGAAAAAAATAATTTTTTTATCTTTTTACTCATCATAAGTTCTTTTTAAATATTCATGATGCATTTTCAATGTAGAATGAATGATTAAATGTAATTATCAGACCACTAGGGGAAAAAAAAGTAATATGTTCCATTTTACTTACATTTTTTGAGGAATGATAACTTACCAGCAACCATCTTTCAAGCTTTGTTCTTCCCCCAGGCTTGAAATGAATATAAATAGCTGTCATAAACTATGCCAACAAATCACTGAAGGAATACAAACTGAAAAATTGTGGCTGTTTTACCGTGCTGCTGTGCTCACAGCTTTGCACGCAGCACAAGCTCTCCCCTCTCATAGTGTGCATGTGGATGCACTTGCACGTCTCTAATGTTCACAGCTGCATTATAAAGCATTCTGGGTTACTGTAGATGATGAGGCATGTACAAGTTTCTGATTCATCTTGAAACAAATGCATCTCTAAGTGTATATTTTAAGGTTCACAAGAGACAACAGAAAAGGAGAAATTATGCAGGGAGTTGATAAGCCTAGTCATAATTGTAGTATATTTAGGGTGGTCTCAGATTGAAGACAAATTCATGAGGGATTTTTTCTTATGTTTCCACAAAGTATTTTTAAAAAACACGTATATTTAGATGGATATATAAAAACTATTGTTGCATACATTGGTATGCTTAAATTACACTTCATATACATGGTTATATATATGTATAAATGCAAAATGGAAACTGAATCATCAGATACATATCTGTTGCAATGTACAAACTATTCTATCAAAGATGGAAATTAGAAATAAATTCTGCACTATATTTATTATGAAATGTGACAAACATTTGTGAAAATTCTGTTCCCCTCAAGCTTCTATTGGGTTTTCAAACTCTGGAGTCCTCTGCAGTGATGAGCAGAAATAACAAGTAATCTATACATCAGATACAGTATAACTAGGCTAATGCTGACCTCTGCCTACAGTGTTCCTGTCAAACATAAATGGGAAAATCTGAAATATTACCATTGTAAGAAGGTTCTTGGTACCCTTCTGGAACAAGTTCTCATCCTGTCGATGAAAAGCTTACTAGCTGTACTTTAGAAAAAGACAACAAATTATCTAAAACTTCAGTTTAAAGCAATCTTGTTTCAATTGATTCTATTGGTTAAAGCCAAAAGGAAAATCTGATGAACCAGTATTGACAGAGCTTTTCAGATGGCAGTGCAGAGGAGAAGCAGGAACAAATGGATCTCTGGTAGTAGCATGTTCCGAAACTAGTTGTCTGCTAAATTAATACCTTTCCATAGCTCTTATTCTTTTCTACTGAGGAAACTTTGATTTTAGTACCTAAATAGTGCACTATCAAGTACTCCTGAGTTGGTTTTGAGAAAGCTATTTCATGAAATGAATGCTTCTGCAGCTCTTCTGATCTGCCTATTTAATGGCAGGATCCGTGGGCACTGGATCCACAGCTATGCTAGTTCCAGTCATCAGTAGCCAAAAGCCACCCCTGAAACCATGGGACTATTCTTTGTCCTATTGATAGACACCACTTTTGCATTTGCCTTTATCTTAGCTGGGTCCTGTGATAGGCACTCGTGGATGCCCAGTGGTTCTTCCGTGTGTAGGTGGATTTCCTCCTTTTATCTCAAACAAGTAGCACTTCTAACCAAATTCAAACAATGCTCCTAACTTAAGATCATGATCAGATCACAAAAATCCCAGGTAATTCCAGAAATAATTTTGAACACTCTTAAGCCTTGGCTTAACCTATGACTCAGAGGTATCTTTCTGCAGAGCAGTTTCAGCACAAAAGTGTTTCTGCAAATGTTGACACAAGGAAGATTAAACACCAAGATTTATGTAATTGTAGGTTTGAGTAGCAGCTCAAAAGCAACTTTGGAGACTTTGGGACTTTAAGAAAGTAAAGAGAGTGGTGCATACATATCTTTTGAGACAGATATGTATGGGAGAGTTTAATATACCAAGCTGTGAAAGTACTTTTTAAAAATGGCATTTACAAACCTGAAACTTGCAATTGTATAATTAGCTCACCCATGGACCACTCCAGGCGAAAGAATTGGACAGATAAAGCATACATGTAAGGGTAAAAGAGATGTCTATATTAGTAGAATAGAATTATGACAACATATAGGAAGAAATTGTTCAAGAAATAGAATCTCAATAAAATATTTTCTTCTTAAATGTTAACATTTTTTAAATTTCTGTAAAAAAGCAATTTTTAAAGTCACAATTTTCATTTCATAATAAATTTCTAGACAAAAATTAATACTTGAAATTTAATCTAAAGTGTACTTTTTTGAAATGTTCTATTTTAACATTTGCTCTCTTAACTTTATTGTTTTCTAAAAAATCAAAGTCAACGAGTTTCAAAATAAAATCTTTATTTCCACAAAAATATTACACAATAGGTGTTAGATTCTTTTTCTTCATAATAGATTTTTAGAACACTTGTGTAACTGCTATGAAGTAGCAAACAAGTGACATTGTTTTCATGTGTTTTCAACCTATGGTAGTTTTTCATAAAGTTATAACTTTGGAACTTTGATAATGATGGGTTTTGCTCAGAATGTTGAGATGAGAAGAATTTTTGTGAGCAAAACTCTAGCAGTCTCAGAGTTCTGAAATCATTACCTTTATTGCTGCCTAAAGATATAATACATCACTTACAATAGAAGCCAGCAGTGACATTTGTCTTCCATCACTTCCAGGCTTGGCTCATTTTCTGTATTAATTTATATGCTACATGTCTTGGATCTAAAAGAGATTAATGCATAATGGCAAAAAGGTACAGCACATGCTATAAAATGGCATACATTCATGGTATATATTATATGTTTAGGTAAAAGAAATGCAATAAGTTGTATTGCTATTTTCATCACAGAACAGTAGGTGGTATCTGGGACATCACATTCTTATATTGCTTTATTTATATGGTTTCAAACATGGCAATGAGTAGTATAAATTAATGGAGATTTTAAAGTGATGTGAGATCACCCTCCACAGGAAATAATATAGAATGCAGAATTCTTTGATATCCTGCAGGCTCCAGTAATTCCCTTATGTCCTGCTATAATTTTCCAAATATTCCACAGCAATCTTCACCTGTGATGCATCCTGTTCAGTTTCTTCATGTTTACCCATCTTGTGAAAGCCAACAAACCTTTCTAAAACAGAGAATTGAGACATAGAACATTTTCCATATTTCACAATTTTTGGTCAGAGCTTGAACCAATTAATCCTGTATTGATATTAGTCTAAAAGAGGTTAATCTTGTTTGGAAAATTGTTGCTCTATTCCCTTTTCTTTCTCTTTTCCTTCTTTTTCTTTATTTTTTCCTTTCCTTTCCTTTCCTTTCCTTTCCTTTCCTTTCCTTTCCTTTCCTTTCCTTTCCTTTCCTTTCCTTTCCTTTCCTT